>VDFB02353493.1:17980975-18350568 GCA_007258455.2 Sequoia sempervirens | reverse complement strand
AATAATTAATCTAAAATTAAAGAAAATATAAATGAAACACTATTTTTAAATCAAAATGCATTAAAACATTCATTTTTTTATCAAAATCCATTCTAAACTCAATTGTTTCATAAAAATTCAATCAAAAACCCTATTTTGAAAAAAAATCCACAAAAACATTCATTTTTTTATCAAAATCCATTCTAAATTCAATTTTTTCATAAAAATTCAATCAAAAACCCTATTGTGAAAAAAAATCCACAAAAGACATTCATTTTTTTTTATCAAAATCTATTCTAAACTCAATTTTTTCACAAAAATTCAATCAAAAACCCTATTTTTTAAAAAAATCCACAAAAAACCATATGAAATTATTCAAATCTAAATCAAAATTGAATCAAATCAAATAAAAATCAAAAAATTACCTTTCCAAATCAGATATTCATTACGCGAAGAAGCAATGCATTGTGCGCCCATGGGTTCTTCACTGTCAAATAACTTCAAAATAGCGACTAACTTTTTTTATATATGCTTTTTGCAAATCGGATATCCGATTTGTAAAACTAGGTTTGGTGTTTGGTATGGTGACACCCGAGCCTAAAAAAAGTCAACATGTTCTTTTCGCATTTTTTGGTTGATGAAAGACGTGTTTTTTTCCTCATTGCCACTTTTTGGCCCACCATGATCCTGCACATACCCTAGATGATTCGGTTGTTTCGCAATACAGAGGAGGTTTTTCCTTCACTCACATAGGATAGCACAGGATTCCTCATTGGAGGAGAGTTCTCGATGATATGCATGCTTTTACTTGGCAACCATATATTGGATGGCCCGCATGGTTGACAATGTGTAGCAACTTTTTTTTTCCCACTAGGATAGATTGATGCAGGGCAGGGAGCATATGATTCTCAAGATGTACCTATCAGGCAGGGTTTAGAGACATTTCGGTGAGCCACAGGATAGGTCAAATGATTAGTATGTGGCCATATTTGTACAGACTACAAGCCAGAGCTCCTGGGGTTGATATATTCCTACGCACGAGACAGTGCAGAGTTTCATGCAACTGGTGGCCAGGCCATGGCCATATGATTAGGGACAGGCCGATGTAGGGACCACACAAGCATATAGGGATTGGTTCAGGATGCCTCTCCATTTGACAGTGCCAGGGACACCATTTACCCGATGCATAGCCAAAGGTAGGGGAGTAGGACAAGGCAGAGGGCATGGGGACCAAGAACAGGGAGGGGGAGGACCACCACCAGATCAGGAAAAGGGGTCGCAGATCAGCATCTAGATCCACATGTAGATTAGCAGAGACATGATGTCCCTCATCAGGATTAGGACCAAGGATGACAGGATAGGGTCCCAACACCACCCAAAGATGGAGATCAGGATCAACCAGCTGTGCAGCCACCTCTCCTCCCAGAACCTAGGGATGGCCAGATCTTGCAGTTACTAGCCCAGGTACAGGTATTGATGGCTGAGAGAGATCAGCTACAAGTAGAGCGGGACTAGGTGGTCCAGCAGAGACAGGCTACGGAGCTACAAGCAGTGGCAGAGATGGGTAGACAATAGCAGATTGAGAGTATTTTTGCATCTTCCTCCTGGAGCACGGTATCACTTCGATCATATAGGGAGGCCATCCAAGAGGCTAATTATTATAGGTTGTATTACTATCAGGCCATGCCAACGGTAGGCTAAGTCCCAGATTTTTTGTAGAGGATAGGCCACAGACCTGCAGAGGATCACGGGGAGGGAGCAAGTGGCGAGGGTAGCAGCCAACAAGGCTAGGCTATTTTGATCAGAGACAGGATTCTTTTTGTGCCCCATGGGCTCATTTTTTATAGCCTGATGGGCCGATTGTACTCACATTGACATACACATGTATATTTTGATCTGATTTTGTACCATGACAGTGTACATTTTGATGATATATATGAGATGATGATTTGATGTGATATGATGCAATGTTTTCTATTCTATTCATGCATTATGGATGGATTTTATTTTATGCAATGTGATGTGATGTATGCATTTATTTTTCAGTATCTTTTTATGCATTTTTTATGATGATGTATGCAACATTCTATTGTATGCAAATTCTTCGACTAACAGATCTATATTATGCACATAATGGATTATGAGATGCAATATTTTTCTTTTCAGTAGTTTTCTCATGTTTGATATGGTGATGCGCTTATGATGCAAATGATATAGGATGATGTATGATGCTTATTCAAAATGGATGATCTGACGATATTTATGATATGATATGATGGATATCAATGATGTTTTATATGAATGCATATGTGTAATTGATCAAATGCTTAGAATAACCAATCTATATTATGCAAATGATGGAAATGCAATGCATGTGATATGATTTAATATCTCCTATGTAATATGAAATATGTTGACGATTTGTGGATGTAGGATGGATGCCTATATGATGAATTTTGATTAACTGTCATGGTACCATGTTAGCGCAGAAGAGGATAGAAGAAAGCAATAGATTCCAACAAGACATGAGATGATGATGAGAGGTGATGATGATGCATACCGAGGAGTTGGGATTTTCAAAGGGCCAATTACCTTATGTTTGATAACACATGTAGGCATGATGCATCAAGGTATTAAGAACCAGGATGGTTTTGTACCTAGTGTGATGGACTTTGACTTGACAATCAGATAGGAGTACTCTTGTTCACACCTGACATACAAAACCTTATTCAGAATGCAGTTCAGATATTCCAAACATCTCAGACCAAAACATAGAAAAGCAAGCCTTCCCATGTGCTCAAAAAGATATATAAAACACCGTCCTTACACCTAAACAAAGCATGCATGACCAAGGTTATATTACAAGAATATCCAACAAGCACATTAGATAAAAGATAATGATCGTTGCCCCACTCCTATATCTCTAAATCCTTCATTTGGACATCATCGAGAGATTCTTGGAATGAGTGCAATAAGATAAATCCAAAGAGAAAGATAAAGTAAACAAACAAGTTGATGTTCTTTATACCGCTAGCCAAGACTAAACTATGGTGATGCCTGATGTTGATGTCTATTGTAGGAAGGATGCATCCTAGGACATGATGATATTAGATGATTTGATATGGGACTGATTGGATGATAGGCTACTAATACGAAAAGTTGACCAACTTGTTTACCTACTGACCTAGACTTTAGACTTTTACGTTTTGATATTTTACTTTTGATCTGCTAGACTTGTTTCCGACTATTTCATCAAATGTTGAAGATGACGATGATTTATTATGAATGATGTTTTTTTCAGGTGAAAGTGATATGAGACGGATGGATTTTCTCAAATATTTGGATTTTTTTGGAGTTTTCTCAAATTTTTTGAGGTTGTTTTTTGTATTTTTTGAGATTTTACAAATTTTTTGGGTTTTCTGAGATTTTGACCAAGACCCAATCTAAAGACCTATCCTAGGGGCCTCAAGGGCTGATCAACAGATTAGTCGTGCCTACGTTATACACGCAGAGACCACGTAGTCGATTGACACGGACTCATTTATTGATGAACATATGGACAAATGGATTGTCAGTTTTATTTATGAAAGACTCCCAAAGGACTGACCTAAGTGTCTTGGGGGATGATCAAAGATCAACCTTTACTACGTTCAATGCTCAAAGACCTGTATTTCGACAGGACGACTCTATTTTTTACTTCTTGACCTATTTTTGGATTTTGAATGTTTTGAATGTTTTGAAATTTTGATATGATTTTCTGATGTTTTTGGATTTTCTTATTTTGGGGACCTCAAAAATCATACATGAATCTGGTCCAATGATAGCATGCCCCCAGCATGATGCAATAAACTACTCTGATAAAGGCAGGACAAACTGACCTTGAGAATGCGTCAAGTAGTACTAGGAGGGATCACGACATGAACACAAGACCAAGCTATGGTGTGGATGTAATGGATGATGGATGAAGATATGGAATGTGATGGATGATGGAAGCATAATGGATGGATGATGCAGAACAAGCTATGAAGGTCCTGGTGGATGGAAAGTGCTTATTTACACAAGGCGCCTGTTTGCTAGGTTTTCACCAAGGTACTTTCCCAAAGCACCATTGAAGTGGTTTTGACTAGAGGACGATTTTTCTCTTTACTGTTTTCAATATTTTTTCTGATTTTTTTGGATTTTTTTTCTTTTTTGATTATTTTGTTGTCACCAAGATGCCTGTTTACCAGGTTTTCATCAAGGTAACCATTTTTTTAGGACATTTTCTAATTTTTTTTATTTTTTGGTTCTATACCTTGCAAGCTTTTAGGCATAAAACTTTTTGAGATGGGAGTTGTTGATGGGCTCCTACAGAGGTTCCCCTTCGAGTGTTGATAACTAATATGCCCCTGACTTATAACTTCTTGTGATGACGAATGGTCCCAACAGTTGGGTTCAAATTTTCCTTTGTTGTTTGGATTTGGAATGTTCTTTTGATTCTCCTTTAGGGAAAGTTCTCTGACTTGGAATGTCTGACTCCTGATCTTCTTGTTATAGCTCCTCTTGAGTTAGTTCTAATAAACCTACAAATGATTTAAAATTTCCATACACCGCTCATCCAATAGCTCCAGCTCATTCAGTCTTGATACTCAATACTCTTCATCCATAATGAGGTTTTGTTGTGATATTCTCAATGATGGAAGCTCAATCTCCATGGGTAATATGGCTTTTGATCCGTAGACCAGAGAGAAGGGGGTGGCACCTATCAATGTGCAAATGCTAGTTTGATAGGCCTAGAGGGTGGGATTTAGTTGCAAATGTCAGTCACTACCTGCGTCATTTATTTTTTTCTTGAGGATCTTTAGAATGGTTTTGTTTGTGGCTTCTGCTTGGCCATTTCCTTTGGGATGATATGGAGTGGAAAAGCGATGTTGGATTTTGAATTTTTCACAAAGGTCACGAACATCCTGATTCTTGAAGGTGTTCCATTATCTGAGATAATAGCTTGGCGAACACCGTATCGGCATATTAAGTAGTTTAAGATGAACTTTGATATCTGCTTTCTAGTGATGTATGTCATGTGGATGGCTTCCACCCACTTTGTGAAGTACTTAGTGGTGGTAATGATAAACTCTTTGCCACTAGATGAGGTGGGGGTGATTTTTCCAACAAGATCGAGCCCCCACTACGAAAAGGGCCATGGTGTGACAATCAGATGGAGCTCTTGAGTTGGAGCATGGATGAGGTCCCCATGTTGTGACATTGTAGACACCTTTTGACATAGTGATGTGCTTCTCTTTCCATAGTAGGCTAATAGTACCCCTTAGCAATTTTTTGGCCAAGGTCATTCCACTTGAGTGCAAACCACAAATATCGTTATGCACCTCAGTTAAGGTAGTCAATGCCTCCTCAAAATTTAAGCAGCATAATAAGGTTCCTTCTATGCTCCTATGATAAAGGGTATTTCCTAGGATAACAAACCAGGATGCTTTCTTGAAAAAGGTTCTTTTTAGGCTTGAGGGTAAGTCAGCAGGTAGGACCCCTATTTGCAAGTAGGTATAAATTTCATGGTACCAGGGATCACCGGGACCAATGATTTTTCACACATATTCTGACTTCGGTACCTCAAATACAGGCACGAGAAGCTACTCTACCAAGAATTCATGCTTTGGGACATTGCAAGGGATATCCAATACGGATCCAATTGTTTCCATGGAGTCTACCACTCTTTTGTTTGCTCTAGGTATCTGCTTGAATGTGATATTAATGAATGATTCTTTCAGACTCTCTACCAACTTTTTGAATGGAGTCAGCTTATCATCCTTTGTTTGGTACCCATCATTCACTTGATTTATTATTAGTTGAGAGTCTCCATATACCTTGAGGGCCATGATGTGCCACTGCACTACTATTCTGAGACCTATGGTTAAAGCCTCATATTCTGTAATGTTGTTAGTGTAGGGGAATTCCAATTTGTAGGATCTAGGTATACAGTCCCCCTATGGGGTGATGAAGAAGACACCAACTCCTAATCCATGCTATGTGTAGGAACTATCAAAGTAGAGTTTCCAGTGTTCGGATATGTTGAGATTGAAGATGGATTCATCTAAAAACTCTGATATGAGTGGATTCTTTGAATACATGGGTGCTTCTGCAAGTTTATCTACAATGACTTGGCCTTTGATTTCTTTTTGTTCCATGTACTCATATCATATTCAAATAGAATCATGACCCACTTGGCTATCCTTCCTGTGAGCATTTGCTTTGATAGTAGGTACTTGAGGGGGTCAATTTTGGCGATGAGTTTGATTTTGTGTGCCAACATGTAGTGCCTAAATTTTTGTGAAGAAAACACTATTGCTAGACAATATTTTTTGATGAATGAGTAGTTTAACTCATGATCGACCATTGTGTGGCTGATGTAATAGATGGTGCTCTCTTTCCCATTTTCATTGTACTGAGCTAGGAGACCACAGAGGGTTGTTGTTGATACATAGAGGATTAGAGGATTTCTTGGGATTAGTGGCATAAGCACTGGAGGTGTGAGCAAATATTCTTTGATTTTGTTAAAGGCCTTATCACACTTCTCATCCCATTTGTACGCTACCCCCTTATGGATTAGGTGAGAATATGAGATTGATTTATCTACTAATTGAGCTATGAACCAACGGATTGACTGGAGCCTACCTTGTAGGCCTCTTAACTATTTCAATGTCTTGGGTGCCTTCGTCTCAAGGATTGCCTTTACTTTAGAAGGATCTATTTCAATTCCTCTCATAGACACAATGTATCCCAACAGCTTCCCTGATTGTACGCCGAAGACACACTTCTTTGGATTTAGGCAGACCTTGTATTCCTCAAGCCTGTCAAAGATGGCACTTAATGTTGCTATGTGGTCTCTCCTCTTTTTGGATTTTACTAGTATGTCATCAACGTAATCTTCCACAGTTTTATGGATCATGTCATGAAAGATTAGTGTCATGGCCCTTTGGTAGGTGGCCCCAGCATTCTTTAGGTTGAATAGCACCATGTCCCAATAGTAGGTCTCCCATGGGAAAGTGAAGGTTGTTTTGTGTTGGTCTTCTTTGGCAATCATTATTGGGTTGTAACCAGAGAAACCGTCCATTAGAGAAAGCATTTCATGTCTCGTTGTCATGTGTACAATCATGTCAATGTTAGGAAATGGGAAATCATCTTTTGGACATGCTTTATTTAGGTCTCTAAAATCTATGCAGATTTGGATGCCCCCATTGGGTTTTGAAATAGGTACCATATTTGATACCCTTTTCGGGTAGTCGATTGGTTGTATGAACCCTACATCAAGTAGCTTCTTTAATTCCATTTTAACCAACAAGGCTATCTGGGGATGCATTTTTTTGAGTTTCTACCTGGCAGGCTTTGCTTTAGGGTAGATTGCTAGATGGTGGACCACAATCTCTAGATCAAGCCCGAGCATGTCGGCATAGCTCTATGAAAAGTTAATTTTTCATTCTCTCAAAAAGGCGGATTGGATCTCCTATTCTTCTGGCAGCAATGACTCTACATAAAATTGATGTGCGGTGTCTCTTTGTTCCCAAAAGTTGACTGGGTTGCATTTTCAGCTAGAACCATTGATTTTTCCTGATGTAGAGCTATGAGAGGAATATTTAATCCCCCATCCTCATTCACCTCAAAGACGTTTTCACCATCAGATGTGTCCTTTCTTTTTACTATTTTTGGGTTAGAGAGTGTCACAATATGGTTTTCACTCAAGGACCTAGAGATTATTCTCAGTTTTTTGCTTTTCTAACTAAGGGATTCAATTGTTTCCCCATAGTATGCATGTGTTTCCAGCTCAATGATAAATCCTACTTTATGATCCCCTCATGGAATATTATCCCACAGTCCTATGAATTTTGAGAGTGCCTCATCATTTTTGAAAGTTTCTAGAATCGGTGGTCCTCATTGGTTGTAATCGATGAACTGGGGATATACTAGGTTGATTTCATGGTTTTGGCTGGTTGACTTAAATGATGGGGTACTGATCATAAAGATAGAGGAATTCTCAAAAATCCTAGGTAAGTCGGTTATGGCATCTTCCTCATCACTACTACTACAAACATCGGTTATGTCAAATGTAAAATTTTCTAAGGGCAAGCCAGTGGATACGGGCAATTGAAGGGTGGTTGTCATTTGTTGAGGAGTTTTGACCTTCTTAATTGGAGGCCACATATGGCTATTCTCAAAGGGGTACATCTGAGGCCAAGATTTTTCATTCACATCTCAGGAATGATGGATATTAGAAGCACATTGTCATTTTTCCCAAAAAAATTTGTCATAGCCCATGGTGAGCATCATTTGTAAGCCTTTACTGCTATCATCCATAGGTAGATCGGTTTCCAGTCTATTGTCTTGATACAGGAGATGGAATGCATCCTCTTTTATTACTTTGTGCCTGAGATCTCCCCAACTTCTAAAGCTGGAAGATCCTATAGTGAATGTTTGGGATGAAGAGGCATCATTTGATCATGGTCATCCTCGTGACCTGGGAGATTGTGGTAACTCTCCTACCACAAAAAGCATTCTTTGGAATTGTATAGTGTCCACATCCATTGTTCTAAATTATGACTTTGATATCGAAGATGGTGGGGATGGTGGAGATGGTGGGTGTCTCGGTTGCAGAAGTGGAGGCAAGAGTGGCTGGATCAATGTATGGAGTTGATGGGCCTTCGTCATTTTTTGGCACTTGGGGGATTTTGTAGTATTTTTTCTCTAGGCTCTTGCAATAAGAGAATGGTTCGGTATCCCCGTGGATAGTGACCTCTTGGCCTTGGTATGTGAACTCGACACATTGGTGGAAGGTTGATGCTACTTCCTGCATTGCATGGATCCATGGATGCCCCAAGAGAATGTTGTAAGGCAAATCAAGGTCCAGGACCTAACAAGTAGTTTCCATAATTGTTGGCCCTACTTGAATAGGGAGTTGTATAATGCCTTGAGACAATCTTTCTTGATCATCGTAAGCCCTAATTGTGATTCCTTTGCCTTTTTCAATGGCTCCAATATTTTTAGATTATTTATGAGCTTGAGGGAGCAAATGTTTAAACCTGCACCCCCATCCACCAAGACTCTCTTGACTTTGTTCTTATGCACTAGGACTTCTAGATGGAGTGCACGATTGTGAGATGGTTGAGTGGGAAAATCTTGATCGGAGAATGTAAGAAGGTTTGGGGTAATGATGTTTCTGACCATAGCTTGGAATTATTTTTCATCAAGATCTGCAGCAACGATGGATGAAGCCAATGCTTCTTCAAGGATCTTTCGATGGGTTGATCAAATTTTTAGCAACTCCATGATGGAGATTTGTGATAGGGTTCTTTGCAATTGGTCAAGGAAATTATAGCCATTGGGAATAGATCTTGGGTTGGAAGTGGGTGCTCTAGGATGCTAGGATGACCCTACAATGGTGATTTTTCTACCTCTTGTGGTGACTCCACAATCAGCATGGGATCCGTTGATGGTGATAACGGTGTGATACTCATCTAGAGATGCAATGACATGGTCATATACATGATTGAAACTCTTGAAGGTACCCTTCCCCTTATCATTTTTATTGTTCCCTTTGTTATGATTGGGCATCGGATTCGTGTAGATTTTGAGGTTTTGATTTCCTACCGATTATTCCACATTTATTATTTTTTCATCAATAAGGTCTTGAATCAGGTTATTCAACCTCATGCAACTGGCAGTTGTGTCTCCCTTGATCTTATGGAAATCACAAAGGTTATTTTTGTTGTACCATGTCAATTTCACCAAGGCTTCTTGATAATTTTCATAGGTGGGGATTGTGATGAGTTTTTCTACCACTAGTCTCTTCATGATGGATCAGTTGATTCCCCAAGGGTTGTGTACTTCTGCTTGGGGGAGTTTTTGTTCCACTGGGGTGGTCCCTTTTGATCATTCACATTGTTGATTGTTTGATTGTTTGGTTGTTGTGTCACCGTGTTAGCTTGATGATTGTTTTGATGGTGGTTTTGGGTTTGTTGTTGGGGTGTGGGTGTGTTTTGTCGAGGGGAATTGATGACAACTTTGGCATCAACAACACCATTGTTGGTAATTTTTTTGTTATTTTCCCATGTGTGAGGTTTGTCATTGTAACTGGTGGATAAGCAATTGTTTTGTTGTTTAGGATATGTAGGTGACCCTCCTTGTGCAATAAGGGCTCATTCAATGTTAAATGCCTTGGAGATCAATTATTCATATGTGGTGATACCTTGCACTTTAAGATGGAATGCCAAGGATACTTCAAGATTTGAGATGATGGTGCAAAATTTTTGTTCCTCTGCATGACCCATTTGCTCTGATTGGCCTTGGATTGCCATCGTTGTAGGAAGGAAGCAAATGATTCGTTCTTTCCTTGTTTCAAAGCTGAAAATTCCTCTAGACTAACATCCATACCGATATTGAATGCATAATTTTTGATGAATGTGTCTACTATTTCTTTGAACTTCTTGATTCCAGGAGGGAGGCAAGAGAACCACTCCACAGCATGGCCAGCCAAACTTCTAGGAAATAGCTGCATCAATTATTTATCATCATATGCGACTTCCATGCAATGCACCTGGAATTCCCTAATGTGACCTTCAGGGTTTTCCATCCCTCGGTATTTATCAAATTTGGGGATCTCAAATCCATTTTGGAATAGTTTCATTGCAAGACTCTTTTCAAATGGATAAGGACACAAGTTGCTGGGTATTTTTGTGGTTTTCCCTCATTTAAGATCAAGCACTTGTTGCAAGAGCAACCTAATTTGTGTTGTTACATCATTTTGTGGATCAGGCGGTGGAGTGAAGGTGTGTTGTGGTGGTTCAATTGTCAGTGGGATGGGTGGGTTGGTTGGTGTTTGCACATTTTTCTATGCCAAGTATGCTTGCAATTGTTGTTGGTCATGTTGTTGTTGTGTTAATAGTGCCTGTTGTTGAGCTTGTTGCTATTGTTTTTGTGCCAACAACGCTTGTTGTTGGGCTACTAATCGGGTTGCTTCTTGTTGCTCTTGGTATTGCTTCAGTTCTTGTTGATATGCTTGTTGTTGAGTTGCTTGTTGTTGTGTGATGTATTGTGCTTGTGCATGTGCGTGTGCTTGTACTTGTACTTGTGCTTGTGCTTATGCTTGTTGAGCTTGGTATTGAGCTCGAGCTTGCACTTGTGCCTAAGCCTGGACTTGTGCTTGTGTAGCCTGTGTTGCTTTTTGTGCTTGCTATGCATCTTGAGCTACTTGAGTAGCTTGCATTTCTTGAGCAGCTTGAGCAGCTTGCATTGCTTGAGTGGCTTGCACTACTTGCTGTTCTTTTTGTGTAGCTAATTGTGTTTGCACTTGCTAAGTGGCTAGTTGTGTAGCTTGTTGGTTTTTGATTTTTTGGAGTGCCTTTGATAGGTAGCTTGCTAAGTGGCTTGCAACACAATGTTGTATTGATTTGATGTCTTTGAATTGGGTGGCGGTGGTGGAGGAGGTGGATTTGGGATGGTGTTTGTTGTGGTGATGAAAGGCACCGTCATATTGATGATTGGAATTTGGGTGGTGGATGGTGAGATTGATATGCTTAGTCCCTGGGAAACCATGTTTTGAGATACTTGGGGGATAGTTGATGATGTGATGGTGGTGGTTTGTGTTATTTGGATGGTTTCCATCTATTGTTGTGATATCAATGGCAAGATGGGAGGATTCGGTATGATATTTTGACTGATGATTAGAGGGTTGATTTGATTTTGTTGATTATTGTTTGGTAAAGGGGGAATCCCTAAACTAAGAGGTGATGTGGATATTGATGGCAAGGGTGTAAGTCATGGAAAGGTGAGTGGCATACTCCCTTGAGGAAATGATGAAGATGTAAGGTCAAAGATGCCCCCTGGTCCAAATAAGTCACCTTCTCCCTGCGAGGTCATGAGGAGAGAACTTTGAGGTGTTGCGTGAAATGATGATGACGGGTCATTAAGATCATGAAAGGTGAGGGGGACATATGGATATGATGGATTTTTGGGGATGGATTGCCCCAATATGGTGTTTGCGTCCAAATATTGATTGTTTATGAGGGGGTGTGTGTAGTGCATTGAGAAATGTGCTTCCCTTGTTAACAATGGGTTGAGTTGGAGCAATGGATGATGTAATTTGGGGGATGGGTTGAGTGATGCTTTTTAATGGAGGTGTATATGAGATTGGGGGCATGGAAAAAATTGGAGGCATGACCGCAAAAGATGGTTCCACAATGCTACTTACATCAAATTCAAAAGGGAGTTTAGCCCCTTGTTTTGCTAATTCAAGCAAGTATAGTGAGGGATTGAGCCTCATCATGATGTTGATAATTCTATGATTCTCAGGATTTTGGACCATTTTGGTGATCTCATCTTGTGTCATTCTGAAGGCATTATTGGTGATATCCTCTACTTGACCTTCCTCTTGAGGATTTTGTGATGATGAAGGAAAGTTAGTTAGAGGATTGCTTGATCCAATGGGATTCATTTTGGAATTGGTTTGACTTAGGTCACTTGAAGTGGATGTTTCTTTGTTCGCTTCCATGTTCCTCTTGTGTTGAGATCTAGTTTGAACCATAAAATGAGGTTCAAAAGAGAAGATCTAGGATGATTAAGGATCAAAGGTGAAATGATGAAGTGTGGGAAAGATGAATGAAATGGATGGTGGAACTCTTAGAAGATCATGAGGGGATGCTAGAATTTTGGGACTTTTTTTATTCTTGGATTGGTTTTGGATTTTGATTTGATTTTAGATTCTTGGATTTTCTGATTTTGACCTTGATTTGGTTTTGGATTGCTTTTATTTTTGGATAATGAAAAAATGGATCCCAATATGTTGGATGTTACCTATGGGATAGACTTGCTCACAAGATGATAATTTGACTAAGTGTATGGAGAAGGACGCATCTACCTACACCTAACAAACAAGATGATAATTCAACTAAGCATATGGAGAAGGATGCATCTACATATACCTAGCTAAACAAGATGATTTGATGTTTGATTCAAGGATTCAAGGATTTTGATTTTGATTTTGATTTTGATTCATGGATTTTCCAAAAATTCTAGCATGAAGGATGATTTCAATATTTTCAAGAGTTGTTGGTGAGATGATTTTGGTTGATGTTTGAAAGATGGATGAAGGTTTTTATTTTGATCCTATGTGTACCTAAAAGGAATCTTGTTTACAAGACCTCGGTTTTGAAGACCACACTTTACTCTAAACAAGATGCTCAAATTCCCGAAAAAGATTTGGATTCTGACAATAATAGAATGAGTACAAATCGGGATTATTTCTTGAAGCTCTTCTGTAAAAGTTGAAAATTAATCTTTGTCTAAATTCGTAGAGCATTGAGAGATGCTTTTGATGTTCTTTTGGACTAGGAGCTTTTGACTTTGGTTTCCAAATTTTGATCTTGCATGAAATCATTTGAGACACATGTGTGGGGTTCAATTTTTCTTAGCTTTACTTAGCGACTTGTTTTTACCACAAACAATTCTTGATTAGCTTTTGAAACTAGATGTCCAATGTCTTAACTTCTTATCCCACAAAGTACATTATGTGGAAATTTGATGAAATCAAGGAAAAAGTTACCTATTGTTGACTTTAGCAAGAAAATTGAGATATAAATCCAAGTGTTTAGAAACCTCTAAGGATAGAATCCCAAGGGCAAGCAATAACACTTGAATTTTGTCAAAGATATTTGCCTCCTAAAGGGTTTGAATTTTGATGATAATTTTGAATGCTTGTTTCCAAATGTTTATGAACAAGCAAAGTGTTTTGTTTCCAAGAACATACACAACCCTATGGATACAAAAGACTATATTTTTTGAATCCCCACTTGGACAAGTCCAGCTACACCGACTTTTAGCGAATGGTTAGAAGCTTGACCCCACTAGCTACCCTCCACAGCACTCACTTATATGGGGCATCCAACCATTAGTACCCATGAAACTCCCATGGCATACTTTCCATTTCTACTAAAATTCGTAAAAGTGTGAAGCAACTTCAAAGTGACCGTTCTTGTACCAACAAATAGATCAAGGATTTTTTCCTTTTCTAAAAAATGGTTTTAATACAAAATTTCTATTCGTGGGGGATCGCCCATTCAATGAGAGACTAGTGTTGCTATTCTCGTTGGGATGACCATCATGATTCTTGACTTTCAACAAGAACCCATGTACTTATATACCAGTTGGAAGTCGCTTGTCTTTAGCATGTTGTCGGTTGGGTCGTTCCCTTGGGTGATTGCTTTTTCCCACAAGGCAGGCCCTCTAAGATAAACAAAAGTGAGCAAACATATACATAGTTCGATCGATCTTTGTTGAGAAACAAAGAGAGAACACACACAATATGTTCCATTCACACTCACAAGATGTGATCAATTTTAATTCCAAATGGAAGTGTGTGGATAATTACTTATGCAACTTAAGACCACCAAAAATCCTTTTGATTTTCAAGATCACCGTGAGGCACGAGAGAAGCACATACGTATTTTCGATGGTATTACTTTGGGTAGGAAATTACAAAACAAAGAAACACTTGTTCATTTTAAATCCACAAAGCAATGATTTGATTCTTTTTAGAGCACCAAAATGAAATATGGAGATTGCCTTGTTCAATTGTTAATCCTCAAACCAAATCTAGTGAGTTTGTCCTAAATTTCTTTTTAAGCCCTTTGTAGCAAAAATTGAAAAGATTTGTAGTGTTCTTTTTAGAGCCGAAAAGAAATTTAGTATTTCCTAAGAGCATGAAAAGATAACAAATTTTCAAGAGAGGTTCTAAGTTCTCTAAGAGTGTTCAATAAACACTAAAGTGTTCAAAAACACTTGATATCATGAGATGATGACATCATAAGGCAACTTTCAACTTGATTTCCTCCTTCAGCTTTGATCAAGCCATCTTTTTACTTCACCCCAATGGTGGAGTCTGCACAAGCGGTGCAGTTTGAGAAACCTAGCGATGCTATATGGTGCCACTAATTTTGCATGCGTCACTCTGTAGCAAAACAGAGAGTGTGGTTGCGTCAAAATTTCACCCAACGGTGTTGTTTGAAATTTGGAAATTCTAGCGTGTGAGATTTGAACCAACGATGCAGTTAAGAATTTTGAAAACTAGGCAAGAAAGATTGAGTGGTGCAGTTTGAAGTGGTGTTGTATGGTGACGTTGGACTGATCATGGTTCTAGATGGCATCGTTGAACTAATAGCAATGTAGTTCCTTTTAGACACAAAAAAATAGATAAAAAAGCACAGACTTTTGTTAAAAAATGTGATTTTCCCTCCTTCTAGCACCAAATGTAGAACCCCAATCCTAATACCTGCAAAACACAATGAACAAACACATAATTAGATTAAAATGCAAGTAAAAATCAAGATTCCCCATGAAATCCATTAGCAATGTTCAAACTAGGAAATAAAATGAAGAACACAATAAGAAAGCAAGGAAATCCTAATTAAACATGCAAACTTTTGATCCCATGGGGGAATTGGTGTCGATTTGATGTGAAAATTGCCCTTTCCCAACTCCTATGATGCAATGTTGATGAGTGATGAAGATTGATCCACTTTTTTGAAGATTCACTTGAGCTCCATGATGAAAAATCTGCATAACCTAGCTAAGACTTTGATGAAATTGATAAAAATAGATATGCTTGAAGATAAAATTGAGTATAGTAAACTTTCTGAAATTGTGGATGATCAAATGAGGAGGGAAGCCTCTTATTTATAGAAAGATAAGATGGATAAATTCCCAAAATGAAGCAATGTGGAACTAACTTTCAACTAATGGCAAGATGCCACTTGTCAAGGTGTGAATGGACCAAGGATGTGTACATTTTGATGAATGTGCCCATAAATGCAATTAGGTGGAATTTGAAAATAGTGAAATGTCAAGGTGGAGAGAGAGTCAAATGGAGTTATGGCCACTTGTCTCAATGCAAAAGGACTTGTAAGATGAAATAAATGCCTTGTTGGAAGGACAAAGTCCACTTGGAGGGATTTTCAAAGTTGGAAGAATATTCCTCTTTTATGCCATGTTGAGAGAAAATAGGGATTTAATAAATGAATTAAATGTATTTTCATATGCAAGTGGAAAAAGCTAGAGGATGGGACATGGATTAAGATTAGGATTTAATCAGGATTTGATTATATAAGAGAAGGTTAGGTGATTTGACAATTTTGACTTAGATTTTAGGATTTAAATAAACCAAAGTTGAGAAGAACATGATTTAGACTTAGTTAAAAAAAAATTGATTTATTTAACTAAAGGGGATGATGTTAGATTAAATTAGATAAGGTTTTAATCTATTTAATTTAATAAGATGACTTTAGATATATAATCAAATAAGATGAATTATTTAATTAAATCAAATTGATTAATTTAATTAACAAAAGAGAAAGACTTAATTAGATAAATGATTTATTTAATTAAGAGAGGAAAATTGATGAATTTAATCAAATAAGGGTATTAGATTAAATGGTTAGACAGAGGGATGATTTAGGATGAAATGGTGTTCATAATCAGGATCATGTGTGTAGCATCAATCAGTACATTTTACGTGTCTACAGGTACAGGTCTAAAACTTGAATTTGCAGAAAAGTAAAAAGAACTAATTCACCATGGATGGTGAATGAGTCCCACTAGAGGTGTTTGTCAAAGCTAAATGAAAATTCTAGTACCCATTTGATAGAAATTAGTTTCTAGGCAGAAATCCCTGACCTAGGACTGATTCGCCCAGGGTGGAAAATGAGTCCCAATCATTCAAAAAGTCAACTTTTCCAAATTTTCAGAGTAGTTTCCAGTCTTCATCAGGCTTACAGGTGCACAAATTCTGAGTTATATCTTTTTATTTGGTTCTATTTGCATTCTTGTTCATCTTTTTAGGTCTTTTGCAAATGTCACTATGTTTTCAAACACTTCATTTTTCTTAGGTTGTGCATAAATAATCAATCAATTTTATCACTTTTTTGCATCTATATCATTTCATTTAGGAATATTTCCATAATACATACATTAGTTTGAGTGAACCACCTTAATTTTTGGGTCTATCTCTCTCCTTTTAGGTCGAAAAACCCTATGAGGTCAAGAGAAGTTCATAGCACCACAAAAATTGATGGTTCAAGATGTGATCATTTGATGTTTTATTACTTATATTTATGTGTGGAATGTTAAATGGCAATGTGATTAATTAAATAACCTTTGTAAGATTACTTAATTAATGCCTTCATGATTTAACAAAGCTTATGTGATCTAATTAAAACTTGCTACTATTTCTTTTAGATACAACATGGTGATTAAGTATGTTATGCTAAATTAAATATACCTATGATCTAACTTATCATAACACACAAAATGAATTTGAATAGTATGAAACCTAAATTAATTATAAAATGAATTAAATAATCACTTTAGTGCTCAAAACAAACACATAACTAGTTGTCAAGAACAAAGCAATGTGAAAGCATATATATAATCGGATAGCTCTAACAACACTGCTTTACCATTCATACCATGCAAAGGGATTAGACATTTAATATCAACATAGATGTGTGGCATTGATAGGGTCTTTGAGGGGTGTACCATCTAGCACAGTTAATGTGTAAGTGCCAAATCTATAATTTGTATTGATTATATAGTCTTAACCAATTAGGGCTAAATTTTCCTTTTCTAGCATAGTCGACAATAGTGTTTCGTTGATGTTCATATAAGACTAAATCACCCTTATTAAATGTCTAGGGGATGACATGATGATTATGTTTACACTGTAATTGCTTAGTGTAGGCTTGGAGATGCTTGAGAGAATTAATGAGTTGTTCATCAAGCATTTCAAACTGGTGTAATCATTGTTCCCTATAGGTGTATTTATCGACAAGACCTTGAAGAGAAATCCTTAATGTCAGGATTTCTAATACCAAGGGCATGATTGTCTTGGTACCATAAACAAGGTTGTAGGGTGTAGTTCCTGTAGATGATCGGACAATTGTTCGATAGGCCCATAGCGCATATTGTAATTGTGTGCCAATATTTGTGATGTTGGTTAACAATTTTCTTGAGGATTTGTTCGAGAATCTTATTAGTGCTTTCAGCTTGACCATTAGATTGTGGGTAGTACGGTGTTGAAAAGCGATGTTGGATATGAAATGTGTCCAAGAACTTCTTCACATCATTGTTTTTAGATGGCATTCCATTGTCTTAAATTAATGCAGAAGGGATTCCAAAGCGAGCAATAATGTGTTCCAATATGAAATGACATATCACATCAGCAGTGGTGGATCGAAGATGAATGGCTTCTACCCATTTTGTAAAATAATCGGTTGCAGTAATGATAAACATATGTCTAGCAGAAGATGGTGGCGAGATTTTCCCAATTAGATCTAGTCCCCATACGGAGAATGGCCAAATAGGGATTTGGGTACAAAGCTCAGAAGTAGGAGCATGAATTAAATTGTTGTGTTCTTGACATTTGTGACATCGCTTAACATATACATAGCAATATTTTTCCATATTTTTCCAGTAGTATCTCATAGGAAGGAGTTTTTACACTAAGTACTTTCCTCCAAAATGACCTCCACAGGTGCCCGCATGAACCTGTTTGAGTTCCATATTGATTTCAGAATCCCTAAGACATCTAAGTAAAAGGATATCAAAGGATCTTCTATATAACATGTCGGAAAGGATTATGTACTTGGTTGCTAATTGTTTTAAACGAGTTTGGGTGTTGTTTGTTGTGAGATCAGGAATGGTACTATCTTTTAAATAGTTATGTATGGTATCATACCATTCACTTGTGCCATCCTTGATTTTTGTTAACACATCTTTAGATTTATCATTGATTGAGGGTTTCATGATTGGATGTGTAGACACTAAAAATTGTCCTAGGCTTGCAATTTCTAAATTCTCTATTATTTCCCCTTTTGTCTTTGCTAATTAAATAATTTTTAATTATTTAATTATTTTCTAGAGTCATATGTCTTCTATTAATTAAATAATTTTAATTATTTAATTAATTAATTCCTATCTTTATTTCTTGCTTGATTAATTAAATAAATTTTATTTATTTAATTACGTCATTAATTAAGTCCTATTCTTTCTAAAATTAAATAAATTCTTATTTATTTAATTTTTGTCCACTATCCACTATAATTAAATAATTATTTTAATTATTTAATTATTCATTAGCCTCTTCTCTCATTAAATTAAATAAATTTTATTTATTTAATTTGGTCCACTCTCTTGACTTTTGAATTAAATCATTACTTAATTCAAAATGATTCCCTTTGTCATATTCTTCTATAATTAAATAATTATTTTAATTATTTAATTATTCATTTACCACCTAGATTAAATAATTTTTATTATTTAATTTCTCCTATCACCTCTTTGTCTGTGCCAATCTTATCTTCCACATCAAATCTTATCTCTTGACATCTCATTCAATCTTATCCCTTGATTGAATTATCTCATAATTCAATCTCAACCCTTCATTTCTTCTCATTGCCCTAATTTTGACCTAACCCTAGTCCATACTACAACATTCAATTTTGGCCATTGATTTAGACATCTTATTGACATCCAATCTCAACCGTCAATCCAAATCAGACATTTCCTATAAATAAACTCTCTCATAAGCCATTGGGGGGTTGATTCTTCAAGTGTCCTTATGCTATCAAAATCATTCTTGAGTCTTTCATCCATTTCTATCTATTATCATTCATCTATCATCCCCATGTCAATGTTATGCTACTGAATTGAGCAACCAACATTCATTCAACAATCAACCTTCAAAATCTTGTATTCTCATGTAGGTGGAGAAGATCCATGGAGGTCAATCAAGTCTAGTTTGAAATTTGGTTTGCATTTCCTTTGTTTATTTGCATTTTCATTCTAGTTTGTGCTTCATGGTGCTTGATAGGGTTTAGTTAATTTGTTGTTTTCAATACATTTTAAATCCGAATTTTTCCCTATTTACAGGATGAATAGTGAACGTGACATCTTTGAAGGATCTTGAGGTGATATTTAAGAGAAGCAGCACTCACCTTTGCATATGCATGTTGATTATCTTTTTGTGGGATGTTATCAATGGTGAATAATTCAAATTGTTCCAACAAGGTCATTGTGAGATCCTTATATTTTGATATTTTTTCATGTTTGAGTGAAGCCACAATAGTGGTTTACAATTTGATGGAGGAAGGAAAACTGAGAAAAAATGACCCCATGGCAAAAAAATTGGTTTTAGGGGTTCGAATGAACCTACAAGTTTGACATAACCAAAAAGGGGTTCAATTGAAATAGGGTTCGACTGAACCCATTAATTACTGGGCCCACATTTCCCACCCAAAAAAAAAGAAAAATGCAATTTGAAGAGGGTTTGAATGAACCCTTATTCGCTCAAACCCCCCTTTTCCTTGATTTTTGACATTGTTCACAAAAAAAACCTAAATTTTTACGCTTCGAAGCTTGGGTTGAGGATCAAAATGGAGGAATATTCACAAACCCAACTACAATCAGGTAGTCCTCAGAATGATCTATCCAACAAATATAATTTTAACATGGTTTGGTTGCATTATGTATTTGTTTTTTTAGTTTTATTAAAAATAGGTTTTTCATCGAAAATGAAGCTCTCTTCTTGTGGAAAAATAGCAGATTATCAAAAAAAAAATTGAAAAATATGAGTGCACCAAATATTGAAGTCCTTGATCCAATAAAAAAAATTGAATTTCGATATATACAAAAAAAATTACGCGTTATACGGACGTGCTATGTCTGAATTGTAATTGGTTTGACTTCAAAACTTGATTAAAGAAAAAATATTCAATAAAAAACTATGTAACCAAGTGGAAGCACAAGATATCAGAGTTACAAATCTAAATTTGAAAGAATTAGCATTTTATCCTTCATGGAAAAAAAAGTTATGCATTATACAGTGTGCGTCACTTTTTAAAAATGTTGTTTTTTGAAAAAAATTAGTTTTCGTGGGAGATGGAAAAAGAAGTGCAATATAATTCCAAAAATTTTGAAAAAAAAAATTAGAATCTACAAACAAAATGTGATGAGACTCTAGTTTGCATCATTTTCAAATTCCTCGCGGTTTAGCCGCTATAGGTGCTCGAATGTGAAGATTTAGTTAAAAATAATAATTCCAATGTCTAGTTTGGCCAAAAATTGTAAACCACTATTGTGGGATCACCCGTTTAGCTTGATAGACTCCATTTATTTGTTTGGTCACTAATTTAAAATCACCAAAGATCTTAATATCTTTGACACCCATTATTAAAGCAACACGCAATCCAACAATTGATGCCTCATATTTAGCTTTGTTATTCATACATAGGAAATTTAATCAATATGACAAGGGAATAGGCTTTCCTATAGAAGGAGTTAATATAACCCCAGCACCAAATCCTATTCTACACTTGGATCCATCAAAGTACAATTCCCATGTAGGAACCTTTATTTTCAACACACTATCATCGGGAAAAGCGGCATTTCCAGGTAGTGTGAGAGGAAAAGGAGCATCGAATAAGTGGTTAGTCAAGGCTTGACCCTTGATTGCTTTTTGTCAAACAAACTTAAGGTCAAACTCAGTCAACAACATTACCCATTTATCTAAATGTCCTAATAAGTTTGTTTTATTAAAGAGATGTTTGAGAGGATCAAATTTTTTCATGACTTGTATTTCTACATTTAGTAAATAATGTCGCAACTTACTAGTAGCGAATACAAGAGCCAAACATTGTTTTTCGATTGGTGTGTATCATGTTTCATAATCTATTAGAGTTGGCTAATGTAATAAACAAGATGTTATTTACCACTGTCATCTTGCTGAGCCAACAATGATGCAAGAGCATGGCCGAATGCGGCTATATAAAGGATGAACAGTTTGTTTGGCATACCAAGTTGTAAAATGGGCAGAGTTACAAGGTATTCCTTCAAAATCTCAAAGGCCTGTTTACAATCCTCATTCCAATCAAAATGTACATCCTTTTTGAGGATATGTATGAAAGGTAATGTTCGATCCACTGAGGAGGTGAAAAAACAACATATGGCTTGAATTCTTCCTTGTAATGTGCGCAATTGTGAAATGTTTCTAGGAGGTGGCATGTTGATTATAGAATCAATTTTCTTTGTGTCAACCTCAATGCCTCTATGAGATATGATAAACCCTATAAGTTTTCCACTATCTTCTCCAAAGAAAAACTTTTTTGGATTTAGTCTCATGTTGTATTTGTGCATTTGTTCAAAGATATTTTGAAGGACATTCACATTGTCTTGTCTTATTAACAATTTGGTGAGGATGTCATCAACATAATCTTCCAATATTTTATGTATGTAATCATGAAATATCAATGTCATGGCTCATTAATAGGTTGTTTCTATGTTCGTTAATCCAAAAGGCATCATAACCCAACAAAATGTCCCCTAAGTAGTTGTAAATGTTGTTTTATATTGATCTTGTGGGTTGATGAAGATTTTATTGTATTCAGAAAATCCATCCATGAATGACAAAAAAGCATGTCCAGCAGTTGAATCCACTATCATTTTGATATTAGGAAGGGGAAAATCACCCTTTAAAGAGGATTTATTCAAGTCACAAAAATCTGTACACATCCTAATACGATTGTCAAGTTTTGCAACCGCGACAATGTTTGAGGTCCAAGGAGAATAATCAATAGGTTGAATGAAACCTACGTCAAGAATTTTTTCAAGTTCTCCTTCAACAAGTAAGGCTATTTTATGATTCATCTTTTGTATCTTTTTTCAAACAGGCTTAACATTGTCAGTAAGAAAAATGTTATGTGTCACTACCTTCAGATCTATTCATGGCATGCCTAAAGATTTCCAAGCAAAAAATTTAGGAAAGTCATGAAGCAAGGTTGCAGTCTCCTCTTGTTCTTCATCATCAAGGAAATTCCCTATCTTAATGATTTTTTCTTTATCATCTACATCCATTGGTATATCAATTCTATCTCCCAAGGGAAGCACATTTAACTTAGGAAATTCAAGAACATATGGTTACAAGATTGTGTCTTTCTCATTGGTATCAATATCTTGTTGATGGGTACTGATCATAGCACAAGTAACTTTTCTCTTTAAAAAAGATGTCTTATCAGGAGCACCTAACACTTGTTTCAAAGCTTCATCAATGTCAAAGTACTCCCATGATGGTGGTAAATCCATATCAAGTAATTCAGGATGCTTTAGTGTGAGATTGATTCTTGGTTTACATGTGATGGCGTTGATGTTTAGCGATGGTCATTGAGTTGCTTTTGTTATCTTAGAAAAAGAATATCCCAAACTAGTGTTTGTCTCTTGTGTATTAGTTTATATAGGAACTTGAATTCCTTGTTTGTCTTTCCACATCCTTTACCATTGTATCCCAATTATTTCATGAGTTCATAACCTTTCCCATAAAGTCTTTCCATTTCCTTCGGGTTAGGCAGATGTTGATAATATATCTCATCAAAATTTGTTATCTAAGTTGTATTTTCTTCCAAAGTAGATGAGGTAGATGCTTGGGAAGATTCTTTTGAATTGTGTTAAATAGGTGCAAGACAACTGAGAGGGGGGATGAATCATTTGTCACAAAATTCAAGCTTAAGACTTCAACACTTATCAATTCCACAACCACACTATTATGTTATTAAATAAGAGCATGAAACACAAATAACAAAAAGTAAATCAAGACAATGAACACCATATTTTTACGTGCAAAACCTAATAAGGGAAAAACCATGGTGAGGGTTAACTCACAATATAAAAAGATTATAAAATTGAATACAAAGGCTCACTGGCCAGAAGAGGACTCACTATCCAAGTACAAAGGCTCACTACCTATAGAAAGGACTCACTGTCCAACAAGGAGGCTCACTGCCTACAAATACAAAAGAGAACAAAAGATCCACCACAATAATTAACACACATCCATAGCTTTGAATAAGGATTGCAGAAACCTTTAGCTCACTACCTTTAGGAATCCAATACAATGAAGTATTGTTGTCTCAACTCACTCACATACACACTTCTGCTCTTATGATTTGTGGATCACTTTCGTCACTTTGCATCACACTATCATCCAATTCTTCAAAATTTGACTTACTTTTATACCATCCTCAACCTTAGAAACTTTCTCCAAGTTTGGCCACAAATACCTCATTTCATAAATTCAAATTAGGTCAGAAACTCAACATTCTTATGGTGGAAAGGAATGAGAGTGGACCAATAAAACATTTAACTAAGACCAAAACTAATGTCTCAGATCAACCACATGCTTCCTCAATTTAATTTAATTTTTTGAATGAAGTGTAAACACCAGGTCATCCAAACCTAATGAAAACACAAATGAACATTGATGTACACACTTCCCAACAAGAAGATGGCATGTGGACTCCACAAAATGCTTCATTATGCATGAGAATACATCTCAAATTTCTTCAGATACATCCACAACAAATTCAGTATGCTTCAAACTCTGAACACCTTTCACCAGTCCATCTGAATTGTGCAAACCCATACTGAAACACTGAAACATGACTTCCAGATCACCAAACTTCAGCCTTCTTTTCCAAAACCTAGATAACACCATCTCAAGACATATCCCAAATCCGCAAGATCTCAAACAAAATAACGGAGGACTTCGGATTAGAAAAATTTCTCTCAGTCCACAGAAGATCAACTCTGCTAGAACAATTCACACACTGATGAACATGACTTTCATGTACTATCACACCAGAAGGTAAAACTCGGGATATATCACCACAAGATCATCATTATCAAATCTTAAAAATTGCACAAGAATAGGATCAACACAAGAGAAATGTGGAGCACATACCAGAGCACATTTTGAACACATTCATCACTCTAGCTTCTCTTCTTTATTAATTTTCTCAAAAGAACTTGGAAACTCATCAACATAGCACATTTGCAATGACATAAAGATAGCTCTATGTACTCACAACATCTCAGCAACATCTCATCTATACATGTACAATATGCAACATATTGAACTATATTGACATCAATGACAACATTAATGAAAACACCACCAAACTAGCTCATACTTGCAACAATCTCCCCCTTTGTCATTGATGGAAACACATGATGTGAAAAACCATCAAAGAGAACATCCTTCACAATATCCTGGGAGAACACCTTCTCTTCCTCTACAACTATTTTTCACATGAATTTCTCTCCCCCTTTGACATCAATGGAAAATACAAACAACTTTGATCACCCCCCCTTAGGAGTACACTCATACTGCAACAATGAAAACCTTTTCTACTCCCCCTGTGGAGTAGACCCATTTATTAGTCCAAATAAATAAAGAATTTATGAATTCACTAGACTGATGCACCTTCATGTGCACTTAGTTCAGAGGGCCAATGACCCCCAACCTTTCCCTAAGATGCTCAAAAGTATCCTTCGGAAGAGCCTTAGTAAATATGTCTACAATTTGTTCCTTTGTTATCACATACTCCAATCTAACTTCATTCTCTAGCACTTTTTCTCTCAAGAAATGATATTTGATAGATATTTTTTTTGTTCTTGAATGCATAATTGGGTTCTTTGAAATGTTTATTGCACTTGTGTTGTCACAAAAAATAGAAATAGGCTCATCACATATCACTCCAATGTCTTTCAAAGTTTTCTTAATCCACAAAACCTTTGTGCAGTAGGATGCTGCAGCAATATATTCTACCTCTACAGTGGATAAAGAAACTGAGTCTTGCTTTTTACTCAACCATGAAACCAATCTTCCACCAAGAAAGAAAGCACCACCACTAGTAATCTTTTGATCATCTACACATCCAGCCGAATCAGCATCGATATAAGCACTTAGGGTGAAATCATCACTCTTAGGATACCATAGTCCATAATCCAGTGTACCTTTAAGATAACTAAATATACTCTTTACAGTTGTAACATGTGATTTTTTAGGATCTTCTTGGAATCTGGCAACTAAACATATTGCATGCATAATACTCAGTCTAGTAGCAATAAGATACAGCAGTCTGCCAATCATAGATTTGTATTTGCTCTGATCAGTCTTAGAAAATTCATCATCTTTGCTCAGTTTACATCCGGTTACCATAGGAGTACAAACCAGTTTGGAATCATCCATCCCAAACTTCTTCAACAGCTTTTTACATACTTAGATTGTGAAATAAATATCCCTTTATCAATTTGACTCACTTGTAGACCAAGGAATAAATTTAATTCACCAATCATAGACATCTCAAATTCTTTCTGCATCTCTTTAGAAAACTTTTTACGCATGCCTTCATTTCCACCAAAAATGATATCATCAACATATACAAATACTATCAACATTTTGTTACCTTTCACTTTGAAGTAAAGATTGTTATCAGCAGAGCCTTTGTTGATCTTGGCTTTGTCAAGTATCTGTCTAATCTTACATACCAAGCTCTAGGAGCTTGCTTCATTCCATACAATGCCTTCTTCAACTTACAAACCATGTTTGGTTTTTCAAATAACTGAAACCCTTCAATTTGTCCCATGTACACTTCTTCCTCCAATTCACCATTCAAAAATGCTAACTTAACATCCATCTGATACACTTTGAAGTTCTTGTGGGTAGAAAATGCCAAAAACATCCTAATAGCTCCCATTCTAGCCATAGGGGCAAATGTCTCTTCAAAATCTATACCTTCAACTTGTGAGTATCCCTTGCATACAAGTCTTTCCTTATTCCTTACAACTTCTCCACTTTCATTTAGCTTATTCTGGAACACCCATTTTGATTCAATCACATTTTTATTCACAGGCCTATGGACTAGTTCCCATGTCTAATTATTTTCTATCTATTGCAACTATTCTTTCATATCTTTCATCCAACTCTCATCTTCACATGCTTCACTCATAGACTTAGGTTCAACTTTAGAGAGTAAACACAAAATTACCTCAGTTGCTACTTTACTTCTTGTCTTCACACCTTCACTTTTATCTCCAATTATCTTCTCCTCCGGATGATTCTTATGTACATACTTAGGAGTCTTAATAGTAGGTTCTAGCTAATTCTCTTCTTCTTCTTCTTCCATTTGTTCTTCTTTATCTTCTTCTTTCTTCTCCTTATTCTCCTCAGGTACATGTACATAGATAGGATCATCAAGTTCAACTTCACTTATCTCAATAGGTCTGCATATGTCTTGATCAACTTTCACATTAGCACTTTCAACAATCTTTCTCAATATTTTATTAAAGCATATGTATGCTTTTCTAGTAGTAGAGTATCTAAGAAAGATTCCTTCATCACATCTAGCATCAAACTTTCCAAGATTTTCTTCATCTCTTTTAATATAACATCTACTTCCAAATACTTTGAAATACTTCATAGTAGGAGTCTTACCAGTCCATAACTCAAAAGGAGTCAGTGTGTTGTTGTATCTAATTTGAAATCTATTAAGAACATAAACAGTAGTGTGTATCACCTCTCTCCAATACACATTTGGTACATTTTATTTTTTCATCATGGTTCTAGAAGCTTCCTATATTGTCCTATTTTTCCTTTCAACTACTCCATTTTGCTGAGGAGTTCTCAGAGCAGAAAACTGTCTTTTCATGCCATGTTCACAAAATGCATTAAATTCACCAGAAGTGAATTCTCCACCTCTATTAGATCTCAAACACTTGATTTTCAAATTTACTTCATTTTCCACTCTTTCTTTGAATACCTTAAACCTATCTAGAGCCTGAGTCTTTTCTCTAAGAAAAGAAACCCATGTCATTCAAGAATAATCATCAATAAGTAGCATGAAATACATGTCACCATTCAGGCTTCTATTTCTAGTCAGACCATAGAGATCAGTATGATCTAACTCCAACATTCTGGTAGTAGAGTGCTCTTTTCCCTTAAAGTTGCATCTTGTATGTTTCCCTAATTGACAACTTCTAAAAATATCATTAGCAGGTCTTGTGATTTTGGGCAGCCCTCGAACAATCTCCTTTGAACTGATTTTGACCAGGTTATCAAAATTTACATGTCCCATTCTTTCGGTGCCATAACCAACTTTCACTTATTTGAGATACAAGGCATTGACCATCAACTCCCTTAAGTTGATAGATGTTTCCATGAGTTCTTCCAACAGCAACCATATCTCCATTTTTGGATCCTTTTTATGATTTCACAGGTATTATTCTGAAACACAAGTCTAAAACCATTGCTACACATCTGACCAAAACTCATAATTTTATGCCTCAAACCCTTCACATAATATACATCATCAGTATTGTGCACTCCATCAAAACTAATTGAACATTTCCCACAAATCTCAGCTCCTGAATCATCACCAAACATAACTAAACCACCATCATATTTCTCAAGTTTAGTGAACTTACTCTTATCTCCAATCATGTGATTAGAACATCCACTATCAATTACCCAGTTGTCTTCATCTTGTCTTGCATGAAAAGCGGTAACCAAAGTACCTTCCATCCTATTCCTCTTATTCTCCAAAGTCTTCTTGCTTACACATTTTCCAGGGTTAGTGGATACAGATTTACTTTCCAAATCTAAGAATAAGCATTCACTATCATCAACCTCATTCTCTGATTCCTACTTCTTCTTTAACATAGTATGGCTTCTTATATTTCTTATCCTTTCTATCCTTATCCTTATAATCCTTGTTCTTCTTATGTATAGCTCTATTCATACATCTTGAAGCATAATTACCAATATTACCACAACTAAAACATTTAAAGGGAAACATACCTTTATACTTTTTGGTAAATTTCTTCAACTTCCTAGTGAAGTTTTCTTCTAACTCATCATCACCATCACTATCCGGTTTGTCTTCAATCTTCATTGCCTTAAATGCCAATTTTGTCTTTTCTTTTATCTTATCTTCTTTCCGAAACTTTCTCATCTCAAATGCTTGAAAGGTACAAAACAACTATTCTAAAGTGTACTTCTTAGGATCATACATTTCTTCAATAACTGAGATCTTATCATTGTAGAAATTTGGTAGGGTGATCAGGATCTTCTCAATTTTATCGTCATCTGATAGTTTTCCCCCTTGATTTCTAACTTCATTTTCAATCCGTTCAGCCCTCTGAAAGAAGCTTGTAAATTCTTCACCTTCTTCCATTTTTAGATTTACAAATCTACACTTTGCTACCAGCTTCTTTGTCAATTTCACTCTTTCATTTCCTTCATACATGTCTTCCAACTTCTTTTAGACTTCATATGCAGTATCCAAAGAAAGAACCTTAGCTTGCTCATTTTTAGATAAGCCACTACAAATAGCATACTTTTCCTTCTCATTTTCTTCATAAGCAGAAATATCATCTCTAGCAGTAAGACCACTAGATGGGGGCGTATACTTGGTCTCAATAGCCTTCCAAGTCTTGAAACCAAGAGAGATAGTATATCCTTTCATTTGTCCCTTCCAATCATTGTAGTCAGTTCCATCGAACATAGAGATCACCAACTTATGTGTCATCGAATCTTTCTTAAGTGGTTAAGCTCTACACCAAGGAACCAAAGCTCTGATACCAATTGTTAAACATGCATAGGACAACTAAGAGGGGGGTGAATCAATTATCACAAAATTCAAGCTTAAGACTTCAACACTTATCAATTCCACGACCACACTAATATGTTATTAAGTAAGAGCATGAAACACAAATAAAAAAACGTAAATCAACACAATGAACACCATATTTTTATGTGGAAAACCTAATAAGGGAAAAACCATGGTGAGGGTTAACTCACAATATAAAAAGATTATAAAACTGAATACAAAGGCTCACTACCAAGAGCTCGTTGTCCAGAAGAGGACTCACTATCCAAGTACAAAGGCTCGCTACCTGTAGAAAGGATTCACTGTCCAATAGGGAGGCTCACTGCCTACAAATATAAAAGAGAACAAAAGATCCACCACAACAATTAACACACATCCACAACTTTGAATAAGGATTGTAGAAACCTTTAGCTTGTTGCCTTCAGGAATCCAACACAATGAAGTATTGTTGTCTCAACTCACTCACACACACACACACTTCTGCTCTTATGATTTTTGGCTCACTTTCATCACTTTGCATCACACTTTCCTCCAATTCTTCATAATTTGACTTTCTTTTATACCATCCTCAACCTTAGAAACTTTCTCCAAGGTTGGCCACAAATACCTCATTTCATAAATTCAAATTAGATCAGAAACTCAACATTACCACGGTGGAAAGGAATGAGAGTGGACCAATAAAATATTTGACCAAGACCAAAAATAATGTCTCAGATCAACCACATGCTTCCTCAATTTAATTTAATTTTTTGAATGAAGTGCAAACACCAAGTTGGCCAAACCTAATGAAAACACAAATGAACATTGGTGTACATGCTTCCCAACAAGAATATGACACGCAGACTCCACAACACACTTCATTATGCAGGAGAATACATCTCATATTTCTTTAGATACATCTGCAGCAAATGCAATATGCTTCAAAATTTGAACACCTTTCACCAATCCATTTGGACTATGCAAACCCATACTGAAACATTGAAACATGACTTTCGGATAACCAAACCTCAACCTTCTTTTCCAAAACCCAGAGAACACCATCTCAAGACATATCCCAGATCCGCAAGATATGAAACAAAACAATGAAGGCATATGGAGCAGAAACATTTCTCTCAATCCATAGAAGTGTTGGACTCAGGGAACACTGAGAGGGGGGGTGAATCAGTGTTGAGAAAATTTAAACTTTAAATCCAGATCTTAAACCATTTGCAGCACATAAACAGAAATAAAGATGCAAGCACATGAACAAGATAATCAAAGCACCATAACACCAATATTTTTATGTGGAAACCCTGTTAGGGGAAAAAACCACGGTGGAGATTAATCCACAATTATACTCTATTAAAAGTATGAATAAAAGGGAATGCACATGCATTCAGGAACACTGCCTAGAGCTCACTGCTCAAAATAAGGAAGGATCACTGCCTTACAAAATGTTTGTGATTACAACAAAATGTTGAACTAAGAAGATAGCATCTCCAAATGCCTGGATTCAGTTCCAATGAAGCTCAGTAGATGATCTTCAACCCTTCTAACTGATTTTGTATTTCTGCTCTGCTCTTCTCTATTTTTCTACCCTTTTGAAACTATGCATAGATCGCTCAATCACCCTTCTAATACTCGCACGCACATCTGCTCTACTTTACACACACTTTCACACTTGCTTACATTCACAAAATGAATTACCGATCATATATATATATATATCTGCTAACAAATATTTCATCGCTTCAAGTCGGCTTTAACAAAACATGAAATATCCTTCAATGGTTGGCTCAAATAACAAAATAAATTTAGTGTGCACCCACACAAGTCAGCTAGACTATAGCTATGACCCAAAAAAAAATAACCAACACAAGAAACAATTAAACAATTACTCCTTATACAACCATGACATGCAACATTCACTAGATCGGCCACAATGAGCAAATAAACAAAAAAACTTCTTGCCAAAGCATCCAACCAGATCTCCTAACTCATACACTGATCAATGCAACATCACAAAAATTAACAACAAGATAGTATAGATGCTTAAAAAACTCTCTCAGAGATCCACAACTCAAAATGATGATCCAGTGAGGCATACAGATCGATATGCTAACTAGATACCCTATTCTTCAAACTTTTTGTTGGTAAGACTTTGATTTCTACTTTTCCTATTGGTATGGATAAATCTTGGTCTGCAGACCGGAAGGATGACTTAGGTTGCCATCAATGACAACACTAGAATCCACATGCCATCAAACAAGCCATATGCCAACATTCTCCCCCTTTGGCATTGATGGAAACACTTAGTGAAAAATGACTAAGTGTCAAAATTCAAAATATCAAAACTCAAACTCCCCCTTAGAATGATAAAGCATTTTTCACTGCTCTCCTCCCCCTTTGAAATAAATGACAAATATATTCTTCACTAAGCTCTCTCCCCCTTTCAAAAATTCAAAATTTGAAGTACAACTGTTACTTCAGTTAGAAAATTAACTTGTACTTATCTTTGATACTCAAAAGAAATTTCTTCCATGCTTCTACAAAAATCCCAATGATTAAGATCATGCTATTATTCTCATATGTCTTGTTAATAATTTGAATGAGGGATTCTAGGATTGTAATTGCTTCTTCTAGTTTTTCTCCTTTCCTCAAAACCTCAATTAGCTACTCCAATCTACATTCAGTTAAATCCTTTACTTTCCAAAAAGTGTCCATAAGAGTGTTTCTGGAAAAGTGAACTTTTGCATGCTCAAACTGCAATTCTTGAATCTTTTTCTTGATTGCTCCATCCTGGTCCTGAAGCATACTGTAATATTGACCAATTTTGATCAACTCAGCTTCAATCTACTCCAGTTTTTTGTTATACCTCCCAATAACATGAGGCCACCAAAGACAATAGTTGTAAATGTTATTAGCTAAATTAATGCATTTCCTCAACTCATTCATTTTCTTTTTCAATTTGGTAAGGAACAGCCTAAACTGCTCCTTTAGATGTAGAATTACTTCTTCCTCTTTCTTTTCCTGAGGCTTGGAGGCCATAGCCTCCTTGATACATTCAATCATTTCTTTTGGAAGCACATTCTTCAAACTTTCCAATCCAATGTTATTATGCACAAAGTAAGAATTCAATGTGTTCTCAATCAGGTCTTGCTCATATGAGGGTCCATTTAACCATATGTCAGCAATCTTTTGCATTCCATCTTCCTCCTGAACAATCTACAATATCTTTGTTTTGAATAAAGCACCTTCTTCATCACTTCCTTCTGCTATATATTATTACATCCAGTTCAACTGATTCCAGTTCATCCCTAGGAGTCTACTCATCAGATTCTTCATTTGGTATATCCACAATTATTTGTTCTTTTCCTTTTCCTTAAGATTTTGGAGACTTATGCATTGGAGGGGTTTCATCAGCAAACTCTAGAGCCCTTTTCTGCTTCCTTTGAGTTTTACCAAAAGATGATCCAACTTTAAGCATCTTTATCGGAAGGGGAATGTTAACTTCTCCAAAATTCCCTAGCAATTCCTTAAAGAAATTTGCATATACTTGCTCATAATTTCCCAAAGCATTAGAATGTTCAAAAAAATTCTTACAAACTAGTTCATTTTCTATCCATACCACATTATCATTTTGAGGCAAGTAGGTCAGAAAATACATAATGATACATATAATCAAAGTACCAAACCTGAAGGGGTAATCTGATTCTTTCATCAATTGCACATTTTCCATCAATTGATCCTTCAGCAATCCACACAGATCAAAGTCTTCATCTCCCATTATCATTTTGTGAGCCATATAAATTGCACCTGCCGAAGTTGCACCTTCCATGTTTTTGAAGAAAATTTTGTATGAAATCCCATGTGCAATGTACCTTGTTATTGGATCTTTGATCGTTGAAATTACTAGAGCCCCCTGATCTCCTATCACCTTGGTTAGGGTTTCGACTTCCTTGTTCCGAATCAACTTCTTTTTCATAATATCCCCAACATTGCATAGACCAGTTAAATTTCTAATCATATCCTTTGAAATAAGATAGGGTTTATCCAAGGTTAGCATGCCCTCAAATGTCAATCTGTTCAGGATAAACCTGACCACTTCCACATTGACGAAATAAGGAAACTCATTCCAAATGTCCAAACTTTTATGATTCACACCTTCAAACCACTTCAATTCACTGACTGGAAACAAATTTCTCATAGCCCTAATCTTTCCACTGCTATACTTATCCAAATTCACCATTCCTTTGATTTGCTTCATTTTTCTTTCTATACGGAACAAGTTTTTCTACCGAGCACAAAATTCAAAATTCTGCAAGCAACTGAAATACCTGATGAATTCGTCGATGAACTTGCTTTACTCCTTTTGAATTTTCACTGCAAAGGCTCTCCTTTTGTTCTTCTTCAATTCAAGGTGAAAAATGGGGGTTCCAAATACCATTTTATAACTTCACACACCTAAACTTTTTTTCATATTAAATATTTTTTCCTAGGAGTTCTGGGTACTTTGTTTTCTCAGACAACAAAGGAAAAATTTGTCTATAGACCTTCTACTTCTCATGTTTCTGCATAATCGATCACTAATGCATTTGCAAACTTTTATCATACCTACTAACAATTTCTTGTATTCCGATGCCAGCTACCGATAGGGGGACAAAGGATTTTTCTTGAAAATACTTCCCCTAGGCCAATGGTCTGAGATCAATTTCTGGAGGAATTACCAGAAGAAGATTTTGGTGCGGACTTATTCCCTTCATCAGAGTCACTCTTCCTTACCCATGTTTTCTTCATCTGATTTCTAATCTCTTCCATAATTACTTTCCCTTTTCCTTTTTCATCTTTCTATGAGATTTTTCCCATGTATTCTGGACCTCTTCTATCCATGTTTTTGTTCATGTAGAATCTTGCAATGTGACCAAATCTGTTGCAATTGTAACAAACCGGATTTCTTTGTCTAGACGATTCATTCCATTGATTTCCCTTTGATCTGCACTGATTAGCAATATGCCCAAATTTTCTACAGGTATAGCATTTAACATTCCTTACATTGATAGACATGCTTCTACATTCAATTGACTTATGACCAAACTTATTACAATTAAAACACTGACTAGGAAATGATGGATTGTTTGAATTTATTTTACTTCTACACTGAGAAACCATATGACCAAATTTATTGCAAGCAAAGTAGTAACCATTAAACTTCTAAGCATTGGGTTGTCTTACTGGATACCTTCTCCCTTTGTTCATCTAATTTCTTTGGTTGGAATAATTATGTTTAAATCCGGAGCTTTCTCCTTTCTCATATCCAAGACCTCGCTTATCATTTGTGTAGTACCCCTCCCGAAAAGTAAATTAAATTTATATTCCCGAGAAACTTAACTAAAGTAATTATTAAAATTAAGTTCTACAAAAAAATAAATTAATTATTAAAAAAATTAATATTAGGCCATGACATATATTTAATAAAAGGGATTATCAAAATTACCATTTCTTATTGTCTTTTTTTCACCTTACCTAATAAGGTTATCTTTGCAAATGTACTAATGTTTTAATTAAAGTGTGGCAGATTTAACAAGTACATGAAAGAAAGAATGATGAAGCGAATTTTGGAGATAGGGTTCTTGGCTCATCGACATTTTATCTTGCACTCCATTTCTAAAATACTAATTTGACATGTTTTTTATCATTCAAGGGTTAGATTTTATAATGGTTTTTGGGAAAAGCCGTTCTAAGCTTATCATCAAGGTAACTCTCTTTTTTGCCTGCAGCGAATCCAAAAACTCACGCTTTGTGCCAAAACATAGAGTTCTTTTTCTGGAAATGAGCGTTTAAAATTTGTAACGGTTTGTAATTTTTTCTTAATGTTTGTGTGTAACCTCTTTTCTCTTTCTTGGACGTGAAGCATATAGCAAATCTATATATGTTAACATAATAATTGTGGTTATTTTAATTGATATTGCCAAATAATGCTTAGCATTCAAGTAGCATTGTTTTAAACTCTTTACTTCTAAATCTGTTTTAGAATTAATAAAATATTCGGCTTATTTGCACTGTTGAGTTGTACTAAAATTTTGGGGTTAGGTTTTCTGGAAACCAAAAGTAATTCTTCACATCTGTCTGTGAACCACCGATTTTCCTCTGCCTTAGCATGCCTGAAACAAATAAATTTAGATGTTCAATATGAATAAATACTTGTTCATGAATCTGTAAACAGATCCAAAGTAGAGGAACTAATTCAGCATGTGTGTATTCCAAAATAAATTCAAAAATAAAAGAAAATAAAGAAAGAATTGAATTTGTAATTATTTGAGTTGGAGAAGAATATTTAGTTTCAGTTGGTTGTTGATTTTTATTAAATTTGTTTCTAATTCTATTTTAAACAACTTGTAAAAAAAAAAAAAGTCACTGTGTAATTTAAGTCTATGTTTGAGTAGAAAAAGAAAAAAATCAAAAGTTATCAACAAGAAACTTTTAGAGAATTAATAAACTTGAAATAAGTATAAGATTCATAGCCAAACAAACATGTTGCATTAAATTATAATTTTTGTGTCGATTTAATTGTTATTTATTTATTTATTTGTGTAGTATTGCTTTTCATTAAATGAACTCAATAGTTAACATCAACTGTATATTATTTTAGTATGCTTAATTTAACTATTCTTTGGTTTGAAACTGCCAAAGTAAAGGAAGTAAAATATTGTAGTATCTTGGTTGGTTAGTTTTAAATATAAAATTCAAATTCAAATGTTCAACTCTTGTTAAGTAAATTTAAGTAATGCTATGATGTCTAGGTGATATAGATTCATTAAGTTTAAAAAGATTTATTTCATCAAGGGAATAGACAAGATAGATTAGCTAACATTACTAATCATTGTGATGTTTGTTCTAAAGGTGGATAAGTAAGATTCATGCTTTCTTTAATTAAGTCGTTCCATGTATACCATAGTTTTTACTCTATGCAATAATCTTTCTTGAAATAATAATTACATATTGGAAATAACAGTTTCTTTTAGTAGGCAAAGGTTTAATACTATTTTAATCATTTTAAATAGAACTATAACATCAAAACTATTTTATAAATAATAAATGTAAGTTTCTTTTTCATCGTTTTATTTATTTTCCGTAAATCCTAATATAATTATGTTCTTGAGTTAATTTAAAAAGATAAGAATTTGAAATGAAATCTTTTTTTTCCGTTGTTTACATCAATATTATTATTTTAATTGGGATGTCGTTGGTTTATTCTAACCTGTGCAATAATAATTTGTGTAATTGAGTAGATCAAGGTATCATTTTCACAATTTTATTTCATTAAATGTAAGTTGCTAAACTTTTATCACATTGTTCATTAATTATTTTTTAAAATTAGTTTACTAATTATGAATTTATTAGTTCCTTTGTGAGTGGGCATTATAATTTGCATCCTTTTATCCTTTAGTTAGCTCATCAAGCTTAGCAAAACTAGTTCTAAACTTCTCCTTGTACTCATTTACAGTAGTGAGTTCATCTCCAAGAATAACTATATGTCTTTCAAGCTCTTGTTCATTATTTCTAGATTTTTGTAGTTCAATCTGCATCTGAATAAGTCCACTATTTACTCTATTGCATTCTTCAGACTTTTCTTTTAAAGACTAGGCTAGATTCTCCTCATTCTTCTTCATTTCTTCAATCTCCTTAGTTAGCTTCATTGCCATAGATTCCATTTCAAGCTTTAGAGTAGCATTGTCCCTAACAAGCTTTTCACATTCTTCAGTTATTTATTTTAGGGTCTGATTTAGGTGAACATCTTCCAAGCTTTTATTTTCTTTTTGCTTCAACTGATCAACAAAGTTTCTTCCTCTTTTCTCGACTCGTTGATTTTATCCTTCAATGATTGAATGAATTTCTCAGCATTCACAAGATTTTCTTTTAATTTCATGACTTATGCTTTAGAATGTCAAGATCATCAAGTGCCACCATAAGTTACTGTTGAAGACCACTAGAGTCCATTGCAATTCAAGATCCACCTCAAGTTGTTAAACTTTCTGCAGAGGAACCTTGCTCTGATACCAATTGTTGGACTCAGGGAACACTAAGAGGGGGAGTGAATCAGTGTTTAACAAATTTAAACTTTAAATCCAGATCTTAAACCATTTACAGCACATAAACAGAAATAAAGATGCAAGCACATGAACAAGATAATCAAAGCACCATAACACCAATTTTTTTATGTGGAAACCCTATTAGGGGAAAAACCATGGTGGAGATTAATCCACAATTATACTATGTTAAAAGTATGAATAAAAGGGAATGCACATGCATTCAGGTACACTGCCTAGAGCTCACTGTTCAAAATAAGGAAGGCTCATTGCATTACAAAATGTTTTTGATTACAACAAAAAGTTTAACTGAGAAGATAGCATCTCCAAATGCCTAGATTCAGTTCCAATGAAGCTCAGTAGATGATCTTCAGCCCTTCCAAATGATTGATTATGTATTTCTGCTCTACTCTACTCTGCTCTTTTCTTTTTTTCTGCCCTTTTGAAACTGTGCATAGATCGCTCAATCACCCTTCTAATACTCGTACACACATCTGCTATACTTTACACACACATTCACACACCTTCACACTTGCTTACATTCACAAAATGAATTACTAATCATATATATATCCACTAACAAAGATTTCATCGCTTCAAGTTGGCTTTAACAAAACATGAAATATCCTTCAATGGTCAGCTCAAATCACAAATTAAATTTAATGCACACCCACACAAGTTGGATAGACTATAGCTACGGCCCAAAATAAAATAACAAACACAAGAAACAATTAAACAATTACTCCTTATACATCTGTGACATGCGACATTCACTAGGTCGGCCACAATGAGCAAATAAACAAAAAAAATTCCTGCCAAAGCATCCAAGCGGATCTCCTAACTCATACACTAATCAATGCAACATCACAAAACTTAACAACAAGATAGTATAGATACTTAAAAAACTCTCTCGGAGATCCACAACTCAAAATGATGATCTGGTGAGGAGTACAGATCGATATGCTAACTGGATACCCTATTCTTCATACTTTATGTCGATAAACTTTGATCTCTACATTTCCTGTTGTTATGGATAAATCTCAGTTTGTGGACTGGAAGGATGACTTAGGTTTCCATCAATGACAACAATAGAAGCCACATGCCACCAAACAAGCCATATGCCAACAAGAAGATCAACTTTGCCAAAACAATTCACACATCGGTGAATGTAACTTTCATGTACTATCACAAAGGAAGCTAAAACTTAGATATATCACCACAAGATCACCATTATCAAATCTTTATATCCACACAAGCATAGGATCAACATAGGAGAAACATGGAGCACATACCGAAGCACATTCTGAACACATTCATCACTTTGGCTTCTCTTCTTTATTAATTTTGTCAAAAGCACTTGGAAACTCATCAACATAGCGCATCTACAACAACATAAAGATAGCTCCATTTACTCACAACACCTCAGCTATACATGTACAATCTACAACATACTAAACTATGTTGACATCAATGACAACATTAATGACAACACCACCAAACTAGCTCATACTTGCAACATTCTGAGCTGACATAACCGTTGGTTGTTCTTTTTTTTCATCCTCTTTTCGTGTGATGATGTATTCACCCATAAATGAAGGTGTGAATTCTAATGATCCCCAATCATCACCTAGAAATTTAGAGATGGATTCTTCTTCTTGTTTGTTGGTCTCAAGGGGTTCTATGTGAGATGTTGGAATCAATGTGTGCAGAGGACTTGTTCCTTTTTCAAGTTGTAAGCAACTTTTAGGCTTGGGGTCTATTTCAAATTGATAAATTGTGTTGTTATAGACATATTTCATAATTTGATGAAGGTTCAAAGGAACCACATGCATCTCATGAATCCACGGTCTTCCCAAAAGAATATTGTAGGAAAGATCATAGGGCATGACATGAATAGGAGTTTGCAAAGTAGTCATTCCAACTGTAATAGGTAAGGTAATTACACTGAGTAGTTGTTTTGTGATATTGTCAAATCCTCTAATAGATAAAGAATTGGATTTGATTTGTAATTTATCCACACATAATCTATCTAGAATTTTCACACTACACACATTAATTTGATTTAATTGGGATATGATCATAAAGGCTTCATGTTGCTTCCTTAATTCTAACAGAGGGAGGTCATGTTGATGGGAGGTAATGTCTACATTAACTATATTCATTCCTTGTATTAGAGTTGCCACATCATTTGCATTTGTACTAGGACGAACCACTATTTGTTGCAATGTTGTTTGGAGCATAGAGTGATATTTTGGTGAATTCTAAAGAAGGTCCCAAAGGGATATCTTTGCAGGAGTATTCTTAAGTTGTTCAACAAGATCGTACTCCCTAAGGTGTGAATTTAAGTGAGGAGCACTAGGCAATATGGGATTGGGTAAAGTTAAGGGTGTTGGGGTGGGTTGTTGTGGTTGTGGATTATTTCTATTGTAATTTTTGTGAGCAACAGCATCATGCTTAGGTGGGTAAAGGGTAAACTCAGGTTTAGGTGGAGGTTGAGGTTTATGTGAAGGTGGGTAAAGAACGAGTTGAGGTTGAATTACATTGACATCTTTTGTTTTAGGTTTCTCACAACAAACCTTAGAGGATGGATTTTGTGAGATGAAGTCTTCAAGGGCTTCATCTAACATGTCAAAGTCATCACTACTAAAATGTTTGGGAGGTAAGTTATCGTTGGTTGGTTTTGGTTTTTCATCACAAACCTTAGTGGATGAACTTAGTGAGAGGAAGCCTTGTAGATCTTTGTCTAACTTATCTAATTCATCACTACTAAAAGGTTTGGATGATATAATTTTCTAAAATGAAGCATTTTTTTTATTGTTTCAGTGGATGTTTTGAGGTTTTTCTTTGCATTTTTTGATGAATCTAATCTAAATGAACTAGGAACTAATGTTGAAAATGAAAATTGTAAAAATCTAATGCTATCCATGATTTCCATGAAAGTAAGTGATGCTAGTTCTAATGAATACAACATAACAAGAAATAATTGAACTAAAATAGAAAAGTAACTGGAACAAACACCTTAAGAAACTAGAAATTGAATGTTGAAAACAGAGATGCAAAATGTGTACTAGGACTAAGTCACCCAGGGTGGTGAATTAGTCCTAGTAGGGGTATTTTTTTAAGTTTTTCTTAATTTTCTTATGGATTATTAAGTGTTTTGTACTATATAATTCAAATCTAAAGTGAAGATGCAAAATTTCACTATTGTTCAAGGAAATGAGGTGCAAAAATGCAAGCTTAAATAAGCTTTTCACTAATGCAAAGTATGAAACCCTAGAATGCAATTTAAGCAATAAAAAATGCAATGCAATGTGATCCTAGGATTTAAATGCATTTGAAATTAGAATTATAATGTTCTAAATTCAAGTTCACCAAAATGAACCACAATTTTTTGGGGATAGACACTCTCTTGCACTTCTAGGGTTTTGCACCTAAAAGGAGAAAGGTATCCCACAAAAAATTAGGGGTTCACTCAAGACTAATGTTAATATGATTTAAATATCTCTAAATAGAATGCCCTAAATGAAAAGAATTGATAAAATTAATTGAAAGCCAATGCAAAACTAATGAAATGCAAATTGCTTGAAAACACATTGTGATATGCAGAAAGATTGATTGAATGCAATATAAAAAAAGATAAAGAAGCCAAATAGAAAGAGTGCACCTAGAAATTGACAGAGGTTGGAATGAAGACTGCAGATGTCTCTAAAATTTTGGCAAATCAAATTTTATGGCCAATTGGGACACTTACGCTAAGTTAGGCGAGCTAGTCCCAGATCTAGGAAACTACTCCAAAGCCCATTTTAGCCAAATGGGCATCCAGATCTACAGAAAAAATTTTCAAACATGTGCAATGGGTCTAATTCACCACTAATGGTGACTTAGTCCACTTTTTCTTTTCTAAAAATTTGAAAGTGGAAATGGAAGCCCTCAGTCTACACTTTATTCTCCAACTAAAACCCAGATCCAAATCTACAACAAAATAGAATATAATTCGGTTTCTAATGGGGGGTTTTCCTCAGTCAAACCCCTAGTTGGTATTTAAACCTTGAAATAGATAATGAATTTTTTTGTAAAACCCTATCCCTAAGTGCATCTAAGACTAGGAAATTTGAAGCAAGATGCAACCCTATTCTAACTACAAGAATAAGATGCATAAATGAAACTATTATGATGCAAGACTCATTCCAAGAGACCCTAAATCACATTAGAAATGAATATTAATAACATGCAAACCTTCCTTAGGCTGAAAAATAGAGAGAAAATGGAAGATGGAATCACTTAGAAAATAAGTCCTTAGGCTTGGATTGATGGCTAGTTGCATGTCCCCAACCTAGAATTCTTCATGATTCTCCATAGGCATCCATGATCAACCCTTGACAATGTAATACCTTGGACAAGAAGTAAGCTTGAAGACCTGCAAAAACCCTAGCTTGCTGCCCTAAAGCTTCAACTTGTTGTAGATAGACTTATGAATCTTCTTGTGAAATATATTCAACACTTGACTCTTGAATTTATTTGTTGAAAGTGACTAAAATGTTGTGAAAAATGACCTAAAAACTTATATTTATTGGAATTCAAACCTAATTATTCATTATTTAGACCTCACAAGCTGACATCCATAAGATATTTGAATTAAGTCAATTTTTTTCTTGCTCAAAATTAAAAAATCTCCCAAAAGGGACTAAGTCGTCACCCTAGGTGACTTAGTCCCACCAAGGGTTTTTGAGGTGGGTTTTCTAGAAGTTGAATAATTTGAATGTTATTTGTCAGGATTTGTATGATTTATGGGTGAATAAGCCTCAATGTCCAAAATAATGAGTCTTAAGGGACTATAAATGGTAAGTTTAAGGAATGATTAGTGCAAGGGTGCCAAAATAGGTCCAAATTAAGCATGAAATTTCCTCTTTCTTCAAGAGTATACAATTTTTTGTGCTACAGTTAGAAACATTAAAAATTGGAGAGATACCCACTCCAAGAGGGAGTTCCATCTCATAAGCATTTGCTCCAAATTTCTAGACCACCCTACATGGCCCAATCTTCTTCATCTGCAGCTTTGAATACTTCCCTTTTGGTAGCCTTTCTTTCCTTAAATGAGCCAATACCAAGTACCCTACTTTGAATTGAACCTCTCTTTTTTTCAAGTTTGCATGTTGCTAGTATTTATCCACACTCTTTTGAAGGTTCTCCCTAACTTGCTAATGTATATCTTTCATTTCCACTGCAAACTCTTCTCCTTCAGCACTTCTTCTCTCTATACCACTCAAATCTCTGAGTTCAAACACTTCCCTTGGTGGAAATCCACATACAATCTCAAATGGACTTTTTTCCAACACTTCTATTCATAGAGTCATTATATCCAAACTCAACTTGGGGTAGGATCAAATCCCTTTTTGTGAGTGTTCCTTTGTCAAGAATCTAAGAAGATTCCAAAGGATCCTTTTGACAACTTCAGTCCACCCATCTGTTTGTGGATGATAGGCAGAGCTAAAGGTCAAGTTTGTTCCCAACTTCTTCCAAAGGGTTCTCCAAAAGTGACCTACAAAATTACTATCCCTATCAAAATCAATTGGCAATTAGTAATCCATGTATCCTAACCACCTCCTTGAAAAAAAACCCTGCAATGTATGAGGCATCATTTGTGCTTTTACATGGTATGAAATGTGCCATTTTGCTAAACTGGTCTACAACAACAAACACACTATCAAATCCCCTTTGATTTTTTGGAAACCCTAACACAAAATCCATGTTGATGGATTCTCATGGCATATTTGGGATTGGAAATGGCTGATAAAGACCTGCATTTTTACTACAACCCTTTTCTTTTTGGAAAATAACACACTTTTCAACAAATTTTTTTATCACTTTGTATCTTTGGCTAGTAGTAATACCTTCTTACCTGTTCCAAGGTCTTTTCCACACCAAAATGACCCCCTAAGCTTCCACCATGCTTCTCTTTAATCAAACTAGTCCTCATAGAACATTTTGGAATACATAACTGAGCACCCTTAAATAACAACCCTTCTTGAATCAAGAAATGAATTGTCTTCATGAAAAGTGTCATTAAATTGATTGCAAGAAGCATAAATATCTTTTAAATCATCATCTCCTTCATACATACCTTTCAAAGCATCAATACTTACACTTTCGAGTTGAATTTATTGAACCAATATTTGTCTTCTGCTCAAAGCATCTGCCACCTTGTTTGACTACCCATTTTTGTGTTTAAATGTAAAGGTGAAGCTTTGGAGGTACTTCACCCACTTCACATGTTTGTGGTTGAATTTTTCTTGGCTATTTAAGAACTGCAAAGCATGATTGTCAGTAAAAACAATAAACTCTTTAGGAAGGAGATAGTGTCTCCACTTTTTCAATGATCGAACCATGGCATACAATTTGAAGTCATAAGAATATTAATTCTTTGCCTCATTGAGCTTCTCACTGAAAAATGCAATAGGACTGCCCTTCTAACTCAATACTACTCCAATTGCATACCCACTTGCATCACATTCAATTGTGAACACCTTGTTAAAATCAGACAATGCTAAGATAGGTTGTTGTGCTACCCTTTGTTTCAAATATTGAAAGCTTTTTTCTGCCTCATCAGACCATACAAAATTTCTCCTTTTATCCCCTTTGATTGTATCAATTATTAGAGAGCAAATATGACTAAAAATTTTCACAATTTTTCTATAAAAGCTAGCTAGGCCATGGAAAATTCTTACCTCACTAACTGAAGTTTGAGTAGGCCAATTGAGAATTGCTTCCACCTTGCTAGGTTCCATATTCAAAGTGCCTTTTGAGATCACAAAGCCAAGATAGACCAACTCCTCCTTCATCAATTCACACTTCTTCAAATTGGTCATCGACTTTTATTCATTCAACCTCTTCAAAACCATGTCTAAATGTTACAAGTGTTCCTCTTTAGTCTTACTAAACACAAGAATATCATCCAAGTAGACAACCACAAACTTACCTATGAAGGATTTCAAAACTCCATTCATTATTCTCATAAAAGTGCTTGGTGCATTTGAAAGCCCGAATGGCATAACAAGCAATTCATATAACCCCTCATTAGTTTTGAAGGAAATTTTCCATTCATCCCCCTCTCTAATCCTAATTTGGTGGTAGCCAATTTTGAGGTCAATCTTTGAAAAATAACAAGCCCCTCCTAAATAATCCATCAAATCTTCCATTCTTGGTATGGAGAACCTATACCTTATGGTTATCTTGTTAATTTCCCTTGAGTCAATGCACATTCTCCAATCTCCCCCTTTCTTTGGTGCCAATATAGTAGGAACAACACATGGGCTAAGACTCTCCCTTATTAGGCCTTTGTCAAGTATCTCTTGAATTTGTTTCCTAATCTCTTCATTTTTTTGAGGAGTCATCTTATATGTAGCTTTATTGGGTAGGTTTTCCCCTGGTATTAAATCTAAATTATGGCTAACATCTCTTATTGGTGGAAAAGAACTAGGGATCTCATCTACAACAATGTCTTGGTAATTGCTCAACAAGGCTTGGACCTCTTTAGGCACATTTTCCACCTTTGCTACTATCATGACAGATTTAGGTCTGATTACAATGGCATACCCTTGTCCACCCTTTTCTTTCATGGTTTTCAAGAACTCTTTTTCCCCAACCAGCATTACACTAGATCCAACTTGTGTATCTAGATTCTCATTTTGCAATGGAGTAAGGGTGAATGAAACCCCATCCTTTTAAATCAGATAGGTATTCTTCTACCCATCATTTTTAGCCTTTTTTTCACACTATCAAGGTCTTCCTAAAAGTAGATTACAAACATCCATTGGGATGATGTCACACAATATCTTGTCTTTATACCCTCTAATATTGAATTCAACCTATGTTTTCTCATTAACTAGGACTTGTTGACCCTTATTCAACCAAGAGACCTTGTAAGGAGTGGAGTGTGGGATTATTTTCATCTTTAACTTTTCAACCATCTCTAAGGAAACCAAATTATCTGTGGAACTGGAATCAACAACTTTACACACCTTACCTTGAGATTTGCAAGTGGATCTAAACAAAGATTTTCTTTGTGGGGGCTCCTTCACCACAGGGACTTTGAGTAAAGTCCTTCTCATCATTAAAGATTCTCCAACTTTTGGAGCAGCATGTTTAGATGGAGAGTTAACACTCTCACAATCTTCTTCTTGCACTAATTGAGTTCTCCTTTCACCACCATGTGAAGTAGAAGGTTGCTTATCTAGGAACTTCCATGCTTGATGGCCAAAATAATTACATTGATAGTATCTTCCTAAGAATGTATTTGATCCCCTACCTTTTCCTCCAAATATTCCTCTACTATTTGATCTCCTACCTCTGAAACCACCTCTTGATTCTGAGCCTTGATCTTGATTACTACTTGTTTCACCTTGTGCTTTTTGAGATTGTCCTCTTCCTCCAAAGGTTCATCTACCCCTGAAGTTCTTCTCTCTACCTCTACCTTGCTTCTCTTGCCTTCTCTTCAATTTTTCTTTTGTCTTAACAGCCAATTGGAAGCATTCTTCCACTATTCTAGGGGTGGTAAGACTCATCTTATCTTGTATTTGGAACCTCAATCCATTTATGTACCTGGATACTTTTTAAACCTCATCCTCAACATGACCTGCTCTAATGCTTAACTTATGAAACTCCTTTGTGTAATCCATGACATCCATATCCTTTTTTTTGAGATTTTGAAGCTTTCTAAATGTCTGAATTTCATAGTCACCAGGCAGAAATTGACCCTTGATTTTAAACACCATTATATCCCATGAATTGATTTTTGATTTTCCCTTCTTCACTCTCTCTTCTTGCACATAATTCCACCAAGTTAGGGTAGGGCCTTTCAACTTTTTTTTGGAAAATTTCACCTTTTGCTCATCTGCTACCTCCTTGTACTCAAAATAGTTGTCAAGTGCATCAACCTAATCTAGCAGCTCTTCACTATCCATCTTCCCACCATACATGGGAAATTCCATCTTCACCTCAGGAGTATCTCCCTTGACAAACTTTAGCAACTTAGCCATTCTCAACTCATTATGGTCCAACTCATCATCTCCTTAGACTCCTCCTTGAGGGTTTTCATTCTCACCCTCTTCCTCTTCCTCTTCATCACTTTGGTCTCCAATTACCACACCTCTCTTTTGATTTGACTCTAGTGCTACAAGTCTAGCTAGGACAACTTCTTAAGACTCCTTTACTTGTCTCAACTCCTTGGCATGATTTTCTTTCAACTCTCTCACTTCTCTAGCCATTGGATTCTTTTTAGGAGGCATCTTTGTTTCCTTCAAACTTCAACCTTTTCCCTTTGTTGATCAAAACCTATGCTCTGATACCAATTTGATGTATATCAAGGTGGAGGTTTTCAATCCAATCACAATTGAACAAACTTAGCAACTATTAAACTGTAACTTGGTCTTTTTCTCACAAATCCTTCAAACTTCCTTGTAGCACTCCAAACAATGATTTTTCATCATATCTTTCAAGGAAGACTTCAAACCCACAATTGAATCACCATTGTTGATACCCTTTATTCCCTTTTACAACATATCAAATTTGTGGATATGCTTTTTTTGTAACAACACCATCTAATTTTGATTGCTACGCTGGAAAGAGGCCTAATTAGGCTTGTTTTCCAAAGCAACTTCAAGAAAAAATCTCTCCCAATCACAAAATTTCACTCTAGGGCTTAAACTATGTCACATGAGGTCTTAAACAACAAATTTAATCAATTGGAACATTTCCCAAATCAACTATCATCAAAACCCTATGTCTACCCTATATTCCTAAGCCTAATACATAGAGATATTAGGTGAGGGCTTGATCAAACTCAGCCCTATATCCATCCCCTACATCTACAAACATGTAAAGCAACCTAACTACTCCCATTCCACCAATTTTCAAGATTTTCCACTGGTGGAATGGTTCAAAACCCCATTTTTTTAATCAAACCCTCACAACTTAGGATTTTCTAGTTGTTCTAAGTAAAAATCCTCTCTTCAAACTTGATGAAGAAAAATGAAATCAACTGCAAATGAGAGAAGACTCAACACACCATTGATCCAAATTGGTTTTACATCATTTGTAGGTCTTACAGGGCCGTACAAATTTATGTAGCAGCAATAAAATAATGAAAAATGTAGAAAAATAGAGATTTCTTATTGTTTGATCACCAAATACAACTCCAGAAGAATGCCTCGAATATCCCAAGGCATATTTAAACTCTCACAACCAAAAACCAATGGTTTCAAACTAATTTTTGAATATATGACCATTCAACTTCCATACACACCAAAATTGCAAAGTTGCTTATGCAACTTTTGCAACATTTTGCAATAAATGACAACTTGACTCCAAACCAACCCCACGTAACTTAAAACATCACACATGGTCTAAATAGACCTTATTACATCAAAAATGACTCAACACCACAAAAACCTAACATCTAACCCCTTTTACATTATGAAAGCTAGGTGCCCCTGCACCAATAATGCATAGAAGAATGTGTCCAAACAAATGAAATTACTTGTTTATTTACACAGCAATTGGGAAATCACATAGCCTATAGATTAGGCATGAAATTTGACAAAAAAATGTGTGCATAGTAACACATCTTTTTTATCTAAAAGGTGTCGAACATGTAAGCACATAAGCAACTTAAACAACTATAGATCGACTTGGTTAAATGATAGCAATTAGAGACCAATTCAAATCTCCACATGATAGAATTCGATGAAATTTCACAATGGAAACCTATAGCAAAAAGGAATCATAAGGTGGTGCAGCTTTATTCTCAACTAAATCAGTCAATAACAAAAGTGCAACACATAGTATCACATCAATTTAGTCTTTGATGAGTTGATTCACCTCATTAATCAATTTGACTAGTCAAAGGCATTTCTACACAAGGCATCGACTAAGTCTACCCTCCAAATCAACTTATGGCTGCACATTACACTCCATATAAATCGGCTTTTAACTTTTTGGCAACATATGTATTCAGTGGCCTTTATAATACTTTACACGACACATATACCAATCAGCCATTTTTATTATTTAGCAATGCCTATATAGACACGCTATCTCCTTTCTAAGCAATGTGTTGTCAATGACTTTCTCTTGTTGGTTTAAATTTTTTCCATATGTCTGAGACCGTTGGAGGCTTCTTTATTTGATCACTAACTATATACGTCTCTTTGTTGTCTGCTTTATGTGCCATGATGTTTATTTTACATTCTACCATGTAGTCTTATATAACATTATATGAGCAGCGATATAACCATTATGTATTAGCTCTCAATACTTTTGGTTTGTTTCCTCACTCAAACACTATGAGTACTTGTATGGTATTCTATGTATAATTTATATATATACATTTGCTATATTGTTTACCATGATAATATATATACATATACACCAATTCGTCCCTTGATATGGGTATCATGATACACACACATATATATATATATATATATATATATATATATATATATATATATATATATATATATATATATATATATATATATATATATGTATTTACAATTTGACTTCTATTTAATTATCACATATATATTCAAATATATTTTTTATATACAAGTACATATATATATCCACAAATAGCTTTAATGCTATCACACACACACACACACACACACACACACACACACACACACACACACACACACACACACACATATATGTATATATGTATATATATATATATACATATTATAAATATATTCCATGATAATCAAACATGTTTACATTTGATATACAAATGAATTCAAATGAGTAAACATTCACATAATATATATGTGTGTGTGTGTATGCACTCCTCTATTAAGCATTTACTCTTATGTGTGTATTATATATATATATATATATATAATCTAGCAACACGATACTCAAATGATTCATTCAATATCTGAATGACTATTACCACAAGATTATAGTGTCAAATCAATCATTTATATACATATATGCATATCTATACATATTTCATTGTACTCGTATGGACATCCCATTATATCCATTGTACGTGTATGTCGGCATATGCATGTATGCATATGTCCCAACACTCATTCAACCACACAAACAAACACAAAACGATAAGGAAGGACTCACAAGCTCAAACAGATAAACATCATCCAAGAATGCATTCAGTAGTAATCAAGACCCTTACTAATGTAGAAACATTACTCTATGGATGGCTTACCTACTTCCCACATGATAACCTGACTCACTTATTCTATTGTGGTGTGTGTAAGCTCATATAGGTTATGTTATCGGTTACCCGACCAAGATCTTCTCCTGAGTGATACTTCCCCTCTACCTAGAGGAATGAATATATACCTACATCCACAATCTCAAAACATGTCCAAGGTAGTCAGATATTCAACAAAATATGCATTACACATAATACATCTCCTTAGTTAGAATATCAATTCAATAACCATCCATTTCACACATATGCATTTCTTCATTAAATAAAATAATGTTCATTCATAATGCATTGATAACAAAGTACAAGCACATTTTAATCACCATCAAATACAAATTGTACATTCAAATTTACCCTACATAGTAATAGTAAATAGTAATTACATATTTGGGGTGTAACACATGATTTGTTAGTGCAACAAGGATTGCATAAAGCGTTGGTAGGAAAGTCAAAGAAATCTGCAAATATGACTAATGAGGATTGGGAGGATCTTGATACAAGAGCTCTTAGAAAAATTCAGTTGTGTTTAGAAAATGATTTTCTTTTCAATATTGTTGGAGAAGAAACAGCAACAGGTGTATGGAGTAAAATGGAGTCTTTATATGACAAAATCCTTGACAAATTAGATCTACTTGAAGAGGTAGTTGTATAGTTTGTGAATGAAAGAATGTATAAAAATTGTTGATAATTTAAATATTTTCAATACTCTTATATGTCAATTAGCTAGTATATATGTAAAAGTAGAAGATTAAGAAAAGGAAGCTACGTTATTGTGTTCATTGTCCAAATCTTGGAATCACGATGCAGGAGCATCCTAGGTTGTGAGAGCAATCTTGCATCAAGCAAAAGAATGCATTTTAATTTTTATATTTTCCTAAGGTTAGGTGGGTAATTTATTTAATATGGTAATTTGAAAGGTTAGAATAAAATAAATATTAAATTATTACCCTTTATTACTTTATTACAAATTTTGGGAGTGGAGGTAATTTAGGAGGGAATTTTGAGAAATTGTTAATTTTAAAAATTCGCAAAAATAGACTTGGGTGTGAGATTTGGAGGGAGTTATAAATTTGAATGATGCATTTATAAATTTAATTAATTCATTCATGAAAATGTGGGAACCCAAGGTGAGTTGGCAGGAGTTACATTGGAAACTGCCTAAAATCTAGGAATTGACTCCCATTTTGGCAATTTTGGTGGGAGTGGATTTATGAAAGCATTTTCTATATTATGGAAAGTTTTTGGGAGGGATTTTTGGGAGGTTTTTTCCCAACTTGGTCATGTCTCTTTGCTAGAGAATTTTTAGGAGTGCGTTTTTGAAGATTACAAGCAATTTGGACTTGGTTTTGATAGCCATTCTTGGCTAGATTTGGAAGGTTGTTGTTGCAAGTGTGGTTCTTTTCCTGGAAGGGTGTTGGAAATTGTTATTGCAAGTTTATTTCAGGTTTGAGGATATATATACAGCAGAAAATAATGTTTCAAGGGTTACATTTTCATTGTATTTTGATTTTCCAAAGAAAATTGTAGAAAGAAAAAAAAATTGATGCTTCAAGAAGTTGAGGGTTTGAAGAGGCCATATCTGTGAATGATTTTGTTGAGTGTCTTGGATTTGAAAGTATGATTTTGGATGTTTTGTATCATTCCTAGGGGCTTCCATGATTGTAATTTAATTTTTATTTTATTTCTTGTAACCCTGGTGATTTTTGGAAATGGAAAATTTACAATCTTGTTGTTTTAACATTGTTTGATTCCATTTTGAGGAAGTGGTTTATTATGAATTTGATGTGATTTTTTTGAGAGTTTGAAACATTTACTTCACCAAATCACTTAGTCACTTATATTAGTTTTAGCACAACTGACATCCTTAAATTTGATTCTATTGTGGGAGCTTTTTTGTCTAAAGAGGTATGAAGAAAATCTAACATAGAAACCTCCACATCAGAAGCAATGGTGGTTAGGGGTCAATCTGTTGGAAGTTTTTCAAATGCTATGGTTGTCATTGATATCAACACTATTAGCATTATTGTATTGAAGGTTGTATATGTTGAGGATATTGAGAAAATTGTTAAAAGAAGAGTTGCAGGTTGCCAGTGGAACAGTGAAGGTCACGAAGGTATTTTGTTTTGTAAGTTGAAGATCAATTGTTGTGGACTAAAGGTTTTATTATTGAGAGTATCTAGTTCATCTACCAGAAGTTTCAGAGGTTCGTGTGAAGAATTGATTGTGTTGTGCTCTGACAGTGTTTATGTGGTCTTGGTAGTGTTCCTGATTGAAGTTTGTGTAATTCTAGTTGCTATGGATGCCTCTCTATTAGTTTCTGGTGTTTGTGGATTTTTCTAAATCATTCTCCATCATTTTTGTACATCTATGTTGATCGGTGTGCTCGTGGTCAAAGATTTTTCTTGTGCATGTTCAGTTTTTTATGTTCCTAGCCGATATGATGGCGGTAACATGTTGTGGATACTTGGAGATTTAAATTTGAATGTTTGGCTTGCTCATGGATATTTTTTTGGGTCTCATCATAATATTAGCCAACGGTGTTTGATCCACATTGAAAAATTATTTGTAAATTTGGGCCAACATTGTAAATATGTTTTATATTTTTGGTCGACTAAGTTGTTGATGTAATTCCATGTTGTAGATATATAAGAGCAATTGTTTGAGAAAAGTTAGTGTGCATAAGAGAAAAAACGTATGCCAGAGAAAGTGCAAATGTGCAAATAGTGTTCTAATCATTCGATTGCAGGGCAGAGTGAGAAGAAGTTTGAGCGAAGTGTGAAGAAGGTTTTTTGTGCTTAACTGGAACTATAATCAGGCTTGTGTAGAAGTTATTTTCTCATTTCATACCCTATGGATTCAATCCTATTTTGTATTGTTGGGCAGTGAGCTCTAGGCAGTGTGCCTGAATGCATGTGCATTCCCCTTACTATTTTCATTATACTTTTAATAGGGTATAATATTGCAGACTAACATCCACCATGGTTTTTCCCCTAACAAGATTTCCACGTAAAAATTTTGGTGTTCTTTGTGTTTTTGATGTGTTGATTACTTAAGGTTTACTATTCATTCATCAGATCTAAGATTAAGTTAAGTAAAGATTGAAAATTTTAATACTCTATGACAACTAATTCACCCCCCCTCTCAATTGTTTGTCCTTGTTTTGCCAACAATTGGTATCAAGGAAGGTTCCTCTAAAGAAGTTTAAAAGATTGAGGTGATCCGAGATGGAAAGCTAGGATGGAGTGTCATTTGAGATGTATTGGTGAACCCTACTAGAAGATTACTAAGAATACATATGTTATTCCTCATAATGGTCCTTCCATTGCTGATGAGATTAAAGAGGCTGAGAATAATGTCAGGGCTATGGAAGCTTTGCTAAGTGCTTTGACATATTCAAAAATGACAAATGTGATAGGTCTAAAGACAGCTCATGAGATTTAGATGAAGTTGGAAACTTTGTATGAAGGAGATGTACATGTGAAGATGGCTAAGCTACAGAGTTTGAAAGGAAAGTATGAAAATTTGAAGATGGGTGAAGATGGAAATATTTCTTCTTGTATGCAAAGAGTAAATGAACTAGTGATGGGTATTAGATGTGTCAGTGGTACCCTAGAAGAGGAAGAAATTATAGCTAAATTGCTCAAATCATTGCCTCCCTCTTACAAAGCAAAGGCTCATGCTATTGAAGAAACCAGATCATTGATGAATATGATAAGAGATACACTAATTGGTAAACTTGTTGCCTTTGAATTGAGTGAATTTGGTGAATCTGTTCCCAAGACTGAAACTACATTTAAGGCTACTGTATCCGAAAGAAAAAGAAAACATATGACCTGGGGGAATCTTCTAGAAAGTCATTCAAGTATGAGGAAAAAATGAAACAGCTTGAAGATGAAGAAAGAGAAGTAGAAGAATTGGAAGCACTTATTGTGAAGAAAGAAGGCAGAGGAAAAGGTAAGTATCAAGGAGTGTTTCCTATTAAATGTTTTTCCTACAATAAAATATGTCATTTTGCATCAAGGTGTCCTTAAAGAGTTCCTAGATATAAGTCTAACAAGTCTAGATTGCAAAAAAAAAGTTACTATGTTGAAGAACGAGTGACTGATGATGAGTCTGATAAAGATAATGGAAATAAAGATGAATGGGATTTCATTGCTACCATTGAAAATAGTCTTGTGGCTACTAAATCTACTAAAGTTGAGAAAGCTCTTGCAGCCTGAATTGAAGATAAGGATGAGTGGTTTATTGACAATGGATGCTTACATCATATGACTGATGACAAAGAAAATTTGTAAGTCTAGAAAAGTATGATGGCAGGGTTGTAATATTTGGAGATAACAATGCTAGTGTGATTCATGGCAGAGGATCTATTTGTCTTGGTGGTAAGCACAACACTGATGATGTTCTTTATGTTTAAGGCTTGATGCACAACTTGTTGAGTGTTGGACAGATGGTGGACAAGGGTTATGATCTTCAGTTCAAAGATGGAAGATGCAAGATACTTGGAATCTCTGGAAAGGTAATTGCTTTAGGTAAAAAGACATAAGGTAATATTTTTGACCTGAATAGCTAGTGAAAGTTGTTTAATTGCTCAAGTAGATGAAAGTTGGTTATGGCATAGGAGGTTGTGTCATGTGAATTTTGATAACATTGTCAAAGTAGGTTCCACTCAACCAGTAAGACATCTAATTAAGCTAGTGAAGCCTGCTAACACAATTTGCAAGGAATGTCAAATGTAAAAAAAACTAGAGTCTCTTTTTGGAGCAAACAGCATCATACAAATGGTTTGTTGGAGCTAGTGCATACTGATCTTTGTGGTCCCTCTAGAGTCAGAAGTCTTCATGGTGAAAGGTACTTTATGTTGTTTGTTGGTGATTATTCTAGGATGATATGGGTAGCTTTCTTAAGAGAAAAATATGAAGCATTCGAAAAGTTCAAAAGTTTCAAAGCTTTGGCAGAAAATGAGAAAGGTCTAAAAATCAAATGCTTAAGGTCAGATAGAGGTGGTGAATTCACCTCTAGGTATTCTAATTCCTTTTGTGAAGAGCATGGAATCAAAAGAGAGTTATCTACCCCCCAAACCCCACAACAAAATGGAGTTATAGAGAGAAAGAACATAATAGTTCTAGATGTTGCTAGAACAATGATGATAGAAGGAAATGTGCCTCACATCTATTGGAGTGAAGTTGTATGTACTATTGTGTACACTTTGAACTGGGTAAATGTCAATGGTAATTCTGGTAAGACTCCTTTTGAGCTATGGTTTGGTTATAAGCCTACTGTTAAGTATTTCAAGATCTTTGGAAGTAAATGGTACATTAAGAGAGATGAAGATATAGGCAAGTTTGACACAAGAAGCGACGAAGGAATCTTTCTAGGTTACTCTACCAAAAGCAAGGCCTATCGGTGCTATAACAGAAGACTGAGAAAGATGGTTGAGAGTGCAAATGTTAGAGTTGATGAGGACTTTTCTAGATCATCTAGATATTGCGGATATGATTCAGATGACTAGGAAGACATCACAAATAAAGGGAAGAATGCTCAAACACATAATCAACTTCAGATTGTGCCATATGTTTTGATAAAACAACCTCAATTTTTTTCGGTAAATCAAGTCAGGAAGGAGAGACAAGTACAAGTGCAGAAGAGAGAACAGAAGAACCAGAAGCTCGAGAAAGTCCTAAAGTTTCAAGGTATGTAAAGCTAAACCATTATGAAAATCAAATCATAGGAGATAAGACTAAAGGTGTGCAAACTAGAAGGAAGATAACAAAAGAGTATTGCTTGATTTCCAAGATTGAACCTAAACATGTCAATGAAGCTTGCAATGATGAACACTAGATGGAAGCTATGAAAGAAGAACTAATGCAGATTGAAAATAATGATACATGGACACGTGTTCCCAGACCTAAAGATAAAAATGTGGTTGGTACTAAATGGTTCTTTCGGAATAAGTTGAATGAACAAGGTGAAGTGGTCCAAAATAAAGCAAGACTGGTATGTAAAGGGTATTCACAAATGGAAGGTATTGATTTTGAAGAAACCTTTTCCCATGTAGCCATAATTGTTGTAAGGTTATTTCTTGCTTATGATGCATATAAGAACTATAAATTCTATCAAATGGATGTGAAGTCGGCTTTTCTGAATGGTGAGCTAGAAGAAGTATATATTGAATAGTCAAATGGATTTCAACTAACTGATAAGGAAGACATGGTTTTTCGATTGAAGAAAGCTCTATATGGACTTAAGCAAGCCCCCAGAGCTTGGTATGCTAGACTAGACAAATACTTACTGAAGCTTGGATTCAATAAAGGTATTGTTGATAGCAACTTATATTTCAAGCTGGATCATGACAAAGATTTGATTATTGAGGTCCTTGTTGATGACATTATTTTTAGAAGAGATGATAATCTATGTATGAAGTTTGTTGATGAAACAAAGAGTAAATTTGAGATGAGTATGATTGGAGAGATGAAGTTCTTTTTGGGATTGCAAGTTACTCAGTTAGATAAGGAGGTCTTCATATCTCAGTCCAAATATGTGAGAGAGGTGTTGAAGAAGTTTGGCATGGAAGACTCAAAACCTATTGGTACTCCCATGGTAACCAGATGCAAGTTAGCACATAATGATGATTCTCCTAAGGCAAATCAAACAAGATATAGATCAATGATTGGTGGATTGCTCTATTTAACTCATACCAGACCAAACATTATAAATGTTGTATGTATGGTTGCTATATTTCAAGCTGATCCAAAAGAATCTCATGTGACTGTTGTAACTTGATAATCTTCAAATATCTGAAAGGAACAACTGATTTTGGACTTTGGTATCCTAAGGATGATTATCTTACTTTGAGTTCATATACTGATGTGAATTGGGTAGGAGATGTTGATGACAAGATGAGTACTAGTGGTGGTTCCTTCTTCTTAGTGAAGAAGTTGGTGTCTTGGTTGAGCAAAAAGTAGAATTCTATTTCTCTATCTACTGCTAAAGTAGAGTATATTGTTGTTACAAACAACTGTACTCAAGTGATGCGGATGAAACAGATGTTGAAAGATATCAAGGTGGTATATGAAGATCCTATTTCCATATACTGTGACAATTCAAGTGCAATAAATATTTGAAAGAATCTGGTGCTACACTCTAAGACTAAGCATATATCCATCAAGTTTCAATTCTTGAGGGAGAAAGTAAATGAGAAAGAAGTCAAACTGGAGTATGTGCCTACCAAAGAACAGGTTGCAAACATCTTCACTAAGCATTTGCTGAAGAATACTTTGGAGTATCTTAGAGAAATGCTAGGGGTGATTACCCCTCCTGATAAGAACTAAGATATGCATTTACTTGCATCAATTTGTATGCTTCAAAGCTATATTTCTTGATCTGGATTGATGTTTATGTGGCTACTACTCAGAGGGAGTAGTCAGATGTGCAGATATGTGGTTCAGATCTTGTATGTGGAAAGGTAATGCTTACCTTTGCCATTGATGTCAAAGGGGGAGAAGAGCAATGTGAAAAATCCCTTTTGGGGAGAAGAATAGTTGAGAAGGAGAGTCATAATCTAAGGGGGGGTAAATGTGTCAGGTTGATGGTATTTTTCACATGTGTTTCCATCAATGCCAAAGGGGGGAGATTGTTGGAAGTTTGTCAAATGTTGTGGTTGTGTTGTTGTTATGTGGTTTTCATTGATGTCAACACTATTAGCATTATTGTATTGAAGGTTGTATATGTCAAGGATATTGAGAAAATTGTTAAAAGAAGAGTTGTAGGTTGCTAGCGGAATAGTGAAGGTCACAAAGGTATTTTGTTCTATAAGTTGAAGATTAGTTGTTGTGGACTAAAGGGTTTATTGTTGAGAGTATCTAGTTCATCTACCGGAAGTTTCAGAGGTTCGTGTGAAGAATTGATCATGTTGTGTTCTGACAGTGTTTTTGTGGTCTCTGTCAGTGTTCCTAATTGAAGTTTGTGTAATTCTAGTTATTATAGATGCCTCACTGTTAGTTCTTGGTGTTTGTGGATGTTTCTAGATCATTTTCCATCATTTTTGTATGTCCATATTGATCAGTGTGCTCATGGTCAAATATTTTTCTTGTGCATGTTTGGTTTTTCATGTTCTTGGCTGACATGATGGTAGTAATGTGTTGAGGATCCTTGGAGATTTAAATTTGAATGTTTGACATGCTCATGGATATTGTTTTGGGTCTCATCATAATATTAGCCAACGATGTTTGATCCACATTGAAAATTTATTTGTAAATTTGGGCCGACATTGTAAATATGTTTTATATTTTTGGCCGACTTAGTTGTTGATGTAATTCCATGTTGCGGATATATAAGAGTGATTTTTGAGAAAAGTTAGTGTGCGTGAGAGAAAAAATTTATGCCAGAGAAAGTGCAAATGTATGAATAGTGTTCTAATCATTCGATTGCAAAGTAGAGTCAGAAGAAATTTGAGTGAAGTGTGAAGAAGGTTTTCTATGCTTAATTGGAACTATAATCAGGCTTGTGTAGAATCTATTTTCTCAGTTCATACCCTGTGGATTTAATCCTATTTTGTATTGTTGGAAAATGAGCCCTATTGTATTTGAGCAGTGAGCTCTAGCCAGTGTGCTTGAATGCATGTGCATTCCCCTTACTATTTCATTATACTTTTAATAGGGTATAATATTGTGGACTAACATCCACCATGGTTTTTCCCCTAACAGGGTTTCCACGTAAAAATTTTGGTGTTCTCTATGTTTCTGATGTGTTTATTGCTTATGGTTTACTGTTCATTCATCATATCTGAGATTAAAGTTAAGTAAAGATTGAAAAGTTTAATACTCTATGACAACTGATTCACCCCCCCTCTCAGTTTTTTGTCTTTGTTTTTCCAACACAATCCATAGAAAAAAGGGAAGATTCAAGAGGTACATCTAGATCTAATTCAAAAGGAAAAAAAGGTAAGGGAAAATGTTGGTACTGCAATAAATCAAGCCACCTAAAGAAATATTGTTAGAAGAGGAAAGAAGACAATCATGACTCTAAAAAGGAAACAAATCCGGTTGAGACAAGTTCAAGTACGGTTGATGAAGTTTTAACTATTTTTAATTCCTTACAATATCATGAAGAATGGTTATTAGATTTTGGTGCTTCTAATCACATGTGTCCACATAAGAATTGGTTTTCTTCTTACCAAGTTATTGATGGTGGTGTAGTTCTTATGGAAATAATGTTTCTTGTAAGATTATTATGATTGGGAGCATTAAAAAATTAAAATGTTTGATGGTATTGTGAGGACATTAATAGAGGTAAGATGTGCCAGCACTGAAAAAGAATTTAATTTATTTGGTAGTTTTAGATTTTGGAGGTTATAAATTTATAAGACAAGGTGGATCAATGAAAGTTTCAAAGGGAATTTTGGTGGTCATGAAGGCTACAAATATTAGAAACCTTTACAAGCTAGAAGGGACTACAGTAATAAATGAGGCAGTGGTGGTATCTGAGGAAATAAATGAACATACTCATTTATGGCATCAGCAACTGGGTCATATGAGCGAGAAAGGGTTGAAGGTACTATTAAATCATAAGTTACTTCCAAATCTAAAATCTTTGAATTTGAATTTTTGCAAGCATTGTGTTTATGGGAAGCAATCTAGATATAAGTTTAAAGAAAGTAGTCATACAAGTAAGGGTATTCTAGATTATATTCATTCAGATGTTTGGGGACCATCCCCTATAGTTTCTTTTGGAGGATCATCATATTTTGTGACATTTATAGATGACTACTCTAGAAAGGTGTGGGTCTATATTCTTAAAACAAAAGCTAATGTCTTTAGTGTATTTAAGTAGTTTAGAGTTTTGGTTGAAAAGAAAACTGACAAATCAATCAATTGTTTAAGAACAAATAATGGAGGTGAGTTCGCTTCTTTAGAATTTAAAAATTATTGTAAGGAAGCTAGGATCAAAAGACATTAAACCACTGTTTACACTCCTCAGCAAAATGGTGTTGTTGAACACATGAATAGGACTCTTCTATAGAGAGCAAGGAGCATGCTCAGTAATGCCAAGTTATAGAAAGAGTTGTGGGCAGAAGCAATCTTTACAACTTGTTATTTGGTAAATTGATCACCATCAATTTCAATAGATTGTAAGGTTCCTGAAGAGGTATGGATAGGTCATTCTTGTGTTTGTTCAAATATGAAAAAAAATTGTTGTGATGCATATGCTCTTATTTCAAAATATTAGTGTTCTAAATTGGACCCCAAATCCAAGAAATATATTTTTGTTGGTTATGGTGATGGAATTAAGGGATACAAATTATGGGATCCTATTACCCACAAAGTCATTATTAACAGAGATGTAGTATTTAATTAGTCTCCTCTCATAAAATCAGACATAGTAAAAGTTGATTTGAAACAGGAATAAGTACCTCAACATCAACAAATTCAAGTGGAAACTCATCCATCTACAGAAAATAGGGAGCAAGAAGAAGCTTCTAAAGAAGAAGATGATGGTGTAGAAAATCTACATGAAAATGTGGAAATTCCACAACTAGATCTAAGGAGATCTACACGGGTTAGAAATCCACCTAAAAGGTATGATGATTATGTTTCATCTTTTTCTTTCATTTCTAATGATGGGGAACCTAGTTATTATCAAGAAGCGGTGGATGGTGTTGAAAATGCTAAATGGAAAATAGAAATGAAAGAAGAAATGGATTCCTTGGAGAAGAATAAAACATGGGACCTAATAGAACTCCCAAAGGGTAGCAAAGTTGTTGGTTGCAAATGGGTCTTCAAATTGAAGAAGGGTGTTGATCATAAAGTTGAAAGGTACAAAGCAAGATTGGTAGCAAAAGGGTATTCTCAAAAGGAAGGTATTGATTTTCATGAAAAAAATTTACCAGTTGTTAAGCTAGTTTTTATTTGGGTTGTTTTAGAACTTGTTGCTTTACTCAATCTTGAGTTGGAGCAATTAGATGTTAAAATGGAATTTTTACATGGATATTTGGATGAGGAGATATATATGGAGCAACTAGAAGGGTTTGTTCAAGATCGCAATAGGGAACTTTTTGCAAACTCAAAAATTCATTGTATGGCCTAAAGCAATCTCCCAGGCAATGGTACAAGAAGTTTGATTCCTTCATGGTGAGCCAAAATTTTACAAGAAGTTAGAAAGACCATTGTGTTTACTTTAAAAGTTTGAAAAATAATTTATTTATTATCTTGGTATTATTGGCGATATGCTTGTAGCAAGCAAAAGCATAGTTGAGATCAATGGGTTAAAGGCTTAGATGGCTAGGAATTTTGATATGAAGGATCTAGGAGCAGCAAAACAAATTTTGGGCATGAAAATACACAAAGATAGGGAACATGGTAAGCTTTGGTTATTGTAGCAGAAGTATGTGGAGAAGATCCTCATAAGATTCAATATGATGAATGTGAAACAAGTAAATATCCCTTTAGCTTCTCATTTTAAGCTTTCTTCATGTTTATGTCCTCATAATAAGAAAAGGATTATATGTCTCATGTACCATATGAAAAATTGTAGTAGGAAGATTAATGTATGTGATGGTATGTACAAGACCAAATATTTCACATGTAGTTGGTGTTGTCAATAGATACATGGAAAATCCAAGTAAAGAGCATTAGGCAGCAGTGCAATGGGTGCTTCGATATCTTAGAGGCATAAGTGATTATTGGACAAAAGGAGATCTACATCAGGTTATGTCTTTACTCTTGCAAGAGGGCCTATTTGTTGGATGTCAAAGCTTTAAGAAACAGTTGCTTTATCCACTACTGAGGTAGAGTATATGGTTGTCTCACATGCATGCAAAGAGGCAATTTGGTTGAAGGGTCTTTTGGGTGAGTTTGGAAAAGTGCGGGATAAGGTTATTGTATTTTGTGATAGTCAAAGTGTTATACATATAACTAAAAATCCATTTTATCATAGTAGGACTAGGCATAGTACAATTGAATACCATTTTGTAAGACAGGTTATTGATGGAGGTAGAGTAGCTCTTGAGAAAATTCATACACTAGAAAATAATGCAGACGTTTACAAAACCAATATAGTTAGAGAAGTTGAAGTGGTGTTTGACTTCTATTGGCTTACAAAAAAGGTGATGAATGGGAATGGGAAAGTATTAGGTAAATTGTTGTTAAGGTGGAGATTGTTGGATAATGACAACAAAGATTAGAAATAAAGCAGAATTTTATCTTTGGAAAAGATAAAGGAAATAAAGAAAGTAAAATCTTATCTTTGAAAAAGAAATATTTAAAAACAAAGAAAGGATTTAAAAACAAAGCTAGTTTTTTCTAAGTTTGACACAAGTTGAAGATATTATATACATTTTGCTACCTTGAAGGAAAAACCATTATTATAATGAATTGTAACTGAAGAGTGGCAGTTGCATGAAGATTGTAACCAGTTTCTCTAAGCAATAAGAATATTGATACTTTGCCTTGTGGATGTTTCCTTGGCATATTGACAAGGTTTTACCACATAAATTTGTGTCTTGTCTATTATTATATTATTCCATTTAATTTTCTTATGTATTTCTTTGCAACTAATTTATGCTATAATATTTTAAGTTCATGGGTTTTACACTTTCATTTCCACAACAATAAATATGTGTGGATGTAACTCACTTATAACACAGATATCTTTATATTTTGACTCTCAAAGCTACATTGCATATAACTCTTTACCTTGTGTTCTTGCCAATGAGGAAACCTTGAACAAGTTATGTGTGGTGTTGAAGCCTAGTGTCTTCTCCTTCTATATATAGATGTGGAGCAAGGAAAGTTTAGGGAGATGGTGTTCAAGGAGTAGGTGGATCAAGTGAACTTGTGAGAACATTGTACCAAAGGCATGTGAGTTTCAAGTTGAGATGAATTTGTATTAGTTATTGAAAGACATTTTTTTACTACCTCTAAGTGTTTATTTAAAAGATAGTAATTTTACTCTTTATTATACTTCTTAAATTATAAATTAGATTTCAACAAAAGCATAGAAATATAGAATTGAAATTATATAAATCTGATCTATAAAAGAAAGTATATGAGTTTGGAAAGGAAAAAATGTAAATAGAAATAGGCTATAGAAAATAAAGAATAAATTGGACTAGAGGAAACTACAAAATGTTATATTTGATGTTTGAAATAATTTTAGGATATTGGGAAAATGGCATAGTACCAATTTCAGCCCAAATGAAGAACTCTGCAAAACTAGGTGTTGCTACCTAATAGGACTAAGTGTTTTTACCTATAGAATGAACCTTCTGAAGTGTGAGATGTTTTGAGGTGTTAATCTAACTTATGGTTTCTATCATTGAACATGTACTACTTCAAGATAGTTTATTTTAAATAACAAAGAAATTTATAATATAAATAAACAATTTCAATAAAATTGGTAATTAGACTAAACTAGAACTAAGTTGAGAATCATTAAGTGCAAGTAAATGAGAAGAGGAGAGATGAATAGTATACATTGATGCATTTTAGACTAAATATGACTAGATAAGGTTGTAAGAGACAACATAAGGAGCAAACTTATGAAATCTCAAGTCTATAATAAATTGTAGGTACTTGGGCACTAATGTAAACACATATTGGTAATGGGGTATTATTGTAAACTCTAGGATGCCTCTATAGGAACAAATTTAGTTTGGTGCTAGAGAGGATAGGTTTGAAGTCTAGCACTATATTCTTCAATGTCCCAAGGCTTTAAACCTTTAGAAATATGCTCTATTGACTTAATTCTTCTAAATGTACCCTTGGATGTATTGTGTCTATTACAAACTTGTAGTAGTGCAAGATTGAATATATGGAGATAAAAGAAAGGGTGTGGTTATATGGAAGAATGCCTTGGAAAATCCCCTCAATATTTTATTCCAACTTCAACTCAGACATAGATAGAAAATGTTGTGTTCAACCTAGAGTGCAATATGGGATATGTTGTTTCCAAGAAATGTGTAATGAAACAACTTGCACAATAGAATAATATGATAGAAAATATATTGCAAATACTTGATAATAACTGAGAATAACAAGCCAGTTCGAAGGGAAAAACCTCCAAATATCTCCAATGAGAACACAATTCACAATATTATTCTAAGATAAGACTCACAACCTTCTAGATATATACATTATTTATGCCTAGGATATCACCTAGGCCAACTTAGATAACCCTATATAAGCCCTAGGCCAACCTAATTAACTAACTAATAATATAATAATGATAATGACTTAATTAGGAGTTAAGATAGCCACAAGCCAACTATTCATAACCTAATGTACTCTATTATTAAGGGTGTAGCATGCCCCCCTCTTCAAAGAAGTATTGTCCTCAATGCTAGGCAATTTTGGATGCTTTTGAATGAACTTGTCATCCTCCCATGTGACATCTTCAATTCGTAAATTCTTCCATTGGATGAGATATTGAGTGTTCTAGTCCTTAGCTTCCTTGTGTGTTTATGAAGAATAAACTCTGGTTCCATTATAATTCTTCCTTCTTCATCAAGCTTTGATAATATTGTTTGAGTACGGATATTATTCCCAATTACCTCTTCAAACAAGAAACATGAAAAATGGATGTATCTTTGTTGTTGATGGCAATTCAAGCTTGTAGGAAACACTTCCTATCTTCTACATTATTTGTTATGGGTCATAAAATTTTGGAGACAACTTGTTATTCTTTGACTATTGCTTCAATGACATTTTCTTGTAAGGTTATAATCTCAAGAAAACCCAGTCCCCAACTTCATAAATTCTTTCACTATGGTGTTGGTCCACCTATTGCTTCATTTGATTTTTTGTCATGGATAGGTTCTCTTTAAGTACTAAAATTACTTGTTGATGAAGCATGTGGTCCTCCACAACATGAACTCTTGGTGACATCTTCAATGATGATGTTATGGAAGGAGAATGATATCCATACAAAGCCATAAATTGAGACATTTTTTATGAACTATGGAAGGAAGTGTTATACCAACATTCTACTAGTGGTAGCCAATCTACCCATTCAAACTATTTATCTGAAGTGAAACAAATTAGAAATGCTTCCAAACACTTATTAACAAACTATAGAACCCCAATCCAAATACCTGCAAAACACAATGAACAAATACATTAAAAGGTGAAATGCAAGCAAGAACAAGGATTCCCCATGAAATTCATTTGCATAGTTTAAAAATAGGAAAGAAGAATGAAGAACACAAATGAAATAGATTGAGATCCTATTAAAACAAGCAAACTCTTGATCCCATGGGGGAATTGGTGTCAATTTGATGTGAAAATTGGCCCTTTCCCAACTCCTATGATGCAAGCTTGATGTGTGATGAAGAGTGATCCACTTTGTTGATGCTTGATGAGTGCTTCAAGACCAAAATTTGCATAACCTAGCTACCAATTCGAAAATGAGGATGGAGATTGCTAAATATTTGAGCATAGTTAGTTTACTCAAATTGTGGATGATGAAATGAGGAGATTAACCTCTTATTTATAGAATGCTAAGATGGATGAATGTCCAAAATAGAGCAATGTGGGACTAACATTCAACCAATGGCAGGATGCCACTTGTCATCATGTGAATGGTTGAGGAATGAGCACATTTTGAAGAATGTGCAAAGAGGGGGGAGATTCAAATTCAAAATATGGCTTGAAGAATGAGGTGAAAGGTGAAGCAAATGCACATGGCTCAAGAAAAGAACATGTAAGAGATTTTAAATGCTTTGTTGGAAGGGACAAGTCCTTTTGGAGGGAGATTTCAAATTTGAGGAATATTCCATCTTTGATGCCTTTTTTGAATGAAAATAGATTATTTATAAATCAATTAAATCGATTTTCATGTGCAAGTTGCAAAATCTAGAGGATTTGAGTGATTAGGATTAGCATTAATCATGATTTGATTAATTTAAATGATGTTAGTTGATTTGACCATTTTGACTTATATTTTAGGATTTAAATAACTCAAAATGAGAGGAGAATGATTTAGACTTAGTTAAATAAATATTTTTGATTTATTTAACCAAAGGGGGTGATGTTAAATTAAATTAGATAAATGTTTGATTTATTTAATTTAATTAGATGAACATTAGAGATTTAATCAAATAATATGGATTATTTAATTAAACAAAGATGGAAGATGAAATGACCTAGCTAATTACATAGAGACAATGATTTGATTAAATCAAGGGATTTATTTAATTAAAAGGGGAATTATGATGACTTTAATCAAATAAGGCTATTCAATTAAATGGCTAGATAGAGGGATAATTCAAGATGAAGCGATGTTAGTAGATCAAGATCGAGTGTCATATCAATCTGTATATTTTCTATGTCTACACAACCTTTGTTTTCCCATCTGATTGAGGATGGTATGAAGAACTATAAGCCAATTGAGTACCCAAAAATTTGAATAAACCTATCTAAAAGTTACTAGTAGAGATAGTATCAATGTCACTAACAATAACCTTAGCTATACCATGTAGCTTTTGAATATTCTCCAAAAAGGATTTTTCCACTGTACTTGTTGTAAAAGCATGTGATAATGCAATAAAATATACATATTTAGTGAGGTGATCCACTACTACCATGTGATATTCTTACCATTAGGTCTTAGAAGCCCTATGATGAAGTCCATGGAGACCTCTTCCCAACATTGGCTAAGAAAAACTAAGGGTTGCAAGAGACTAGGTTTCTTAATTGTCTCCCCTCTATTTTTTTGACAAACCAAAAATTCTTCCACAAATTTTTGAACATCCCCTTTTAGCCCTTTCCAAAAGAAATATTTCTTGACCTAATATGTATTGAAAAATCTTGAATGACCACCCACTAGAGACTCATGAAGCTCTATAAGAATCTTTTGTTTGAGAGAGGAATTCTTGCAAAGATACAATCACTCTTTATACCAAAAAGTATCTCCCTTCTAACCAAACTTATCTAAACTACTAGGATCACTCTGTAATTGTTGAATAATATTACTCGTAGCAACATAATTTTGCCACTCTACTTTGGCTTCTTCTGCCCAATCTTCTTGTAATATTGAAAGGGTACACAATAAAGCCTCATCCTTCTCATCATTCCTTGATAGTGCATCTGCCTCAACATTTTCCTTCCCTTTCTTATATACAATCTCAAAATCATATCCCAAGATCTTAGTAACCCATTTTTGTTGTTCTTCAGAAGATAATCTATGTTCCAAAAAATATTTTAGGCTATCATGATCTATCTTAGCCTTGAAGTGTCTACCCATTAGATAATGTCTCCATTGTTTTACTACATGAAGAATAGCTAGCATTTCCTTCTCATAGATAGGTTTGTGTTGATTGTTACCCTTTAATTGGCAACTCTCAAAAGCAATGGGCCAACCCTCCCACGTGAGAATCGCACCTATACCATTTTCTACAAAATCGCATTCCATAATAAAATCCTTGGTGAAATCAGGAGTGGCAAGCACTGGAGTTGTACACTTAGCCTCGTTTAACATTTCAAATGTTGCATTAGCAGATTCATTCTAGTGAAAAGAATCCTTCAATAAATTTATGAGGGGTGTTGCTATACGACCATAATTCTTCACAAATCTTCTACAGTATCTAGTCAGTCCCTTGAAACCCCTCAATTTCTTAATGGTTTTGGGAATAGGTCATTCCATGATAGCCTTGATTCTTTTTAGGATCCACCTTTACTCCTTCATGTGAAACTATGTTTCCAAGTACTCCACCTCATTGAGACCAAAAGCACACTTGGATGGCTTAGCATAAAGTTTATGATCTCTGATAACTTGTAATACTTGATCTACATGTTGCAAGTGTTCTTTCAATGTCCTCCTATAAATCAATATATTATCAAAGAATACTAATACAAACTTCCTCAAGAATTTCTTAAAGATGGAATTCATCAAACTTTGAAATGTAGATGGTGCATTGGTAAGACCAAATGGCATCACCATAAACTCATAATCACTCATGAATCCTAAATATTGTCTTACAAATATCTACTTCCTTAATTAAAATTTGGTGATAACCTAATCTAAGACCTAACTTTGTAAAATACATAGCTCCATTCAATTCATCTAGAAAATCATCAATGACTAGAATAGGAAACTTATCTTTGATGGTGTACATGTTGAGCACTCTATAGTTTGGGCACATGTACCAAGTTTCATCCTTCTTCCACACCATCACCACTGGAGAGGAGTAAGAACTTTGGCTATGACTAATAATTCATGCCTCTAACGTATCCTTAATAATATTTTTATCTCACTTTTTTGTATATGTGGGTACCTATAAGGCCCAATGTTGGGTGGTTAGCTCCTTGGAACTAGTTGGACGACATGATCATGATCCCTCTTAGGAGGAAGTCCTTTAGGTATATCTCCAAAGACCACTAAGTGACGATCAATTATTGCTTGTAAATCTAGATGGGTGGGAAAATTAGATTGAGAGAATTCTAATGAACATAATTGGGCCACAAATCCATCAACTCCTTTATTAAGTAACTTTTACATTTGATGAGAGCTTACCATTTTTGGGGACTTTTCCTTCAACCTTCTTAGCTCTATTGTTTTTCCTTCTAATTGAAATCTCACGAATAATTGTTCATCTCAATTGTTCCCAAAATAGTAAGTCATTGTACTCCCAAAACAATATCTTTTGCACCCATGGAGATAGCATGCATTGGGCTATCAAGATGATAATCTCCCATGGATAATTTAATCCTATGGCACTTTCCAAAACAACTAATAGTACCACCATCTGCAATCAAGACCTGAAACTCTGGAGCTGAATATATAAAAAAAATTAGATGAGTAGCCAACTTTGTGTTGATGAAATTATGAGTAGTACCCAAGTTGATCATCACAATTACTTTTTGCTTCTTTAATAAACCCACTACCTTGAGATTTTATGGGGCACTAAAATTGGAGATTGCATGACAAGAAATGATTGGTTGGGGATCATGTGATTCATCATCTAACTCCCTATCACCCTCTAATATTGGTTCCTCCTCTTCTTCCTCACTTAGACCTTGAATATAGAATTAAAAAAAATCACTACATTTATGCCCTCGACTATATTTGTTGTCACAATTGAAACATAACCCTTTTGCTCTCTTCTCCCCAATTTGTTGTGGATTCAACCTAGTAGGTTGCGGTAATGAATGTTTAGGAGATCTCCTTTCACTAACATTTGCATTCCCTTGTTTCCTATTAGCTAAAAAATTCTCCTCAACTTGTCTTGGCATTACTATTGCTTGAAAGAGTGTAGTTGGAACAACCATACTTCATATCAAAGACATTAGATTTCCACAGTCCATAATAATGTGAGATTTTTTTGGATTTGACTGTGTATTGTTTTTTTGCATCAACGTTTCGAATCACACTCTATGATTCATCATTCTACTCCTACAGCTCTCTTTCATCCTGATGATGAATCACGGAGTGTGATTCGAAACGTTGATGCAAAAAAACAACACACAATCAAATCCAGAAAAATCTCTCACATACTTCATATTTTATGTGATCCTTTAAAATGTCTAAAAATAGTTCCTTCAAATTTTCTTATGTCACATTCTCTACTCTAAGAGAAAGGGTTTGAAATTACTAAATATAATCCTTGACCATGCCTATTTGCTTTTATTTAGTGAGTTGGCAAAAGTAGCTATCCATAAAGTTATCTCCATAATGGGTAGAAAGTTCCTCTTGAAAAAATGATCATGTGACCACACAACCCTTCTTTCTCTTCTCATCACATAACCAATAATATCAAATAAATTGATCTTGTTCCAGGTACAATGATGCCATAGCTACCTTTTGTTGACTAGGAACATGAAGAAGATAAAATAATAGTTCCATTTGGCATAGCCAATTGGTTGGATCCTTCCCATCAAACTTTTTCATATCCAACTTGGGTATGAATTTCCTTGGCATAGGATTATTAAAGGAATGATCCTTATTAAAATCAACGTCAGGCCCAAGGAATTTGTTTCCAAAAAAAAGTATTATCTTCTACTTTACCAGGTGAATCTTCGCCCTTACACTTTATCCCTTGAATAATCATGTCCAACTTCTTAGAAGATTCATTTATGTCAATCCTAATTGATGAAATTTCACCCTTGACCTTTCTGATATCATCATTAGATTTAATATTCTCAATTTCTACCTCATCCTTATCTAAAGATTTCTCTGATGTGGTAGCATTCTTTTTGCCTCTTGTTTTAGGCCCTATCATGATGGAAGAAAATAATTTTGCAATAAATCACACAAATAAATTCAAAATAATTTGAGCTTTTCTATAATTTACCATGGGCCAAGTCATACTCTCTCAGAAAAACATCCCCAAAATTTGGTGTTTTGCAGCCTTGAGAGCAAAATTGTTGGAAACGCTAATTTTGTAATAAATCACTTAGTTTTGCTTGAAATTCTCTACAATTTGGACTATAGGCTCCTCTATCATTTCTTCAAAAACCCACCAAAATTTAAGAACCACTTCAGCAGGAAATGGGAGCTATGCATTTTCCAAATAAATTGGGCAAAAACCCTAATTCTACAATAAATCACTCAATTCAACTCCAATTGCATACTTCGATCTTTCTTATTTGATTTTTCGATAAGTGTTTAAAATGGTCCATGGAATGCATAATTAGGAAATTAGGCGCATAATTAGGTTCAAGCACATAGGAGGGAGCAAAACCTAGTGTGAAATTGTCAAGGGTGACAATTTACGATGCTACAAATGGTAACCTTTCTAGAGAAAATTTGAACTATTCAACTCCCTTATCTCCCTCCTAGTCCTCCTTTTTTAATCTATTTTTTCAATATATCATTTAATCTTTCAATTTCTTAGCATGCTATCACTCTTACTAGCATTTTCTACAACTTCGTAGAAAACATTGTATTTTAATGTGAGCACTGTACAGCTTTCTACTACACTCATTATTCCAACAACATTTTAGTCTCTCTTGCATTCACCAATCTTGTGAGGTGATTTTGTATTGTTTATTTTTCTCTAGCTTCTCATATGTTTCTTATTGTCATTGTCAAATCCTTTTGTAGTTCCCTTGGCACCTTGGTATCTCATTCATAGTGAATCACTTTCATTTTATTCTCTCATTTTTAATATTGTTTCTCTTTCAATTCCTAGACACACTTAGGATAGAAGCACACACTTTATTTGTTTGCATAAAATCTAGTTACCCATGGAGGTTGAAAAACCATGGCGGGTGTTTGACCATTTGTGGCAAGCTCCTTAGCAGCACCAAAACTTTCTCCATTCTTAGTTTGTAGGTCTCTATTGGGATGTTTTGGAAAAAATGTGGGTTTGCACTTCTTTTTCCTCTCTTGTTCATCATTTTTATTTATTAAAGTTAATATAATTTCATTTCTATATCATCCAATTTCCCCTAGTTTGTTGTTTTGGTTGTCCTTGTTTCCTATTGTGCAAATAAATTTGAAATATGGTAAACACTTTGGATTTTGCAACATTTTAGATTACAAAGAGAGACTGAGATAATAATGCATGATAAGGACTATAGTGCATTGCATGAATGTTTATGCATTATGATAGTTTCTTGAGTAGTAAGCTCCATCTTCTAGTTCCAAGTTCTTTATTCCTCTTATTTTCATTTATGTACCCAATTTGTCATTTATATACTTCTATTTTCTATAATCTGCAAAACAAAACAAAAATATTGTACATCTTTCAATATCTTTCATCATTTCAATTAATGTAATTAAAAATTAAAGTAGCTTAAATTTTATATGGTAGGTGCCTAAAGTGCACCTGAGTCCTAAGCTAGTCTAGGCACATATGAACTACTAGAATGGTAAGGATGGCTCATTCTAGGAAACAACATATGCCATGTGGTTAGCATTGACAATATCAAGGGAATACACTAGCTAGCTCATATCTTGGAGGTCTTCCACTACAACTATAAGAATTTTTAGAATACATGGGATACCTAAGAGCACAAACTAAAATTCTTGAATAATGGACTTAGGCTTGACAAAAACAATACTATCCTCCCAAACATTCCCCTAGGAATTAATCAATCTAAAAGCAATGTCCAAGATGCATGCTCAATGTTGGCCTTCATTTTTGCTTGGATGACAAGTTGGCCCACAATTTCCAACTAGGAGCCCACCATAAGATGAAGATAGTGGCCCAAGAGCATGTCTTCTACTTTGACTTGCAGAGACTATCGTTGAAACCCTTCACCATCAACTCAACCAATTCAATGCACAATAGGTGTTTAGGCATTCTTCCTTTGCTTTGCATGTTTTCATGTATCAAAACACCCAATTCCTTCATGCTTTTCTTCTCATGGAGAGCATGGATGAATCCTTCACCCCCCTTAGAATTGTTCTATTTTTTGCAAGGACCCTAGTGCTTTGTGAACTTCGGATTATTACAAGTTCATAGAGAGATTTATAGTACCTATTCTTGTGGATTTCAATTATGATAGGCTCACTTGGCTCAACCCTCAGCAAAAGGGATTGTTAATTAACAACAAAATCCTAGAAAATTGGTATTTTGGGGTACATTACATGATGATCCAACTCCATGGTTTCAAAGAGGAAGCCTTTTAGCTTCCAAAATATGTTTCCAATTGATTGTTGGTTGTTGAGTATGCTCAACAAAACTGATGCAATCGACTCAAAGTAAAGGCCAACAGCAAAACAACAAAAAAAAAGCAACATATAATATTCTCCTCTTTTGGAGGGATCACAATGAATAGAAGAGTTACCAAGTAACTGTTAATGTTAAAAATAATTGACACTGGACTTGAGCTAATCGAAGATTTTTTAGATATATGATTTGGATGGTTTCATGGCCAACCAAAGCAAAGGCCTAAAGTCGAAAGAGAAGATCATCCACTAGAGCAAGTCAGCTATTGAAGCCAAGAGGCATCTCGTGGAGGACATTTCAAGTATGTTTATGGAGATATATGAGATCCCTGCAAAAAACTCTCCTACCTTGAGAAAGATGTTACACAGTGTTTTGCGCCTATGACCCAAGTCAAGTCATGAAATAGGCCTTTGCAAGACACTTAAATCCCAAGACTGGAACGATAAAAAAATCATTTCCTACTAAAATTATAGGCAAGAGATAATCTAGCTTGAATGCACCTTTGGGAGGTTGTCACTAATGAAAAATGGGACAATCTCTAGGATGAGAAACATGATACCCTAACCTTTGACTATGATGTGAGCAACATCAAACCTATGGGTACCTCCAAAATACAATGAGAGAAAGAAGATACCACATCCATTGAGTCTAGTAGTGGCCTACTTGAATAAGTCTTCCTAGCTCAAGCAACCTCTAGTTGAGCACCATGGCACTAACTTCTTCATGCTTTCTAAGGCCAATCTTTGCAAGACCCTAGCCACTCAATTCAATAGCCTTCAACATTTGAGAGCCTTGTGTAGCAACTATAACAAGGACCTAGCCACACAAAAAACTCTCCAAAAAGAAATGGAGAGATTTCAAAAGAAAATCAAGTAGCCTCACCGACTTGAAATTCAACCAACAAGAGACCCTCTACAATAATAGCAAAAGTTGAGAAACTCATTTCAAATATGCATGCACTCCCAAGCCAAGGCTTAGGACGATTGATTTCCATAGAAGAGAGGAGGAAACTTATGGTACCATGTCCCCATTTCTAAAGAGTTAGATGGGAAGACATCAACACCAAGACAACAAGGTGTCCAAAAGCAACTACATCTATCCACCACTATGGTGCAAGTGTCTTTGTCCCTCCTTGCCCTTCTAATTTTGTTGCTATGTTATCTACTACCACACTTCCCACCTTGTCAATTGCATCAATAACAAGTACCCCTACCATATCATTAATAACCACCTAGGTCATTTCTCTACCTCCCACATTTTTGCTTACTTCCCCAATCACTCATTTCACCTTGTCACCATCTCCAACTCAAACAATGCTTAGTCTAAGGATCCCAACCACTATACTATTTATGCAAATTTCATTCTAGTAGTCAACCACAATCAGCTTGCAAACATTTGGGATAACTCCACCTCATCCTACGAGATGATTATTTGCTCCTCTTGCTTCCCTGCAATTCCTTGTCCCAATCTCATAACAAGCTTTGATCTTCGCACCCAATCTCCCACCCCTCCCACCTTCCATAATGATGATCCACACCCCTCTACTTGTTGAAGCAATATTGACCCCAACACAACAAATGGTTACCTTCCTATATGTAGTGTCTCTTGATACTACATCTGCAAGAGGTTTTATTTGGTCTCTATTCAAATTGCACTAACAAATGATGATAGCAAGACATGCTTATGAAGCTAAGATGGACACCCTAAGGCAAAAGGAAGATAGAACCCATGTAGAGAAGCACATGCTCTCCCTATAGGATCCCACACAATAGTCCTTGATGATTGCCCATATGACCCCAACTATGGACAAGCTACAAGGCTTGAGACCCTTAAATATTATTATGTGTGTTGGCTTGACCAAAAGATAAGGTGAAGCTCATGAAGAAACACAAAAGGCAATCACCATCCAATTTCTCAAGGTTGGTTGCAAATTGGATATGAGAGAAGTTGAGCTTGTCAATACAAAGAGCACTCTCAAACAACACCAAGCCCAAGTAAAGGCACAAGATTAGCAATTAAAAAGTCTTAAGAAAAGATCTTCAAGCTCGAGTGCCAATCAACCAATTTGAAGCAGAAAGAAATCTAAAAGCCTGCAATCGAGTTGGACAAGCTAAATCTCACCTCGAAGGGCTACTAACAAAAAATTGAAAAAATCAAGAAGACAAAGCGAAGAAGGGTTGTCAAGTCAACAGAGCTGCATAGGAAGGTAACTAAGTTGTTCAACTATGAGAAAGGCATTGAAAGAAGCAATCACTTCTAAGGAGCAACCAATCGAGCAATTGCAAGGCAGGGTGCAATATGGCAAACAATCAACGAGCTTCACACCCTTAATTTAGGAGTTACACACCTCATATTAGACAAGTGCCTCATAGATAGCCGTAGAGCTCAAATTCTCATTGAAATTCACAAACTTCACACAAACTCTTAGTGTGGAAGTTAAATACGAGGTCAAAAGAATCCTGGAGTTGCTCTCCCCCAAAGTTGCTCAAGCTTGGGGCTTTGTGCATAAACACTACAACTTATCTAACGAGTTGGTTGTTGCCAAGATCAACAATACAACTACAACTAAGAAAGTGAATGCGATCCTTGGCAAGGATAAAGCTGCTCATAAGTGCAAGGTGCAATTGTCTATGTTCGAGAAGAATATGCAGAAAATGTGTGTGCATATTATTTCTCTAGTACAGCAAAGGCTTCTGTTCCCATTTCATAATAATGGCAGGTCGATACAAGAAGGATTTAAAGCATTGCTTGGTCAAAAGCAAGCAAACCAAACATCATATTAGAGTTGGCCCAAACACCAAGCATTACAAAGGTAGAGGTAGTTTTCTGCTCATTAGCATAGCTTAAGGTTCAGGTCAAGGCTACGATTGAGGACCTAAGCACCATCTCCTACAAGGATACTATTCAACTAGATAAGGCCTTTGAGGCCTTCATGAGAAAGGAAATCCCTACCAAGTTTTAGTAGAGTCCACTCCAACCCACACTCGAGAAGTTGTAAGTTTTAATTTTGAATTTTTGTTTTTGTTTTTTTGCTCCATACTCAGGATTTTGGCATCTAAAGTCTCCTTTGCAAGCAAGAACCCTACAAGTGGTGCTTGGTTCAGCCAGTCAATTTCTCCTTTGTAGGCAGATTTTGTTCTACGCGAAGTGTTTGCTTGTCACCACTTTAATCGGGTTTGCATGTTTTCTTTCTAATTATTTCTATATGGTGAGATCAGTTGTTCTTACAAGATCTTATTGATCGTTGGTGGCCAGCGCTTCCCTTTCACGAGTTTTAGTTATTGATCCACAAATTTGTTGGATTTCAAAAAGTTATTTGTTAAAATAATGAAGCCACAGAATGTAAAACTTTGGAACCGTAAGATCTTCTCCAAGATCAATGGTTCAAGCATCATTTTGAGGTTGTCAATCCAACTTAAAATTGGTGCACCATTGGCTAGAGCATCCACATCATCAAGGCAGGCCCTATTGTCCGCACGAATAGAAGTCAAAATAATGTGATGTCAAGTCAACCACCTAGCAGAATTTCACTTTTTCAAGCAGTTGTCAAGCTGAAATTTATTCCTGATGTGCCATTGGTCAGAGTGTCCAAGTTGGCATCATGGTGTCTCCTTTTTTGTCTTTTGTAGGGTCCATAGGCCAATGGAAAGATAAAGAATAGCGTACCTATGAACCATGTGGCAGCCTTGCACATCTCGAAAAGGTCAACAAATTAAAAAAGTAATATTGTTGCGCCATTGGCTAGCAACAAACACACTGTTAGTGGCAGGCCCCCCAACTCCACGGCTTCATATAATAAAAGTACACAGCAAAAGTGACTCTCAGATTGAATAAATAGCTGGATCTTCGATCATAGAATGAATACTTGAATCTATCTTGCAATCGACTATCAAATTTAAGCCCTAATGGGCTTATTACAATCACCAAATTTGCAAATTAAGACATAAAAGAACAACTTCAGTAGAAAATGTAAACTAAAATATACCAGATGTCTATATTCATCAGACAATTTGTACGAGCCTTCTCAGATTTTCTTAGCAAAATTGAATTGACTTGCAGTTAAAAATTAAACTCTATTAAATAAATGAAATCCATATTAAAAGAAATTTGACCAGCAGCTCACCTAGCATTGGGGACTTACAAAATATACCCATTCTATAAATCATTGTCAAAAGAACATCAATTCCCAGGCTGGATAGGTACACTGCCCTTGAAAGCCAGGCAGAGGCAAAACTTGATTGGCAAGCTTGCACTGGCCTTTAGCTTTCTTCTTACCATATCTTATTGCCTAAACAATTCCAATAACCAAGTTAAATTATGGACTAACTTGCAACTGTTCTACTTCGTCTGCTCCAAAACATCATCTATTTCTCCCCCGATGCCTTGGTTGAATTAGTATTAATAAAAGCAATTCACACAAATACATTATTTAGATCCTTGTACATAGTAATAATTATCCCTCAAGAGTTCAAAATTCACGGTCTAGTGGTTTAAAGGGCACCCCCCAACACAATGACCCAGGTTCCATGTTTTAGGTGAAAACAAATCAAGCGTTAAACTAAAGATATGCTACCAAAAAGGTGACAAAGTATTATATCTGACACATAATAAGTATGAAATCCGTGGTTCAAACAACTGGTGAGCTAAGATCTATGAATGATGAGGAATTTGAACTCAAAATCATATCCAAGCATGACGCTCCGCTAGATGTCATTTCCAATTTTTAATTTCCTAACATGACCTTCCTATTATTGGCTTGCATTAGCTCATAAATCCCATCTATATAATGTCTCCTAAATCCCATCTATATAATATGGAGGTAATTCACAAAAACCTTCAAAATACACTAGCTTACCATCCAGCAACATATACTCTTGCCTTACATCACACATGACGTTAAAATATAAGATAATCCAGCATCTGCCTCTAAAAAATTAAGATCAAATTGGAGGGGTGATAGGTGGGAAATAAACGAATTAAACATGCAGTAACAAGAACATGTAGAAAGAAATTGAACATGCAGCATCCTGCACATTTTAAAGCACTGTGCAGACAACAACCAAGTGGCCTAGAAAGGAGAAAGAGAAACAACAACATATTACATTTTTCAAATGAAAAAAAATGGAACACGTTCATTATTGTTCCAGGCAAAATAGCATTGGTGTAAAGTTTCTTTTTGCTACTCACTAAAAACAAAAAGTGCACACGTAATTTAATCGTATACCCAGACAAAAATATCCTGTTCTGTACATACAAAAAGCTACAGATGTTTCATAATGTTTGTACCACAATTTGTCATCCGATATTTTACATTTTTGCAGTTAAAAGGGATAAATAAATTTTCTGCCAACTACTGTATGCCCTTCAATTTCAAGCATTGCAGACCTTACCACTAAAGTCATCACCAGTAGACAGCTTAATTTTTATTTTCACTTGAACATGTTCTACTTAGGGATTAAGCCGTACACAATATTGAAGTAGCAAAAGTTAGCTGCATGGGATTCAAAATACGTATATAACGGAAATCGATTTGAATTATGAGTTAACAACACACCCCTTATCACATACAAACAAAAATTTCAATTGTGTTTGATTTTAAGGGTGCATTTGCATAAATATAAAAGATTTATTTCAGAGGCTGAGATTAAAGCCAAGTTAAATTAGCTTTTAATAGCTTTTCAAATTATATTTCAACATCTATTGCAAAAGACAACATGCTCAGATCAATTTAAGTTATCTACAAGGAAGAAGTTACGCATGATCCTTCCAAACAATGCTACATCTACATATCATTCTTTTTCAAATAAGTAAACATTTGCAAGGTCTACTCTCTGCAAATGACAATGAAAAGCTTTCATACAATTTCTGTAGGTCTCATCCATAGAATGGCTCCAAATACCAGAGATAGAAATGAAGTTCTAGACCATCACTACAAAGAAAACTAGCTACTTTAAAGGTTTCAATCCCAATGCTGCACGTAAGCGATTTGCTTCAGCAATTTCTGGATCAGGATGATCTGTTCCGTCAGCTGCAGGCTCTTTCTTTTCTTTCTTTTCTTTCTTCCTCTTTGGTTCATCTCGGCCGTTGCGATACTCTCCTTCCAATGCATCTTTATCAGTACGCCTGTGATTTTGAGGACTAGGGCTATGATGTCGTTTTTTATAGTCAGCTATATCATGATCCCGGTCTCTGCGGTCCCTGCTTCTGCTACGACTACGTGATCGACTATGCCGCCTTTCTCTATCCCAATAATGTCTATCTCTTTCCTTTTCGCGTTCTCTTCTGTGATAATCCCTATCTCTGTCCCTGAGGGAATCCCTGTCATCCCTCCCACGATCACGATCACGATCCCGATCCCGATAGTACTCTCGATCCCTATCTCTGTCCCTATCTCTTTCTCTTCCTCTGCCTCGATCATAATCATAATCCCTATCATGATTGCGATCTCTGCATAAATGTTGGAACACAAGTTGACTCACATTAATAATATACTTAATGTGAAAAAAAGTTATATGTAAATTCCTAGCAAGTGCAATTAGGGAAAATCCTTGTGATCACAAACATCAAGCAAAAACCAACACCAACCACAGCATGGATCCTTGATAAACAGGCTAGTGTGCAGATGTGTATAATGTGAGTATATTTAAGCGGCTTGAAACTTCACTAACATCAATTATTTATGTCACACAGAACCATCAAAAAACTATTAAAGCATGGAATACTGGTAAAGAAATAAGTAGATATAGAGACAGATGTAGCATCTCACAAGGAAATTAGCATTCTTGAGAGTTTATCCTTGATGTGAATATTCAGAGTTGCTTTTAAGGCCCATTACAAGGAATTGATCATTCTCCCTCCAGGATGTTCCAAAATCTGTTGGAAATGTTGTCATTGATGTCAAGAAGGTATTCATTATTGTTATCATTGATAAATAGACGAGACTATTGAAAATGTTGTCATTGATGTCAAAAAAGAGTTTCGTTGTCTAAGCATAGTATCATTGATGTATGGACAAGATTGTTGAAAATATTGTCATTGATGTCAAAGGTGGACAAGGTCATCATTGATGCCCAAGTATTTAATGTGGAGATCAATGGAATATGTTGTCAAGGTGCATGAACAAGATTGTTGAAGTCAAAGAGTTTGTCAAGATTGTTGAAATTGATTGTCATTGATATGAAAGGAGTATGAGAAATAGTTGCCATCATTATCATGGATGTCAAATGAGATCCATGTCAAGAAAATCGTAAAAGGCCATAGGCCATTAATCGATGGACAGGTTGGTAACATACAAGACCAAGCAAAATCAGATTACAAGTATAAATAGATGAAGTTGATGATATAAGAGTAATATGCATGATCATTGGAGTAGTGATAAAGATGAGTGAGCACCAAAGATGATGTGATGTTTTATCATTGGGAAGGAAGACAGCTTCATCTTACGCACTCTAATTATGGCAGACCTTATCTAAGGAATGGCAGCGTTGAAATTGGAATAAATTCATGGTGGCTGATCCTCACAAAGCTGGCCGACTCATATTCTGGCTGATCCCTATGTTTGGTGCCAAAACAAAGAGGCGGGAATTATATCTATAAGCAGCAATTAAATAAGGTTGATAATGAGCAGTAATGATCACTTAAATGACAACAATTAATGTTAAGGAGCAGCAATATATCATAAGCAGTGATACTATTATTTAAGAAGGCAACTAATATAAACAGCAGCATGATTAGTATAAAGACAAAAGCAAATAAGACAAAACTAGAAAAAGACAAAAGTCATATAAAATTGTCTTATCTACAATTAAGATATATAAAAGACAGCGATCCCATGAACAAAATACAGCGCTTATTTAAGAGAAGGCAGCACTTTAATTAATACAAGAGGCAGCGCTAATAGGCTGACTTCATTAGTGAAGGGTTGCTGTTTAAAAAACATATAGGACAAATAATGAATAAAACAAAAAAAAATCCCCCATATAAGACAAAATTTGTCTTATCTAATATGCAAGTAAAAGGCAGTGATTCATTATAGACCAGATTTGTGAAGGGGATTTCATGCGAGGTTAAAAAAATATTTTTGAGCAGAGTTATGAAGCATATTGGAGAGTGTTTTATGAGAGGTATGCATGTGGAAAGCATATGTAATCATACAAATACAATTAAGTTAAGAGAAAGAGGGGGGAATCATGGAGTGAAAGAATAAAGATTGCAATGTCCATCATCCATTGAAGAAGAAACTTAGAGGGTGGTACTTTGCTTTGGAAGTTGGTGCTTCCTAAAGGAGATATTGGTGCCTACGAATTCAGTTGTGGGAGTTGGTGCTTCCAGTGGGTTGGTGCTCACCAATTGAATGAGGGGTTGGTGCCTCTAGTGGGTTGGTGCTCACAAATTGAATGAGGGGTTGGTGCCTCTAGTAGGTTGGTGCCTACAAAACTTGTAAAAAGAAGAATTCATATAAAAGCATTATTGTGCTGTTGTTTTCTCCCATAAGGGTTTCCACGTAAATTTTGGCGTTCTTGTGTTCTTAATCGTCAAAATCTTGCATTGTTATTATTGTTATGATTGATTAAGTTTAAATTGGTGAAAGTTTGTATTATACTAATTCACCCCACTTCCCCCTCCTCCCCCCGCCCTCCTCTCTCAATATAATCTTGTGCTCATCAAAATCTATGAGCTTAGTATCTAGACTATCCCATACAGGATTGGAAAAAGGCACTTTTTTTGCACTATTTATCAAAACTATGATTTCCACACTATTAGTGTCATCAAGGTCAGTTCTATGATTTCCAACTGCAAAAGGGACGAAAGGCTTAGAAGACATTTGAAACAATGAAAAGTCGAATCAAATCATCACCTGTATAAAGCAAATAAAGAAATTAAACAGTATGGACCAGTTTAGCATGTATGCAAACCCCTACACATCCATCATAATCATTTTTCATATTTCCTTGTGTTGCAGGCAATATGTTCTAGCAATGGAACTAGAAATCATGACTGTTGTGTATGCTAAGTAGACTGGATTGACTCTTAAACACATTTATTAAAACTTAAACTTATTGAATTTTTTGCATTTTTCATTTTATTCAATGGCCATGGCATTCTACAACCGGTCAGAAATTGAACACTATATCTGCCTAAACAAAAATAAAATAAATACCACTAAAGAAGCAGCAGTATTTCATTTTCACTATTTCTTTCAAAATTCCACAATAGATAAATGGAGCTAAAGACTTTGTGTGACTCATCATACTTTTGACTGCACACACTTCAGTGCAGAGAAACCTTACAGCGTCATCCTATAACTTATGTATGAAGCCACTAGGTCCTATATAGTAAAAGTCCACCCTTTAGATAAACACATGTTAACCGAGCTTAATGTGCCCAGTCTTAAACATGCTGACCCTGAACACCAAGTATTCAAAGCTTCCTTTCCAATAAGATTATGGATAAAGCACTAGTCCAAATCACAGTCATTTCAAAAGTGCACCAATATTAGTTTTTAGCAAGCTTTTATTATTGTCTAGTGGACATCTTGTGTCGTGTATAAACAGCTATGGAGAGAGTCACAGATGATTTGGATTAGATTGGAAGAGTATCCAAAATTTACATGAACATGGTACAGAAATTTTTAGAATCAAGCTAATAAGATCATGTAAAAAAACCCAGTCCAAAACATTGTCACTATATAAGTGCACACCAATATTAGTTTTTACTAGTGATGGAAAACTCAGCGAGTTTCTGAGTACTCACCAAGTAAATCCAAGGGCGAGTTTTTGGACCTGTTGATGCATGTTTTATGACTCACCAAGCACTTTAGAATAAAGAGTCCAAAGACGCTCTATCCTCTATTGAAAAATTACCTCTTATGCTAAGATTGCTAGAAAGGTCATATGGTAATTCCAATGTTTCGTTTTGGGGGATGGACAAGCTCAATGGATGATGTGATATGCTGGTTTCACAAAGGGACCTCGGATAGTAGATTATTCAAAGTAGGAATTAGAATTGATTTGACGTTAAATGCTCTTATGTTTTTGGGATTTTCAGTTTGGAATAAAATAAAAGGAAAAGGGATGAGGGTTAAGAAACTAGATTTATGCAAAACTACTCCTACGAACTTAAGAGACAAATGCTGGATAGTGAAATTTAAACCAATCTTTGCTTTGCCAAGCACAGTACTACAACTAGACAGAGACGGTGCAATCTTCAATGGGTTTACGAAAGATGTCCTATTACACAATACCACCATCAATTCGAACAATGCATATAGGTAATAGAATTCAAATCAAGCAGTTTCAATGTTCAGACTAACCTTACACATCAAATTGAAAATCATTCAATTGAAAAAGGTATGAACTAATCTCACTATTTCGAACACTATCAATCTTTCATTCATCTAAAAATGCTGAAAACCAATTTACTCTATTGAAGAAATCATGAAACCATGCGGGCTCATAAAAACAACAAATGCTCAACTCTGAATCCACTTATTATTTGAATAGCAATAGTAGCAACAATTTCATAAGTCTCTCCCTGAATAAATGAAATGCGTGGGGTTTATATAGGCACCCCAATTACAAAGCAACGGCCAAGATTGATTTGAGATCAATGGCCAAGATTATTTCAATAAACCCTAACCCTAAAAGCATAACCAACTCAAAGGACACATGGCACAAGCAGAACAAGCCACTTGGAGTATAGAAAATGATGACACCTCGCGAATCATTCGAGCAAGTGGGAATCTAGAATGCAATTCCCTTTGGACTGCTCCTTAGCCGCAAATGCAAGAAATTTAGCTAGCACAGAATCGAGTTCCTCCATTGAGATACTTGACACAGAATTCAGTTGCACTCCAATCACGTCCAAAGTTTCAAGGCATTGAGTGAAAGTGCTTTCCCATCTATCTTCCTGTTTCTGAAAGTTATCCATAAAGGTCAAAGGGGAAGACATATCATCAAGCTGGTTCTCTGTAATAATTTGCACTTCCTTGAAGTAAATGTTCATCACACTTTTCTTCAGTCCTTCTAAATCTAAGCCATTTGCATCATGATGCTCCTGTCCTGTTAATCCTTCAAGAGAAGTGAGGATTTTGAACTGAATTTTCTCAACTGCATTCCGTATAACAGCACATTCTTCCTTCATTCCATCATATGTCTTCCTTTTAGCCAATAAGGAATGATACCACCTGCTGAAATCATATGAGGCTCCTTCCTCGATAACACCCTCCTGGATTAATATTTGCAAGGAAACTTCCTTTAAAACCTTCAAACGAGGTATCACTTTGTCCTGTACGTACTGGAAATCTTCCCAATTGTCTTCAACTTGACTAACTTCAGTTATAAGCAAGGCAGATCTGTCATAAGTCTGAGCGCACTTCTCTAAGAATTGCTCCATCTGTTTAGAAATATTGATAACCCAACTCTTGGTTACTTGACTCGTGATCCTCATAGCCTCAAGAACATCAATGGATTCCGGAGTAAGAGATGATGGTGGAACAAAAGCTTCACTTTCCTGGCGCAAAGGAGCTGTTAGCTGCTGAATGAACTCTATTAGCCTTAGATTTTCTAACTCTAGCCTTTCTTTCTTCTCCTCTGTTTTGTCGAACTTTTCCTTGATGGCTTTGGAAGTGTCTGCTAACTCATGGAAATCCTGATCTATCGTGGTTGGCCCAATGTCCAACATTGTAACCTCATAGTCCATAGGAGTAATCTGATCTCTTGGCTTATCAATTTTCGGGACTGCCACCTGTAAGATCCTGGATCCTGCATCATTCCTGGTAATCTAAGAATACTTCTTAGGCTTCTTTGGTGTTTTAGCTTTGCCAATCCTCTCTAGGAAGTCTTGCATGCTTTCAACTGGTTGAACTTCATCCAATGTTCTGGACTTCTTCATCAAACTTTCGGTCAACCAAGCTGGGATAGTGGATAATTCCATCCCATCTTCTAGCTGAACATCATCATTAATTCCTTTTAGAGCAAAAATTACCTCATCTCCTAGCTCTTCATTGTTCTCAAGGATCTCAGTATCTCCTACACCTTCAATCATCAACGTATCATCCCCTTCCAAACACTCAGTGAGGGTTTGTTCTTGAAGAGAATCCAATTGTTCTAACTCTTGAAATTCGACCTCTTGCTCATGGCTTGGCTCAATATCAACAATGGACACCTTTTCAATTACTCAAATTGATAAAGTACTTGAAGATGATGGATTTTCAGTCACTTTTTGCTTCTTACTCTCCAATTCTCTGCCAGCTGATTCTTTTTCCTCCGTGTGAAGGTTTTTACTCACTACCTTCCTCTTGCTAGGATACGAAAGTTCATCAAGACTTTCGCCAATTGCTTCCTCCTGGCTTTCCTTATTGCTAAATGTGGCATAAGTAAGAGAAATTCCTTCTTTCCTCAACCTGCTGATCTGACTGTCTACCCATTCCCTTGAGTAAACTAAAATATCCTTCATCAATATGTCCAAATCGGTCAACTCAGGTTGTGTCCAGTTAGGCAACAGAATGGGCTTATCCTTTTCCTGTTCAAATTGAGGATGTATGTAGTCCCCGTTGTCTTTTACTTGGTCAGGTATAGGGAACAAGTCACACCTTTTTACAAGTTCAATTGGAATTATGGACCAAGTCTTCTTCCTAACTCCATACTCGTCCACCAAGTTAGACCAATAGTCTTCAATCTGCATAACATGAAGGGATTTCTTCCCGTGAACTCTCAGGTATGGATCATAATCGGACCTTGGATTATAAGTGCTGAACTTATAAAATTGCAACTCTACCCTTGCTGTCTTGGCTAATTGTAATGAGGGGCAGACTTCTAGCATTTTTCCAATTGCAACTGGAAAATCCACTCCTTGTTTGTTCTTTTTCGCCTGAATAGAGTCTACACATGCCAGTTGCCTTGCAACTTCAAGCATAACAATCTTGTCTGTTGGATACTGAGGGAGTCTATGCGGAGCATTCGAGAATCCATGAACTCTTATATATGTAAATGTCGGAAACTGGATAAACCAAGATCCGAACTTGTCAAACATCACCATAGCTTCTTTAGATAGCCTCCTTTGAACTGTTCCTTGAAGCACTCGCGTGATATACATAAGGAAGGCGTCATTAGTTATCTTAAAATTGTCCCTGTAATGCAGCTGAAGCTGTGGGTAACAATCGTATGCTTTGAGTTGATCTTTTCGAAGTCCAACTTCCCCTTTGCAAATCAGTCCTCTATACTTGGTGAACCGTGCCAAGATATAAACCACGTAGGAACTCATGTAGAAGGTTTTGGTCTTCTCTAGGTTTCTCAATTGGAAATCGATATTATCACTTATTAACTTTGCCCAATTTATTGCTTCCATTCCCAATACAATCTCCACATACGAAAACATCCATACTTTGAAAAAAGCTCCTTGAGAAGTACCCATAATCCTATTCGGCATATGAATCATATCACTGTATTCTGTTTGAAAATCCGTGCAAATTAATCTCTTTGGCAACTTGGAGCGGTGTCTTTTGGGTTCCTTGATCCAGTTAGAATTGACTGTCCATACAAGATTCCTTGGCTTGATCAAACATGGCATGTGATTCCTGTTGAGTCCTGTTCAACATTTTTCGACGATGGGGAATACCAAATACTTCCCTGACTGAATCCTCTGTAAAGTACGCTAAGGTGATCCCATTAGGTGTTTTAATGGATCTTGTCTGCGGATGGTACCTTCTGGCACACTCGACCATCAGCTCACTGCACTAAACTGCAGGTGGAAATCTTGCTGCTTGATGAAGTCCAGATTTAATGATATTTGTGGCAATAGGCGTGGGCATTTCGTTCTGAGTGCCAAACATCCTTCTCTTGTGTTGAATCGCATTAAACTGCTCAAAGTTGGTATCTGCTACTTTCTTCCACTTCGAGGATAACTGGGATTTTGGATAAAATTCTTTGAGGACTTCCTTTACTTGAGCTTTCCTAACTCCACCTCCCACATTCTTTGGAGAAGACATTGTGTCTGTACAAAGCTTGAAGTTAGAATATTTTAACAAATTTGTAAAAAGGCAATTTCTTGGCTGGAGAAATTTTAAAATTAATTTAAAAAATCCAAAACTTGATTAAAAGGTTGTGTAAAGAATAAATTCTTAATGAAATTTGATCCGCCTTTATTGTTTTTAAAGAGCATTCATGGAATTTTTAAATAATCTTCTGGATTTTTAAAGACTTATACTGAAGTTTTCTCAAATCCACAATGAAAAATCCTTTTCCCTTCTAAAATTGCCAGTAATAACCTTGCAGTTGTTTGAGAAATCCGGAAATGGAAGAGAAAAATCCAACTCTATGTTCTGGAATTTAAAAATCTCTTTGCAGCTGAAGAAAGACGTCTTTGGCTTGAGAGGGGTTTGCCTGTGAGAAAATTCGACTTTGCAAATAATGGAAAATAAGCTCACAAGATCATCTTTTATAATAAAACCTTTCCAAATTGGTTTAGGTCGACTTCTTCTTCCCATTGGGTGTCTTTGCTTTAAAACGAAAAAGCAATCTTATCTTGATCTTTGACTTTTCAAACAAGGTGTCCCTTTTGGCTTGACAACTAAGTTTCATTTTAAAAATAAAACTTAAGTTATTTATTCCATTTTTGCTCTTTAGTAAAATTCGACCCTCAAGTGGACTTTTCTACTTTTCAACTAGATTTTCTCTTACCAAAGCGATTTTGCCTTAGAAAATTTTTGATTCTTTCCTTGAAAAATTCGACTCTCAACTGGAATTCTCTCCTTCCCAACTGGAATTTCACTTCAACTTGAAGCTCCTGAAGTCCAGTTCAAAATTTCTCTTGCCTTAGTCGATTTTCATCTTTGTCCAACTGGAATTTCGAACATTCCAACTGGAATTCCTTGTAGAAGGCGGATTTTGTCTTAATCTTTCAGATAGACGAATTTCAATTGGATTTCTCAATATTTCTCTTTGATGAACGGATTTCTCAACTGTACTTTTCGAAGATTCAACTGGATTTTCCTAATGGCACACCTCTCTAGACTTAGGCGAAATTTTATCATGATTTTCTCGCTTTTTTACTTGATTTTTGAGTGATTTTCTCTTAAAGGCACTATTTTGTCCAGTTGATTTTTAACCTTTGCATGCACCTTTTCTAGCTTTTTCTCACCTTGCATGCACTTTTCTCTTGATTTTTTGCGATTTTTCAAGATCTTTGCTTGATTTTTGCCTGCTTTTTAATTCCAAAAGTGGAAACTTTCGACTCCACTACCAGTGACACCTAGCACTTTCGAAAAATAGAAACTTACTAAAAATAGAAAAAAGCAAAAAGCAACTTTCTAAAAATAGTAAATTCCAGATTGGTCTAGAAATGCCAAAAACGGAAAAAGCAAAAAAAAGCAAAAAAGCATAATCCCTAAAAAATAGGAAGTGTCAGAATTGAGTGAAAGCACAGGCCATCCTCGTCTGCAGGGTCTTTTAAGCACTTCTATGACGTTTATGTTCAGTTTCAGGCCCAAATTCCCAACTTGGCTCAGATGATGACTCCAGACTTTGACATGGAATTCCCAGATATCAGAGACTATGAAATTGCTACTCAAAGCTAAACCCCAAGAGCAAACCAGCGAGGGTCCCCATTTGCAATGGGGCAATGTGTGAAAAAAGGTCACAACAGGACCATTTACTCGCCATTTTTCTGGTGAATACTCGCTGGAAAAGTGGCGAGTACTCACCAGAAAAGCAACGAGTCCATGCCAAGTAGTCAGCCGCACAAGTTAAAAAGGGGGTTAGGTCAAAAACAGACCCAAAAAAACCCAAACACATTTATTTTTTTGCTCTGCAAGTAAAAAGGCCCCTCCAACCCCCCTACCAATTGGTTTCCAGCACATTTGCATTGAGGAGAGAAGATTCAAAGGGATTTTTTTACGATTTTGGAAGGCAAATTTGAAGCATGGGTAAGTTTTTTGTTTTTTGTTTTTTTTTTAACATTTTATTTCTTTTTGGTTGCAAATTCCAGCTTCTAGGTTAAAAAAATCATCATATGCTAAAACTAGGTTGTATTTTTGCATTTATATCGCAAAAAAATGGATTCATCAGCATTTTTTCATGATTTTAATTTTTTCTGAGTTTTTTTGCTATTTTCAGTGTTTTTGCATACAAAACTTTTTTTTTTTATTTAAACCCTTTTTTTGGAAAAAAATTGTTTAGAATCTTTAAATTATATTAAATTTTTATTGATTTATAAATTAATTTATATTATACGCTGAGTTTTAGTGATTTATGTAAAATTTAGGCCTTTTTTGTATTAAAAAATTAATATTGTGTGCTTTCACTTTGTATGTGTAGATTGAATACATCATATAATGGCAAATAGAAAAAAATTTGGATCGTGTTCAGCCTCAGGCTCCATCCCATTGGTGCCACCGTCCATTACAAGCACTTGTCCTGCTGGAGCTAGAGACCCTACCTAAAATGCATATCAAATACCAGTACCTAGGTCAGTTATTTGCATTAGATGCAAGAATTTATATCATGGAGGTGTAAATCACCTCAAATACCATCTTGCGGCATTAGCCATCGTGATGCCAAGCCTTGTGCACACACCACTAAAGAGATAAAAAGAGAGATGACTGCCTTGCTTGCAGCTGTAGAAGAGAAAAAATTGCAAAAGGAGAGTACAAGGGCAGCCATAACAACATCTGTACCTGGTGGTCACAATGCTCAAGTCCAACCAGAATCAAATGAGGATACATGTCAAGGCATAGTGGGCTCTTTTCCTGGTCCACACATCCAAAGCACATCCACCACCACCACCACTTCAGTGCCAGCAGTAGCACCTACATCTTCACGCACACTAAAGTATTTTTGTACCCAAAAACGCACCTAGAGCACACCCTTCATCAGAAGCTACATGGTGGAACAGGGAGGTGCATGAACATGCAGATATTGCATGTGTAGATTTTTGGTACTTCAACAACATTCCTTTCAATGTGGCGAGTAGTCCTTATTGGTTAGTAAATTTTTATTTTTTTATGCTAATTTGTACTTATAGTAATTTATGTTGAATTTTAGGATAGATTTATGTTGAATTTATGTCTTTTTTGTGTTTAAAAATACAAATTGTGTGCTTGTAGGTTGCTCACCAATGCAACTGAAATGGAAAGGCTAATAGTGGAAGAACAAAAGAAGGAATAGAAAAAATATGGCTGCACCATTCTTTCAAATGTGTGGACGGATGGGGAAAACAAATTTTTTGATAGCTTCAAATGGTGAGGTTGTTTTCTTGAATTCAGTGGGTGCCTCAAACAAAGTAAAAAATGTTGAAACATTGTGTCTAATATTGGAGGAAATTGTCATGGAGGTGGGCATAGAAAATGTGGTGCAAATCATAACTGATAATGCAGCAACATATGTGGTGTCTAGGAGATTGCTCCAAGACAAACATAACACACTTCTTTGGACACCTTGTGCAACACATTTCCTTGACCTTCTTTTGGAGGACATAGGCAAACTTGATTGGGTGACACCAGTTGTAGATGATGCAAGGAGCATCACAAAATTTATCTACAATCACCCTTGGGTTCTTCATTTGATGAGAGATCACACACAAGGGAAAGAGTTGGTAAGATCGGGTGTCACAAGGTTTGCAACTTTTTTTGTAAAAGGTATTTTGTCTTATGAGTGATTAAATGAATATTGAGATAAATTGAAGCAACTTCTACATTGTGTATTTTATTTAGTATTTTGAAATCTTAGAGCTCAACTTGTCTTTGACTAAATTTTGGATTTAATCTAAAACAAATAGACCCCTTAACTAAAACAACAAATCATCAATCACTTAGCTATATTTCTTGCTTAGAACTAGTTTTTGAAGCCTTGGGGAGATTCTTATCTCCTTTCAAGAGAAAGGTTACTATTTGTGTCCCTTGTAGTTGGTTTATGCAAAAATTATATTAGGCCTAATCAATTGGTGTAACTGGATCACTAACCTTTTCTTCTTTATTTTCCACATTAACCTTCTAAGTACATCTGATACTCTCCTTTTCTTGTTTTGTGCTCAACCCATCATACTTGGCTATTATGATGGGTGACACAATTTGGTTCAGATGTCTTTTCAGCACCCCAGGTTAAGGTGAGAGACCTCATTATCAAAGCATTGGAAAGTTACAGGACTAGAAGGGGGCTAGACTATTTTCTTTGGAGCTATCTATCCAAGGAAGAACCACTTAGACACCAAGTATAAAATTTGTTATCTTTATTTGACATGCATCTAACTCTTGAATATTATATTTTCTAAAGTCTTGGTGGAAATATTTGTAATGTCCCCTTATGGGATTGCCCTAAATCTTGCCCTAAAATCACAAGTTCAATGTAATTAGGGTTATAACTTACCAATTAAATGCTTTAAGAAAGATAAGTCTTGGTTTAGATCTTGCAATCATGTTAGATAATATTGGAATATAATTCATATAATCAAATATATATAATAAATGTCTTATCTATTTGAACCATGTAAATACATAACTATTTCAAATATATTTAAACTACACCATATCCTTAATGCATGATGGGAATTTAATCATAATAGGAATTGGGTGGGAACCATGATAAGTCCGCCCAAAGCTATCCCAGCTAAGCCCAAGAGTGAATATACTATCCCTCTTGACCCAAAGTCGCAGACCCCCAACCATCCACATGGGGTGGTCTACTTAGTGGGTAAACTTGTATCTGCATTCCCTATCCATGTTGCCTTATCCATCCTTCTTATGATTGAGACTCCTTGAATCCTTCTTAACAACAAATCCATGTAGATGTTGGAGAAAATCTACAATAGGAGGCTCGTAGATTCCTCTTTCTAAGCCCAAGGGTGGTCACTCACCCCCTTGGCCCCAAGTGGCAGACCCCCGGCCATCCACATGGAGTGGCGTACTTAGAAAGTGATCTAGTATCTGCTCACCCTACTCATACTTCCCTCACTTCTCCTCATGATTGCTTGGTGAGAATTACAAACACTAAATATATCCAAATTTATACAATAATAAATATATCATTATACATAATAATCATGATAGGGCATGAAATGATAATAGATATTCGATATTTGTTATTTACAAAGGAGAGGCACACTCCTTAAATAAAGAATTACAAGACGATGTTTCTAAAAAGAAACAATCGTTAACCAAAGCAAACTAAAGTAGAAATAAAAGGATACTAAAAGCTATCTGAAGTAAACTACTAACTAATTAAAAGCTAAGATGACCATTAAACATTACAATAATACTTTAATACCCTCCCTTAATGGTCATTCTACTAACTACACCAAGTTTATCCTGAAATTTTACAAATTTATCCGAATTAAGAGACTTGGTGAGAATGTTCGTAGTCTAATCCTCAGTTGGAACATACTGCAACATCACAAATCCATCTTCAACAAGGTGTCGGATGAAATGACAATGAATCTCAACATGCTTGGTTCGCTCGTGGAAGACTATATTCTTAGCAAGCTTGAGCACCCCTTGATTGTCACAAAACAAGGGTGAGGGCCCTACTTGAGACATTTTCATGGCAATAAGCATCCCTTGAAGCCATACTGCCTCACAAGCTACCTTGACAGTTCCCCGATACTCTGCTTCTGTCAAGGAGAGAGCTACTACTTGTTGTTTCTTGCTTGTCCATGTGACTGCACCCATACCAAGACTAAAAACGTACCCAAAAGTGGACTTCCTATCATCAACTGAACCTGCCCAATCTAAATCTATAAAACCAACCAGCCTAGGATCTGTTGGTGCGTGTTTTATGACACAACAAACATTTTAGAACAAAGTGTCACAGACGCTTTATTCTCTCTTGAAAAACTACCTCCTATGCTAAGATTGCGAGTAAGGTCATAGGGTAATTCCAATGTTTAAGATGAATGCGGATAGGCTCTGTGGTATGGATGTGATTGGCTGTGGGCACAATTAAGATTTTGCAAGTTATTCAAAAAAGCGGAGACATAAATGCAGTATCATTTTGGGTTTTTTGATTTATATAAAAAAAAAGTGAAAAAAGATCAAGGGTTTAGAGATCCTATACTATTCCTAAGAAATCAAGAGAAGACGAAGACTAAATGAAACCAAATAAACCATACTCTACTTCGCCACGTTAAACGACAACTACGCAGAGCAAGTGCAATCTTCTAGGAATGTGCTTGTGATTTTCACGTAATGAATAATTACCATCAAATCGAACAACAATTATTCAAACAGAAGTTAAGCATCCACAATGAAAGCTCATTCTAACTTTGCACATTGAGTGAAATCATCCACCCAAAGAAAGTATGAGCTCGGTTTCACCAATCTCCGTTATCAATCAATCATTCTTCTAACATACATTATAATTCAAATTCACTAAGCGAGAAAGAAAATATGCGACCATGCAACTATTCAACAATCAAGTATTCAAGACACCTCATGCATTTGAACTTCATTATCAAAGTAGTGTTTTCACAACAATCTCATAAGAACTCTCTCTTTATTTCTACAATCTAACTATCTCAAATCTGCTCTAACTTCTAATCTCCAACCTCTAATGAATATCTAACTTCTAATTTCTAATGAATATGAGAGAGTGAGGGGGGGTTTTATATAGTTTTTCAAATTACAAAGAACGGCCGAGATTGATTCAAGATCAAAGGCCCAGATTAAACAAAACTAAACCCTAATTAGGGTTTATAAAACCTCAACCAGTTAACTGAAGAGAACTTAGACATCTGGAGTGGCATCCTTATCCACTTGTGCGGCCTCACGTTCGGCGAATCTGGACAGGATCAAGTCGACCTCTTCCATGGCAATGTCGGGCAGCACGCTGACATTGTACTCCAACAAATCCAAGCTCTCGGCACACTCTGCAAAAATAGTCGCCCATGCTGGTTCCTGCAACAAGAAAGAATTTTTGATGGCCATGAAGTCGAATGATCTAGTGAAGCTTTCTTTCATGATTGGCCCGGTGGTGGAGAAAATTTTCTGTACTTGTTCTTTCAAAATCTTTGGCCGCAAGTGTTTCTTTCTAACAACCTCCTTGTCGAGCATATCTGCAGCCATTCCATAAATTTTACTCTAAATTTCTTTTACTTGTTCTTCAACTCTGCCACCATCCTGCTTCACCTTTTCGAGGACTCCTCTTCTTGAGATCAAAGCATAATACCATTCGTTGAAATCATATGCCGCTCTGGCTTCAATAACCTTGTCCTCAATCAATCTTTGCTTTGAGATGCCCTTCAGCTCCTGAATACATGGGATGATCCTACTTTGAATATCTTCGAGACTACTCCATGATTCTGCAAGGTCTGCAACTCGTGATAGCATAAAGGAAGCCTGCTCATTTACTTGTGCCAATTTTTCTACAAACGCCAACGCCTCTTCTTTCCTTCCAGCCATCCAGTCCTTAGCCTCTTTCGCTGTAGTCAGGTCTTCTTCAAAATTTGCACCTGGTTCCTGTGAAGTATTTGGAGGTAAAGGCGCCACTTGTTCACCTTCGTTTAGTGGCTTGGTCAAGTGCTGGATGTAATCTTTTAGGCGCTGAATTTCTTTTTTATACTCTTTTTTCTTGGCAACTTCTTTTTCTAACCTGGCCTTGATGGTGGCCACGGAATTGTCCAAGTCCTCGACCTCCTGCCCTTTTGTTGTTGGACCCATGTCGATGGTCGTGATAGCATATTCATCAGGAGCAATATCGTCTTGGAACTTGTCGGCTGTAGGCACTACAATTTGCACCGTGCGATTTCCAGCCTCATCCCTTTGGATGGTGGAAAATTTCTTGGCCTTCTTCCTTGGGGCAATTTGCTCTAATCTCGCCAGAAAATCTGTGTCATTGTCCTCCTCAGGAACTTCTACTGGCGCCTTTCTTTTCAATCTTTCCTTCAGCCACTCTGGAATTGTTGGCTGCTCAATTTCGTCCTCCTATTGTCCTTGGACGTCTTGTATATCCTGTATTTCCTGCTCTTCCTGAATCTCTGGCATACTTTGAACTTCTTGGACCAATTGCATACCTTGAATTTCTTGGACAGATGGGTCTTCTTGTATTCCTTTGAGGGCGGAAATCATTCCTTCCTCGAATTCTCCATCCATGATATCTGTATCATTATCCGATTCTAGGATTTCTGTGCTTGCGGGAGAAGGTTGATCATCATCTTCTACTTGGATTGGCTCCACGTTTTCGATTGGAGAAGAGATCTTCGCATTTTCTAAAGATTCTCTATCCATGGCAAGCATTTCTTCTATGTTCCTGGAAGTGGCCGACTGAAGAGGTTTAGACTTGTGTTTCTTCCGAGAAGGCCCTTCATCTACCATTTTATCCTTGTCTTCTTTTGCAGGTTTATCAACTTCTTTCCTCTTTCTTGAGTTGGTAGCATCTGTTGGTCCATCTCCACGAGATGCACCGGCGTTTGAAGAACATGACTCTGTATCGCCCATCAACTCGTAGGTAAATTGCACAACTCGTAGGTAAATTGCACATTTCTCTGTCTTAAGACTTCCATCTGCCGATCTATCCACCACTGAGAGTACTTGAAAACAGGGCGCATCAAAGTTGCTAGATCACCCATCTCAGGCTCAAACCATTTTATAGGAGGAAGTGGCTCTTTTTCATTGAAGCCTGGCTGCACGTATATTCCATCATCTTGCAGTTGGTCAGGTATTTTGAAAAGCTTTGTCGCCCTTATCATGCTTAATGGCAATCTTGACCATAACCTTCTTCTTACGTCATATTCATCTACTGCGTTGGCCCAAAAGTCCTCTAAGTCAACCCAATGCTTGTACCTTTCTCCGTCCACAGTTCTGATGTGATGGAGTGGATCAAAATTGTTCCTAGATTTGTATGATATGAAGGGATATTGTTGAATCTCCAGTCGAGCAACCTCTGCTGCTTGTGCTGTCAGACATGACTCCTCCATATTGCCGATGAAAAAGGGAAAGGTGACAGCAGCTTTCTGCTTAGGCCTTTGGATATTCTGATACGTTTCTAATTGCCTCAGCACTTCCAACAATACCATCTTGTTAGTCGGATAGATAGGAAGTCTATAAGGATTTCCTGAGAATCCCTGGATTCTGATATAAGTGAACTTAGGATACTAAATGAACCAGAATCCATACCGACTAATTAGGCTCTTGGCTTCATGTGAGAGTCTTTGGTGCGTTCCGCCTTGAAGAAGTCGGGTGATGTACATCAAGAAGGCGTCATGAGCTCGCCGGAAATGAGACTTCTCTTTCAATTGCAGCTGCGGATAGCAATCGTAGGCTTTGAGTTGCCCTTGGCCATTGCCTACCACGCCTTTGCATGTCAAGCCAGTATACTTATAATATCTTGCAAGTGAATATACAATGTATGAGCTCATGTGAAAAGTTTTGGTCTCCTCAAAGTTGACCAACTGCTCGTGCAGGCTATCACTAATCATTCTGGACCAATTGAACATCTTGACTCTAGTGATTATTTCGTCAATAAAGTAGTACATCCAGTTTTCAAAAGGTGCGCCATGGGGATTGCCTACGATTCTGTTTAATAGCAAAACAATGTCACCATACTCCTCTTTGAAGTGGGTTCTGATCAATTTCTTTGGCATCTTGCCTGAAGTAGGCTTGGGTTTTAGTAACCAATTCTTGTTTATGTTGGACGCACAAAGATCCTGCTGGCTCTGATAAAGCTTGAGTGCATCTTGCTTGGTGCGATAGGATGTTCGATTGTACACTGGAATTCCAAAGGTTTCTTGGATGGCTGGCTCGGACAAGTAGGCGAGGACCCTTCCGTCAGGAGCTTCTATCTGTCTGTCTCGTGCATTGTAGTGTAGTGCGCATTCTACCATCAGCTCAGGACATTCTTTTGCTGGTGGAAATCTAGCTGCGTGGACAATTCCATTGCGCATCATCCTCATGGCAATTGGTGTAGGCAGACGTCCGTCAGTCCCGTACATTCTCTTCCTGAAGTCTTCCAGATCAACGTGGCCAAGATCAGTGTCCACAACGTGCTCCCACTTGGACTTGATCTTCGATTGTGTTTGCACACCTTTGCTTGCAAACTTCATCTTGACTGCTTCGAAAATAGATCTGCAAGAAAAAGTAGAAGGAAATAATCAGAATTCGAAATTTATATCAGTTTGAAAGATAATCCAGCTAAAAAAAATTCGTGAAAAATCAAGCTGGAAAGAAAATAAATGGTGAAGTGTTATGCCAAAGTGAAGTGGGCAAAGTAAATCTGCCTGTGACTTCTGGAGAAGTGATCACAATCACAATGCAAGCTGATAAAAAAAATATTTCTTTCACTTCGCTGCAGATTTTCTCAACCTTTTGCCTTAGACAAGTCTTTTCTCCCCACAACTTTTCTTCTCAAAATCGAATGATTGCACAAATGAGAAGTGAAATCACTTATAGAGGTGAGAAGATCGATCATTTTAGCAAATTTACATTGTTTCCTTCGAATTGAGTTTAAACTTGTATTTCACTTTGCTTCCGGGGGGCAAGTTTTATCTTCAATGATCTTGTCCGGGAAAGTTTCCAATTTCGTCGCCAGTTTAACAAAGCTCTTTGTCTTTCTTTCCAATTTCGAATTTTTTTCAAGACTTATCCTTTTGGGTGTTGGAAAATAAATGATTAAAATAATTAAAATAATTATTTTATGTGTCCATTCCAACCCATTCATTTTATGGCGAATTATTTTTGTCCTTGGCCATTTGATTTTCGAAATTTTCCTGCCAATGCCTTAGGCGAATTTTCATTTGGTTCAATTTTCTCGCCATAATATCCATCGTTTAATTTCGTTTGGCCATGATTTTCTTTCTTTTTTCCAAAATTATTTGGCGACGTCGAATTTTATTTGGCCATATTTCCTTTCTCGTCTAAAATTATTTCGCCATGTCCAATTTTATTTGGCCATTACCTTCCTTCGTCCAAAATTATTTTGCCGTAAGTCTAATCGTCCAAAAGCTATGGCAAAATTTATTTCATCTTGGCACGATTTATCTAGCCATGTCCAATTTTATTTGTCCATAAATCTCCTTCTTGTCCAAAATTTATCTTGCCATGGCGAAGTTTTTTCTTCTAGTCCCTTTGATATTTGGACTTAGGCATATTTTCTTTCTTTCCAAAGGTTTACACTTAGGCAAAAATTTTGATTTTTTCTCTCCTCTAAACATCGCGGGCTTGCTTCATTTTGTTGCCATCTTCATTTTTCTTGGCTATGCCTTAGCCACTTTATCTCTTGCCATGGCGGACTTCACTAGTTGGCTTGCCATTGGAGCTTATGGCTTGGATGAATTCTTCTTTTCAAGGGGCGGACTTGCTCATATTGATTGCCATTTAACATTATGCTGAGGGCGGACTTGGGTCTAACTCTTGCCATACAAGGGCGGACTTTGACCTTTTCATTGCCATTTTGACTTTTACCCAAGGCGGACTTCACTCTTTGTTTAGCCATCTACTCACCTTGCTAGGGCGGACTTTGGCTGTTGGCTAGCCATTTCTCTTTTTCTTTGGGGCAGACTTTAGGTTGTGTTCGTCCATTGCCAATTTTTTCTTTGCCACACAAGGGCAGACTTCATAGATTTTTATGCCATTGCATTGCTTGGGACAAGGCGGACTTTACCATTTGTCTTGCCATTGAATTGGTTGGAAGGCGGACTTTGTCTTTTGTCAGGCCATTGGAGCTTTGTTGAGGGCGGACTTCATGCATTTTGATGCCACTTTGGAGGGCGGACTTCATTGTTTTCCCTGCCATTCACCTCATCTTGCTGGGCGGACTTTATACATTTGTTTGCCATTGCCAATCTTTACCCAGCCACACAAGGGCGGACTTCAGCCTTTGGTTGGCCATCTCCTTCGCTTGGTCAAGGGCGGACTTCATTGAATGTTTGGCCATTGACACTTCTTTCCTGCCACTGCCATTATCTGGCTGAAGACTTCTGATGCTAATTCCTCCATGTTCAAACTGAGCAAACTCCATACTTAGGCGAATTCTTCAGTCTCCTCCATGATTGTTCAGTCATAACCTACCTTCATGAACCATGATCAGATCGCCATGAATGCTCAGATTCCTCACGAATTTCCAGATTTTTCCATGAATGTTCAGTCATTACCTCAGATTTCTCATGAGTTTCTCAGATTTTTCATTGTTTCTAGACTGATTTTTCAAATTTTCCACCATTTTTCGTGATTTTCCAAAATTCTATTGTGATTTTCACCAGATTTTTCACCATTTTTGAGCAAATTTTCGAGATTTTTTGAACTTTTTTTTGTGATTTTCCAGAATTTCAAAAATTTTCGAATCGATTTTCTGAGAGTTTCGTTGATCTTTTCGAACTTCTGAGTGGATTTTTGAAACTCGTGACCTTTCTAAATATAGAAACTTTCTAAAAATAGAAATTTTCCAAAAATAGCAACTTTCCAAAAATAGACCCTAAAAAATAGGGATCCCAGAATTGCCCAAAAGTGCCAAAAAAGTAGGTCCTAAAAAATAGGGGGCCCGGGGTGAGAAACCCTAAAAACTTGGAGGTGTTGGAATTGACTGAAACGACAGTCGATCTTCATCTCCCAGGCCTTCTAAGCACGATGGCGACGTTTATATGGTGATCCAAGCTGAAATTCACTGGCTTGACTTGGGCGACCGTTCAAAATTCAAACTCAAAACCCCCAAACGGAGAGCAGACAAAACGAGGCACGCGAAAGCAAAACCCTAAAAGGCAAACATCAAGGGTCCCCATTTGCAATGGGGCGAGGTGTGAATTAGGTCACAACAGGATCTTTGCATCTATTGTATAGGATGTCAAAGTCAAGTGTCCCTTTCACATATCTCAACACTCGCTTCACTACAACCTAGTGTTCCACCTTAGGGGCAGTCATGAAACGAGAAATGTAGCTCACAACAAAACTGAGATCAAGCCTAGTTGTAGTAAGATAGATGAGACTGCCCACTAGTTGCCTGAACGTACTCATTCACCACTGGTGAGTCTAATTTGGCCAAAAATTTCAACCCCTTCTCCATAGGAGTGGATAAAGTTTTGCAATCTTCCATTCTGAATTTCTCTAGCAAACTCCTGGCATACTTCAATTGAGAAATGAAAATACTGCCACATGTATGCCAAACCTCTACACCAAGACAATAGTGTAGGAGACCCAAGTCTAACATCTCATATGCTTGACACAAATTTGACTTGATTTGTTCAATCAGATGTGACCCACTACCAATAATGATGATATCATCCACATAGATGACAAGGAGAATAATATCACCACGAGTGTTTTTAACATACAATTTTGCATCTGAGGGACTCCTTTGAAACTCCTATGCAACCAAGTACTTATCAATCTTCAGGTACCATGCCCTGGGTGCTTGCTTTAGGCCATAAAGAGCCTTCTGAAATTTGCATACTTTGTGCTTTTTTCCTGCAACCTTAAAACCAAGAGGCTACATCATGTAGACCTCTTCCTCCAAATCTCCATTGAGGAAGGCACTCTTCACGTCCATCTAATGGACCTTCCAACCAAACTGTGTTGCCATGGCTAGGATAAGTCGAATGGTGCTCATCTTTGTTGTGGGAGCAAAGGTTTCCTCATAGTCAATACCTTCTCTCTGCGAGAACCCCTTAGCCACCAACTGAGCCTTGTATTTATCTAGTGTTCCATCAGCCTTGTATTTCACCTTGTATACCCATTTGCAGCCAATGGGTTTCTTCCCTAGTGTAAGATTTGACAGAACCCATGTTTTGTTCTTCAAAAGACTATGATGCTCAAAATCCATAGCCTTTTCCTATTCAAGTTTACCCTTCGCCTCCAAATAGCTTTGGGGCTCATAAACACTCTGAATGTTGGCCATAAGAGCAAAGTTTACTATGTTCTTCTTGCTCTTTCCTCTTGACGATCTTCCCTCAACAAGCTCATCATCATGAACATCACCAATGAGCTTCGCCCACCACTTAGGATAAGGAGGAGATACATCTTCCAAATCAGAATGATCATCATCATGACTTGCTACCTAGAATAATACCATTTGGATGTTGATCCAAGTTATCCTAAGGGAAATTTGGTGGTGCTGATACAGAATCCTGCCTAGGAACTTCCTCAATGTCAGAATTATCAGAATCCCTCCCTTCAGATGGAGCTACTAGAAGCTTAGCCTCCAAATCCTTAGTCTTTAGAGGCTGATCCTCAGGATTCTTGATGGGAGAAGAGAGCAAAAAGAGCCCACCTTCATCAAACACAACATCCCAACTGAATGTCAAACGATTAGTCACATCAATCAATCGATAGGCCTTATGATTGTTATTGTATCTTATTAGCATCAAATTATGGCTCTTGGAATCCAGCTTGGTCCTATTAGCATCTAGAATCCAAACATATGCAGTCGAACCAAAGACCTTGAGATGAGTGATTCTTGGTTTTCTCCCAAACCATGCTTCCTCTAGAGTCATCTTGCTGACAACCTGTGGGAGACCGGTTAAGAAGCTAAACTGCAGTATACACTACCTCAGCCCAAAACTTCTTGGGAACATTTTTGTTCTCCAACATAGAACAAACCATTTCCGTGATGGTACAATTCTTCCGCTCAACAACACCATTTTGTTGATGGGTATAGGGTGTGGTAAGTTGACGCTTAGTACCATGTTTAGCACAAAAGTCGATGAACTGGTTGGAACAAAACTCACCCCCATTATCTAACCTAAGAGTTATAATTGAACGTCCAGACTCTTTTTCAACTAATGCCTTAAACTTCTGAAATTCATTAAATACTTGTGATTTTGCCTTGAGAACCATATTTTCCTACTAAAATCATCAACAAACAAGAGGAAATACCTAGCACCAATGACTAATGTAGTATTCATTAGTCCACAAACATCTACATGAACCAACTATAGAACTTTGGATGCTCTCCAAGACTTTCCATCTACGAATGGAGTACGATGTTGCTTCCTTGCTTGGAAAGCTCCGCAAACACCATGTGTCTGCTGCTAAATCTCAGGTAAGCCTTCTACCAAATTCTCTTGAGCGAGTTGAGAGAGGTAGGCAATGTTGAGATGCCCATACTGTTGATGCCAAAGAGTGTTGATAGATGAACTCCTTGCAACCAACACATGCTCCAGAGGATCTCTAGTATCAACCAATCGATACAAGCCATGATCCTCGAGCCCAACTGCCACAATTTTTTTGGACTCCTTATCAACAATTCGACACTTGTGTGAACTGAAAATGATGTCCAACTTTGGACTGTGTCGCATAATCACTCACTGAGAGCAAGTTAAACTCCATGCCCAACACATAGTATACATTGAGAAATATTAAATTTCTCCCACCAGATGTGATTTGGATGTTGCTCTTGTCGACAACTATATACTCTTTGCCATCACCAAAGATGACGGAATCGAAGCAAGCCATATACTCTATGAACCAATCTCTATTGTTTGTAAAATGCTAAGAGGCTCCAGAATCAATGTACCATGCAAATGATTTGACACAACCTGCTGGTCATTTGGCCATCAATGCATAAAAGATAGACTCCCGTTCAGAATGTATAGATACCATCCCTCCCATTTGCCAAAAGCACGAAAAACGCAATAATTAGCTAGTATGAATCCGACAATTTTATCCAAAAAATGGAGAAAAGATTTGCAAAATTTTAACAACTCTTTGGTCTAAAACCCTAGTTGCCAAAAACAAGCTCACAATTTGATCAAACTCAAATTCTCCAAAAAAACCCTAGGCCACAATTTTGAGCAGAACAGCACAAATTATATTCCAAAAAAAACTTGGGATTTCAATAGGTTGTAGAAAAACCCTAGTCACATGTTTCTTCAAGCATGAATCTTCAACAAAACCAAATGGAAATATCATGCCAAAAAAAATGTAGAATGCCCGAGAAAAAAAAAAACAGTTGCGACCGTAGAAACCGCGTCCACGAACATCCAAAAATCGTATCCAGAAATGAGATTAAAACACCCACGAAAAATGGGCGTGTAGCTTTAGGTCGCATGGCCAAAACAGAACTCAAGCACATAGGAAAATGCAAAAAGAAAAAAGTTGCCAAAAATCCCAAACCCACAAAACAAAGCACGGGATTTTTTTCTTCAAAAAACCTACGAACACACGCACACTACAGCAAGAAAACAGTGCCCTTAAAAAGTCCGCAAAACTTCCAGAAGAAAAAACACCAAAAAATTCATCTAAAAACCCCTTTGTTTCAGACGCAATTATCAAAAAAATGACTCACAATTTTTATTTTTTTTATTTTTTTTACTGCAGGAATCGGGTTGCACGACCCCATATGCACCGCAGTGCGCCTGGTAAACTTGTTAACATGACCAGTGGCGCTGGCGCGACACGCCCTCCGGTACCATGGGGGTGGGGGAGACTAGACCTCGTGACCAACCTCCTACAACAGGAAAGATTTAGCCAACCGAGCTAGGGCCCCAACCCCAAAGAAAATGACTCACAATTATTACTGCAACATCCCCCATTTTTTCACAAAATATGAGACAAATTTTTGGAACAAAAAACCCTCAAAAATCTTTGATTTGAAAGAAATCCTCGATTTCTAATAAAATCTACTATGAAAATTCTTCACAAAAATCTGTATGAAAAAAATTCAAAAAATTCTATTTTACTCTACAAACCCTCGATTTTTATTTTTTTTAAAAATCAAATGAAAGAAATAAATAAATAAAATTTCCAATAAATCTTCAGGGAAACAGCCACGAATTTTTATTGCTCAAAAAATTCGTCAAAAATGAGCCTATGCTCTGATACCATGAAATGATAATTGATATTCGATATTTGTTATTTACAAAGGAGAGGAACACTCCTTAAATAAAGAACTACAAGACTATGTTTCTAAAAAGAAACAATCGTTAACTAAAACAAACTAAAGCAAAAACAGAAAGATACTAAAAGCTAATTGAAGTAAACTGCTGACTAACTGTATGGTCCCATTGGGGGGCTTGGGCTTCTATTTTCATGGAGGAGGAGGTCCCATGGGAAAAAAAAAATTGTGCTACAGGATTAATTGGAATCTTTTCCAGAAAAATAGGAGCCCCTACTTTTTAGAAATGAATCTTTCAGCTGGTGAAATTGGGGTGGGGCTAGAAATTGCCCCTACAGCTTAGGAGTTTTTTATGCCACTTGTCTCTCATCTAAAATTTTAAATTCTTATTAGAAAATAAAAATGAGAGAATTTTGATTTATTTATTATTTTTTATCAAAGCACTACAGTTCATTCCTTAAAATTTGGAGCTTAAAATTTTAAGCAGAATTGTAAGATTAAATCCATGGGACCAAAAACTTTAAAATATTCCTAAAAAAGCTAAGCAGCATACGCTGAGATTTTTAAGGAAGCCCCCCTCCATGGGACCGTACCCTAACTAAAAGCTAAAATGACCATTAAACATTACAATAATACTCTAATAGAGCATACCACAATATCTAACTAATATAAGACTGCTATATTCTAAGATGCAAACATATTAACCAATGCTGACTTCTGCCCTTGTCTGCTGAGTGCAGATAATTATGTTTGAACTTTGATCTGCTCCTATTGCCTTGATGTTCGATCTGGTTTAATATTCAGAAGATATTGCTTGAAGAGAAACAAACAGATTAAGTTAGATGAATAATTACTAATAAGGATTAATAAATGCTGCAAGCATCTTTATTGCATAATACTATAATATATATATATATATATATATATATATATATATATATATATATATATTCAACTTACTTCCCTTATTGATTTATCATATCTCTCCTTGAGCCAACTTCTTCTTCCCACATATTTCTTCTTCCAAATCTGTGTATATCATATTAATGTATTTGCTGCTATGCTCAAGAAATATTCCGCCTAATGTATCTGCTGCTATGCTCAGAAAATACTCCTATTTCTGTCCTTATTCGCTGTGCATATATCTGCCTTGAAATCTGATTATATTCCATTATGTTCCCTTATTATATTTAATGCCTGCTGCCTTTCTGAGTGCAGGTCATTATTTATTTTCTGATCTCTATGATGCCTCTTCTTCAATTGAAGTTCTTCTACATATATCTTCCCCTTGAGAGGAGAAGTCACAACTTTTCATAAATTATATCCCTTGCAAGGAGTCATGTCTTTCCTCAATGGAACGCTACCTTCTTGATTAATTATTATTATTTGTTATTTATTTACTGACTTTTTTATATCTAGCGCTGCCTTTATTCCTTTAATCACTGTCTATTTGAAACATAATCAACCGAAGCCTTATAATTTTTGCATCCTTCTCTTCTAATAATCGCTGCTCTTCATGACTTTGTCTTATTCGATTTGTTCTATCCTTATTTTGTCTTACATGCCTTTCATTTTATATGACTCACTTTATTTTTATAAATATAATCGCTGATTCTCTTTATTCTCACGTGGATGGGGCATGGTGTTTGATATTGAAGAATAAGTGGGACATCACATAATTCAGGTACAAATACTCCAAATCTCCAAAGACTTGCCCTTATATGCCAACTTTGTAGTGCATCCAGCTATGAGCGCAATTGGAGCTTGTTCAAGGCCATCCACACGAAAAAGAGGAACAAATTAGCCCAAAAACGCCTCAATGACCTTGCTTTTGTGCAATACAACCTTCGGCTGCGCACAAGAAGGGTAGAGGACAAATCAGAGGATCCCATTGATTTGGATGAGATAGATCCTTAAAGAGACTGGATAGGGCAGGATGAGCAGCCTTCATTATTTACCAAGGATGGGATTTTGGAATTTGAGAGACAAGCATTGGAGGATGTGGGACTAGGTGCAGTTGGAGATGTAGGGTTGGATGACATTGGTGAGGTTGAGGGCCTCAGTTGACTAGAAATTGAGCTTGGAATGTTGACTAAGTCACTAGCATCTTTGGGAACACAAAATGTTGAAGAAAGTATTAAGCCTGGTTGGTGCATGGGAAAAATATTTTTTCAACAAACCTATACCATATATTTCCACACATGCATTAAAGAAATTTTCATTTGCATCGCCTAAACAAGAAAAAAAATAGCAACTTACATTGCATAAAACTTCCTAATTATTACCTGTACTGCCTATAACTGTCTCGTTTTCTAGCATCTCTATCTCTGTCTCTTGGGGAGCTCCTACCACGTCGATGATCCTACAGAAAAGATTATATAGTTAGTATCCATTGAAAACACTGATTGAATAATGTAGTTAAGCTATGAAGATCTACAAGGACATGACAAAGCACCCACAAATAGCAACCTTATCAAGTGCAAGCGTGTCCAAACCCAGCATATGGTCATCCTCGTCTTTTTCTTCTTCCTCCTCAAAATCATCCTCCAAGGCACTCCTCCTTGGTTCCAATTGACCAGCTGCTTCAAGAGTCCACCTGTACAAGTTTAAAACATGTCAGAAAGCTTAATCTATAAAAAGGAGTATAATACAAAAAAATGAGGCATTGAGCCTCTCAACATTGGTGAAAAATAACATGTACAATATAACGACCGAGATGCATGCCCACTTCTCTGACTCCATATTGATATTGCATTTGGAATAAACCTTGATATGTTGTCTGCAATATGTATAATAAATTATATATTCATTAGGGAAGGAGAAACATGAAATACTACCTTTCACATTGCTTCATCATCAAGTGTCTATCCTAGCATTTTACCTTGCATCATCCCTGGACTCAATAAAATCTGTTTTCATCTGAACGCTTTGTGCAACAGATCCAATTCATTTTCAAGGGCCATTACCTACATATAATATTGTGTTTTGCATGCAATTGAAAGTATTTAACATTGTTTCTTTGCATATAGAATTAGCAAACCCTTATGAGTAATTAGGTAGAGTCAGATGATCATTACAGCAAATATTTCAGTACAACTTAAATAACAAATTCTGCAATCAAAGGTTTCAGCAAATTTCAATGAATTCCATTATTTTTCAGTCAACACAATAGGATTGTCAGAACAACAAAACCCTTAAAAATTGTTGAAAAGATGATTACATCAACAATTGCAAATAATAACTCCTCTTAACAGCCATAGACATGAAATGGTAGAACGAGGGACGTAAGATCACCAATACATCAAAATAAATGTGACTTTCAATATGCCATTTATAATCCTAGAAATTGTTTTTTCCAATCAAATCAAGTTGTTAGTGTAATGAGTTCTGAAGAGAGCGTTCCTCAAAGGCAGATTTAATCTTATTACAGCCTTGGAAGGCATATAACAAGTCTGGATAGAATGCAGTATTTGAGAAGATAGACTCTGACCAAGCTTGTGACAGAAGAGAGTGGAAATATGTAGGAGTCATATTGTACATGATTCACAAATTGAGTTTTGGGAAATTTGTTTTGAAGATGAAGGATACTATTTTTCTTGAGACTTAACTAGACTGCGTTAATGTACTGTAATGTCCCTTCTCAAAGCCAACAAGGAAAAAATTAAGCAAAAAATAATAATTTATTATAATTGAGTTTTGGCGCCCAAAAGGAGGGAAAATAATATTTAAATTTTGAATATTTTGTGCCAAAAAATATATTTTATATTTAAATGGGGCTTGGGCGGCCTTTGGAGAAGTAAGGAGAAAGATAATATATAATATATATATATATATATATATATATATCAAATTTGAATTTTGGGGCCCAAATTAGGTCGGCCAGATTGGAGGGAATAGGGGAAGTTTGATATAAATACAACAAGATCATTTGGAGACTTTTGAACATCATTTGAATTATCTCTGTTTTTCTGATCTGCACTTTGGTGAATATTCTAAGGACGAAAACCCTTATGAACATAAGAGAAGTTGGAGGTTCACATGGGCTTCAATGGTGATTTTTGCTATATTCACACTCAGATTTTTGCATTAACATTAGGCGTCTAGTTTGGAGGGGCGAATTGGGCAAGTTGGAAGATATTCTTCAGATAATCTGTTATGTCCCCATTCCTTAAGGAGGTCCTTAACTCAAGTTGGCAAGAAAAGTGTTTTTCAACACTACTCTGAAATTTTTAAATAATATCAAATAATAAAATAAATAATATTCAGTTTGGGACAAGCTGAAGCACACCTATGAGGGAGACAAGAAAGTGAAGGGGGCCAGATTGCAAAATCATAGAAGTAATTTTGAAAGTCTTAGAATGAGAGAATAAGAGAATGTTGCTGGATTCTTCTTGCATGTGGACGAAACTGTCAACACCATCAAGGGCCTCGGAGAGGAAGTAAAGGAATCAGTTGTAATGCAAAAGGTTTTGACATCCCTCCCATCAAGATTCAATCCCAAAGAATGTTGCTGGATTCTTCTTGCATGTGGACGAAACTGTCAACACCATCAAGGGCCTCGGAGAGGAAGTAAAGGAATCAGTTGTAATGCAAAAGGTTTTGACATCCCTCCCATCAAGATTCAATCCCAAAGAATCAGCAATAGAAGAAATGAAGGACTTGGACACCCTAACTATAGATGAATTGCATGGAATTTTAACTGCTTATGAGATGAGAACTGAGAGAGATACACCACAACAAAAGGTGTAATGACTGCCCCTGTTTTTTTTGTTTATAATTTGCTGATTTGTGTTTGTTTGATTATGTTTGTTTGTTTGTTTTCAATGCCAATTCAATGCTTTGCGTACATGATATGATAATAACAAGGAGTACAGAAAATAACATGAAATAACCTTGCTTGCAAAATGGAAACTTTCAGATTTAATTGCTCAGAAACTATAAAAGAAATTTCAGTCCTTTAAAATATTCATCAAACTCAGAAAATACAATCACCCCTGTTTCTTTTGAAGCTCATAACAGCATTAAAGTATCACCAACTTTCAACATTCTTCACCAGGGATAAGGTCCACCAAACACTTGCTTTCTCCTATGCCCAAACCACTCTCACAAACACCACAGTAGCTGAAACACAGAACTTGATATAGAAGATTTGAAGACTGGAAATTACCCTCAAAAAGGGTGCCCGACTGAATAGGGCGATTGGCTTAATTAAATCAGTGCTTGCTCATAAAATTCATATAAACACATGCCAGGAGGCGCCTTGATGAGGAGCTCCATTCGGAACAATACCCATAAGGAAATCTAAAGCCATTTGAAAGTTATGCTAAAAATATCAGATTCAGACCCAAATATGAAAGCCCTGAAGTCTTTGAAAAAACCACCTCAAAATCACACCAAAAATATAGCCAAAATGAAGCCACGCCTCCACAAGCCAAAACCCAAATCCCAAAGCTCATAAATACTCGAATATCTTCATGCTTCTTGACTGAAACTGTATACAGTGAAGCTCCAAAGTGATCCCTGGATGGAACTGTTGTGACCTTTTCACACCGCCCCATTGCAAATGGGGACCCCCTAATTTTTGCTTCGTTCGGGTCTTTTGGCTTGATTTTGGTTGGTTTTTCCCGCTGTCTCTCTCTTTGCTGCTTGTCTTTCCGGGGATGTGCCCGTCTTTGAGCTTAAATTTGAAGTTTTGGCTAAGTCTGTAATTTTAGGGTTTGCGCTTTTCATGTCAATTTGAGTGGGTTAATTGCATTTTGACTACTGCATCATGATTAAGACACTTCAAACTGCTTGCCTGCAAATTTTGAGCTGAAACGAACTTGCTATTTTTAGCAGTCCAGGCTTCAAGAGCCAATTTTAGGGTTTGCATGTTGGAGTTTTCAATGCATGTTTGGCGAATCTTTTTGGGTTTTTCAAGACCTTCGCGATGATATAACATGCAAGCCGAGATATTGATTTTCGACAACTCAGGCTTCAAAGGCTATTTTTAGGGTTTGCATGTGAAGTTTATCAGTGCATGTCTGGAGAATATTTTTGGGTTTTTCGAGACCTACACAATGATATAACATGCAAGATGAGATGATAACTTTCAGCAGTCTTGACTTCGGAGGCTATTTTTAAGGTTTGCATGTTGCAGACTTCAACGCATGTCTAGATATTCTTTGTGGGTTTTTCAAGAGCTTCACAGTGATGTAACATGCAAATCAGGATCAAGATCTTTTTGCAGAGTTGTCTTCGAGAGCAAATTTTAGGGTTTGCATGCAGGATTTTTCAGTGCATGTCAGCATATTCTTCATGGGCTTTTCAAGAGCTACGCAACAAGGTAACATGCAAGCAGAGTTGGTCACTTTTTCAGACACTTACTATTTTTAGCAGGATCACTCCAGCAGATGCCGAGCACTTCAACATCACAAAGAGAGTGACATGCAACAAAAACGGGGTCAAACAGAGATATTTTGAGCAACATGCAAGTCAGATTAGGGTTTCCAACTTCGGGACTCAAAACAAAGGGTCAAACGCCAAAATCTCTGAAAATTGAAGTATCCCATTACAATCAATCAATATCTTTCAAGGAATCCACTGGTAAAATTTGAACGCAATCCAAAACTTACTATTTGTAGTAAGTCACCTTCAAAAACAGGCTATAAATAGCAGGTCAAGACGAAACACCGGTGTGAACAAGACAAACAAGTTACGAGGACCCCATGGAGCAAATTTCACGTCAAACAAAGTTGCAGAAGTTCTAAAATCAAGCAGTTACTATAAATAGCAGGTTACCACAACTAACAGGTGTGAACCCAATAGTTACATCACGAAGGTCAAGTTGAGCAAAAATTAGGTATCCATGAAAATCACAGGAGCTCCAAAATTTACTAAAAATAGGAAGCTAGGAAGGAGGCATAAAAAATTTCTAAGTATCTGAAACTTGAAGCCCCAACCTCCAAATGCACCCAGGGTTTAAGAGGTTGGTGAAAATCTTTCAAAATCTAAAACTTGAAGCTCACCCACCAATATGCGCCCAGGTTGAGAATTGAGGAGTCAAAATTCATCTAAATCTAGCAAAATGGAAGTTCAGCCTACTAAATGCACCTTAAGAAGCTTGAAGGGCCATGAAAAATTTGCTAAGTCTGAGAAATTGGAAGCTCAAGGCATCAAATGTGCCCTATCCTGAAGTGGAGGAGGTGAAAATTTGGCTAAGTACTTGAAACTGGAAGCTAGCCTAGTAGAATACGCCCAATTTGCATGGAGAGCTTGAAGATTTTTTCTAAGTGTCTGAAATTGGAAGTAGGACCCCTGAGATGCGCCTTGACCTTGAGAAGGGGTAAGAAAAGTTTCTAAGGCATTGAAACTTGAACCTTGACCCTTGAAATGCGCCTAGGATGGGAGATGAAGTGGAAATTTTACTAAGTGTATGGAAATTGGAAGTAAGCACCCCCAAATGCGCCCAATTTGAGGGGGGGAAGCTTAAGAATTGACTAAGTCTTGAAAACTTGAAGTAAGCCTAGTCATATGCACCCAAACTTGAAGGAGAAGTGTTGAAAATGTTCTAAGGCAAGAAAACTTGAAGTAGCTACCCTTGAATGCGCCTAGCTTGAAGAGGGGGATAGTAAAATATTCTAAGTCTAAGAAAATGAAAGTTGGACCCCTTGAATGCACCCTTGTGGAGAGTTAGCCTTGAAGAATTGTCTAAGTTTGGAAGAATGAAAGCTCAGCCCAGCATATGCACCCAACTTGAGAAGTTGAAGGAAATTTGGCTAAGGCATCAAAATTGGGAGTAGCCCATCTCATATGCGCCCTGGCAGCTGGAGGTCAATGGAAAAATATCTAAGTGTTGAAAAGTGAAAGCTCAGACCCCTATATGCGCCCTTGAAGAAAGAGATGCTTGGAGATTTTGCTAAGTGCTTGAAATTGGAGGTACACCATGCCAAATGCGCCCAAGGAGGAGCGAGGCCACTAAAATGTTTCTAAGGCAAGGAAATTGGAACTAGCCCTCCTCAAATGCGCCTTATCAACTGGAAAGTGATGAAAAATTCACTAAGTGCTTGAAATTAAAAGCTTAGACCCCTATATGCGCCCAAGTTGAGTGGAGAGCTTAAAATTTTGGCTAAATCTTTTAAATGGAAGCAAAGGACCCTAAGTGCGCCCAACCTAAAGGAGACTGAAGGTAAAAATTCCTAAGTGCTGAAATTGAAAGCCCGCCTTGGTATATGCGCCCTAGCAATTTGAAGAGGCTAGAAATTTTCTAAGTATGGAGAAATGGAAGTTCACCTTGCTAAATGTGCCTAAGTCAAGAGGTGGACTTAGAAATTTGGTTAGGGCATTTAAAATGAAAGGGAAGAGGGTCAAATGTGCCCTTGAAGAGAAGGTGAAGGGATGAAATTTGCTAAGTGTTAATAAAATGGAAGTCCCCCCCCCTTGAATGTGCCTTAGCCACATGGATGAGTTGACATTTTTTCTTCTAAGGCAATAAAATTGGAAGTTCCTCCCCCCAAATGCGCCCTTGAGAAAGAATGAAAGATGAGTTGATGGAAATTCGATCAAGTGTTGAAAATTGGAACCTCATGGTGCTAAATGTGCCCAAACTTGGAGGAGGTAACAAACTGGCTAAGGCATGGAAAATCAAAGCACAAGGGTCCAAATGCGCCTAGTTTGAGGAGGAAGGATGGAAAAATTGCCTAAGTCATAAAAGTGATAGCCCAGAGATGTAATTGTGCCCAAGGGAGAAGAGGTTAAATTAAACCTTGGGGAAAATATTTTTCAGAAATATAAAAATTAAATGTACCCCTTCGTCTGTAGACACATGAATTTTGCATTTTCTGAGGGGAATTTTATTTTGGGTATTGGATATTTTCAACAAGGAAATGATTTTGAAGCCTTCCACACTTCACTAGAAATTTTAAGATAAAGATTTTTGATGGGCACCTAGTTGATGAAGTTTTCTAGGCAGAGGATGTAAAATTTTCTAAGTCAAAGGGAGAAATATTGAAGATGGATGCCTAGGTGATTTGTGATGAAATTTCTAAGGGGAAATAATTTTCCAAGCCAGAGTGAAGATATCAAAATATTCTGGGACGTTTGAAATTCCTTGACCCCACCTCAAATACACTCACAAGGAAGAGATGAAATTTGTCTAGGGCATGAAGAATTTGAAGATGAAGTGAAACTCAAACATCAAGCTTTCAAATACGCCCTCAAGGTGGAAAAATTTCTAAGGCACAAACTCCAAACACAAGGTTGTAAATGAGCCCTTGAAGAGGACCCTGTGAAATGAACACACAAGTCTTTAAATACGCCCATGATGAAAAGTTATACTAGAGAAAAATGATGAATTTCATTAGACCCCGAGACCAATTGGACCTTGAAGATCAGAACATAGGGATCAAGTAAGTGAAGAGATTTTATATCATGAAGTGTTTTGATGCTCTTCTTTTTGTTTGTTTTACAGGATAAACGTCGAGACCAAAGCATGATGACTTGAGGTGATGGAACAAATACACCAAGACAACATTCAGAAGAAGATGAAGTTACATGTTGAATCTCCTCCATGATGTCTCATTTGCGCCCAAGCCATGAAGGAAGATGATGAAAGAAAGGGCTAAGTGTTGGATGTTTCTCCACAAAGACCTAGTATGCACCCAACTCAGGGAGGCAAGTGGCAAGGAAGAAATGGTCGAGTCCGAGATAGGAAAATCCTTCAGGATCCGAGTGAGAAATAAACAAAAGGCGTTGGAGAGTTAAAGAATGACAGCTAAGAGGAAAATCATCGTCAGGCAGAAGAATGAGGTTGCAGTCTTGGAATTTCAAAATGAGAACATGCCTGCCATACCAAAAGTTGAAGTTGTTTGATAGAGTTTGCAGTCAAAGAAAGAACAGTGGGAACGCGTCTCTGGACAAGAATCTTCTAGAAGGTGGTGGACATTAATTGCTCATTTATCACCCCACTCTTCCTAGTGGCAGTTTTTAGGGTTAGGGCTTATGTGGCTCAATCTGAGCCCTTCATTGTAATTGAATCTGAGCCGTCCATTGGACTTGACCAACTATAAAAGGGGCATCCCCCCTCATTTGTACCTCATTAGATTAAATTAGCTCAGAGATAGGAAGATAGAGAGACAACTTAGAGATAGCTTAGTATAGATTAATAGTGTAGTTTGAAGAAGGAAAGTTTTTCCTTTGAAAGCTTTGTAAGAAATTGTTGTGAACACTCTCATAATAAAAAGGGTTTTCATTGATGATGATCTTGTCTTTTGTTGTGAGTAGCTAGCAAGGTTTCTTCGTCCTTCTGATTCGAGTAGTAGCTTAAAGTAGGGTAAATTTCATTTCATGCAAGTAGATAGTAATAATGGAATGTGGTGTTTGATCTAAGCAAGCTTCACTTATCCATACCACTAGCGGGCTCACTGATGGTGTCTTCGCCTTGTGTGGTCAATTGGAAACGTTGTGGACCTAAATTCAATCACAGTTTGAATGATGGTATGCGTCGTTGTGATGGTATCTTCATGTCAAGTGGTGGTTTGAATATCTTTGGTCACCTCCCTTGAAGATTGCACCGACTCTGTGGAAGTTGTCCAACGCGAGGCAAAGCAAAGTCCAATTGAAGTTTGTTGAAGTTGAGCTCCATATCCCGCACTTAGGATAGAATTTAGGCTTTCTAAACCCTACACCCATTTTAATTCAGTACTTTTTGGTTAGTTTAGGAAACAAGAGCTTTATAGACAAACCTTTCAAGCATTCAAATTCCTTTCTCCGTTGTTGAACAATTTTGTAAGTCCCCTTGAAATACCAGCAAATCACATCAAGCCAACTGAGACTATCCCCTGCATGAAGGAACCTTGGAGTTAAATGCATGATCTTTCTCGCAATCTTAGCATGTTGGATACTTTGATCAAGAGAGGATAGAGCGACCGTTGGGAAATTTATTCTATGTTGGTGCGGTCACGAAAAACACATCAACAGGAACCACACCTCAACCAACTAGAGTAGGTCTTTCACTACCAAAACCAACTCCTGGATGTAGAGGGTTTTCATCATCAACACCAAACTGTGGACCTTTGGAGTGATTCCAGCAACATCCTATTATGCATCCATTTCCAACATATGCAAATAAAGCTCCAAATGAGATAAAATAGGCTCAATGAGGAATCAGGGAAAACTTAGGTTTGAAAAAAAACTCCCTCCAAAAGCTACAACCCTTTTTTCCTTTGTATTTTATTAAAAATTCATTTTAAACCTTGCTTTATGCCTCCTTAGGCATCCCCCCCATCCAACATGCTAAAACGTTTTTGATGCTTTAAAACAACTTAAGTTCATCAACTAGGTGCCAAGGTACAAGTTGATGTCCGCTCAAGCCCTCAACATAAAGATTTAAATAACTTTATTAAAATATTCCAAGAGAATTAAAATAATCAGACCTTAGCAAACCAATGCCTCAACTGAAATGACACTGCAAAAAGTAGCCTGACCTGGACCAACTTTCAATAAATAGACTTACTATTTTTAGTAACTACTAAAAATAGTAAATACATTGAAGACTCCAACTGGTATGAAAACTAATATGCAAAGCGACTTACTATAAATAGTAAGTGGTAGACTGGGCCCTGCTAAAAATAGAAAGTCCACTTGAAACTCCGAAAACCCCACAAAAAGGACTAGAACTGAGTTCCCTTACCAACACTGTTTAGCCTACAGGAACTCTGAAATAGGCTAAAGGTTATATCCACAGCTCAAAGGCTAGGAGGGGACATTACAGTCCTCCCTCCCCAAAGATTGCTTGCCCTCAAGCAATCACAATGCTGGATGCTATAAAATCTGCTCTCTCCCAAGTAGCATCCTCAACTGGTAAGTCCTGCCACTTCAAGTACTCTATGATCACTCTCTACCTGACAATCCTCTCCGTGAAATCAATCACTACCTTTGTAACAAGCTCCAACTTACCCTCCTCATCCAATGGGGGCAACACTGTTGAAGGAGTCACATTATGCCCAAGCGTCTTCTTGAGGCAAGATACATGAAAAACATTATGCACTCTACTTCCCTCAAGTAACTCCAGCTCATAAGCTACCTCTCCAACTCTCCTAGTGACTCTAAACGGACCACAAAAACGAGGTTTCAGCTTCTCTGCTCCACTCTTCTTGAGAGTGGATTGTTTGTATGGGGGCAACACTGTTGAAGGAGTCACATTATGTCCAAGCGCCTTCTTGAGGCGAGATACATGAAAAACATTGTGCACTCTACTTCCCTCACGTAACTCCAGCTCATAAGCTACCTCTCCAACTCTCCTAGTGACTCTAAACTGACCATAAAAACGAGGTTTCAGCTTCTCTGCTCCACTCTTCTTGAGAGTGGATTGTCTGTATGGCTGCAATCTAACATAACCCATGTCACCCACCTCAAACTCTCACTCTATACAATGCTAATCAGCGTACAACTTCTGCTGATTCTGGGCATGCTGAATATTTTGGCTCAAGGATCTCATTATGTCATGACTCTCCTACAAGAAATCCTTAGCCCTAGGCACTCTACAATCACCAAATAGAAAAGCAATGAAGCTAGGTGCTTCGTAACCATACAAAGCCATGAAGAGTGACATCTTGATGGACATGTGGAATGTGGAGTTATAGCAAAACTCCCCCAAGTGCAACCATTTAACCCGTGCCTTTTGATGTCTTGAAACATAGTTCCTAAGGTAGCCTTCCACCCATTTGTTGACTATTTCAGTTTGACCATCTGTTTGGGGGTGGTAACTAGTGCTAGGAATCAACTCGATACCACATAACTTAAACAACTTCTTCAAAAACAAGCTCATAAACTTCTTGTCCCTGTCACTTATGATGTTTTTTGGTGTCCCATGAAGTCTAAATACCTCATTAAAGAACAAATCTGCCACCTGTAACACTGTATATCCTACTAATATGACATAAAAATGGGCAAATTTGGTCAAACGGTCTACCACGACATAAATACAATCCTTCCCTTGCACCTTGAGAAGCCTTGTGATGAAATCCATTGAAATACTCTCCCACTTTTGAGTAGGAATGGGCAAGGGTTGTAGCAGACCAACAAGGTATGTGTGCTCATTTTTGTTTTGTTGGCACACCTGACACTCACGTACATACTTGGTAATGTCTTCCTTCATCCCCTTCCATGAGAATCTCTCATGGATCTGCCTATGTCTTATAAAACCCCGTATGACCAACCATTGGAGTGTCATGAAAAGTTTTGAAAATCTGCTCCTTCAACTTGGATTCAAGCACTAAATAAATCTTCTCTTTGTAGAAGATTAAACCATCCCTTACATTATATTTATCAACATCCAATGTGCCTTCAAGAATGTTGTTGGCAAGGTTGTTCTTTGCATATTAGCCTGAATATTCTCCTTCCAATCTGTTGCTATCTCAAAAAAAACACACAAATGAGGCCTCCTAGATAGTGCATCAGCCACCACATTTCGTTCAATGTCAAAATCGTATGTTTGAAGTTTACTAACCCACTTTTGTTGTCTCTCACTCAAATCCTTCTAATTAAGAAAGTATTTCAGACTATTATGATTAGTTTTAACAATAAATCTGCCCCCAACAAGATACTATTTGTACTCAGCCAAAACATGCATTATACTAACATCTCCTTATCATAAATTGAATAACTTCTCTCACTTCCTCTCAATTTTCTGCTCTCAAATGCAATTGGATGCTTGTTTTGCATGAGGAAAACCCCTATACCATCACCAAAAGCATAACACTCAAGCTCAAATGGCTTGGAAAAATCAAGAATTGCCAAAACAGGGCACAAACTTGTGAATTTTTTAAACTGATCAAATGATTTCTATATTGATTCTGACCAAGAGAATGCCCCTTTCTTAGTCAAATCAGTAAGTGGGGCAGCAACCTATGAAAATCCCTTTACAAACCTTTTGTAGAACCCACACAAGCCAAAAAAAACCCTTAAGCTATGTCAAATTAGTGGGTGGTGGCCAATCAAGTATCGCCTTGATTTTATCAGGATCAACACGAACACCATCAGCGCTGATTATATGCCCCAAATACAACAACTCAGTCATCCCAAACTCACACTTGGACTCCTTAGCAAAAAGTGACTCACTCTCAAGAATACCGAACACCTCACCCAAGTGTCTCAAATGCTCTTCCCATGATCTACTAAAAACAAGAATGTCATCAAAAAATATTAGGACAAACTTACATAACTGTTTGTTGAACACCCTATTCATGCATGACTGGAAAGTAGTTGGTGCATTTGTCAAACCGAAAGGCATGACAAAAAACTTGAATTGTCCAAAGTGACATCTAAATGCAATCTTCTCCACATCCTCCTCCCTGACTCTAATTTGATGGTAACCCGATCTCATGTCTATCTTGGAGAAATAGACTGCTCCATGCAACTCATCAATCAGCTCATCAATGTGTGGGATGGGATATCTATTCTTAATTGTCTTCTTGTTAAGTGCTCTATAATCCACACACATACGCATAGTCACATCCTTCTTCTTCACCAAGACAACCGAAGAAGCAAATGGGCTCTTGCTCAGCCAAATATGTCCCATCTCCAAAAGCTCATGTATGGTTTTCTCAATCTCATCCTTAAGTTTTATGATTCCTATAAGGAGTAGTAATCATCAGTTTAATTCCCTCCTCTAATTCTATCACGTGCTCAATGTGTCTATTAGGAGGCCTACCTAGAGGAATGCTACCAAAAACCTTACTCCTCTTTTGTAATCAGCTCTTGTATATCAGGTGGATAAGACCTCTTAACCTCTTCACTAACCGTAGGCATAATCACACACTCTACTACCCACTCAATCTGATCATGTCTAAAAAATCTCTCCATTCGTTTGAAAGACACCACACGTGGTCCTTCATTTGACATTCCCCTCAAAACCACATTCTTCCCCTCTGATTTGAATTTCATCTCCATGGTCTAAAAATTAAGGGTGATCTCTCCCAAAGAACATAGCCACTGGATCCCCATAACTGTATCAGTGTCTCCAATGCTAACCACATAGAAATCCTCCTTAACTTCATGGTACAATTGATAGTGAACCCATTTGCTACCATTACCCGGAAACCACTCACCTCTTGTGTTTGAAGGCCTCTACGAACAACCAAGCCCTCATCAATAAAATTATGAATAGCTCCTATATCAATCAATGCCACCATTCGCTGCCCCTTGAGTACTCCTCTAATGCGAAGAGACTCGTTCTTCTGAAAGCTATGGAGTTGTGCTAGCTTCCCATCTTTGTCCTCCTCCTTACCACCCTCTTCTGGTGCCTTTTCATCCTCACTTTCCTCATAATCAGATTGCTGGTCTGATTTTCTGATGCACTTTCTTCATCAGATTGGTACTCTATTAGGAGTGTTTTCCCCTTAACTAAACATTTATGACCTTTGGTCCAAGGCTCCTTGCATGTGAAACATAATCCCTTCCTCCTAAGATCATTTAAGGCCTCACTGTCAATCTTAGTTTATTGTTTTTTAGGCTATTCGTGCTCCCTTGTAATATGTTTTTTGTCCTTTTCTTTCTTGGGCAGCAACCCTTTAGTCTTAAATTTATTCTTGAAAATAGATGACTCCATGTCCCTTGCTTTCTTGATAGCTTCCTGAAGAGTAGGTGGGTTGAAAGCCTTAATCCAACCCCTAAGAGGATTGGATAGTTCATCAATAAAGAGTACTATGAGCCTTCTCTCTGATAAATCAGTCACTAACACCAATAACTTCTGAAAATCTTCAACATAAGCATCAACTGTTCCCCATTGTTTTAGCTGTGCTAGTTCCTTGAAATGTAGTTTTGGATCCTTTTTATCAAACCTCTCTATTAATCTTTTTGTAATCTCGGCATACAAGGTTATCTGTGCATGTCCCAAGGTAGCCATCCCATTGTACCACCACTCATGTGCAATACCATCTAGATGAATAGAGGCATACTATATGGATTCCAACTCCGGCATGGGGTTAAGTGTGAAGTGTCCAACTTTGGGACCAATGCTCTTGCTGCCATCTAACCTAAACCATCAAAATATGGAAGATTAAGCTTCCCAAACTTCCTACATAGATCATTATTCTGATTCCTGTTACCTTGGTGGGTGTATGCTTCATCCTAAGAACCATGTACTCTCTAAGTGATGTATCCTGTTGAAACCCAAGCCCTGCATCTAACCAATCTTGTCTGAATTGCTCTTGCTGTTCAACGAAAGTAAGCTCCGAATTAGGTAGAGCATCAACTCTGGGTGGAAAAACAGGCATTTGGGGCCTTGCCATTGCTCCCCCATTTTGTTGACTAACTACTATTTGCTGATTTACTTCATTACCCTATCCCAAATGATGTATTCTCTATATCAACTGCTCAAGTTGTTGGGCTGTTCCCCCTTGCCCTCTAACCAAGGCATCTAGGAGTAGCATTGTCCTATCAAGTCGAGCCTTTTGTCTTTCAGCTTCTTCTCCCCTATCACCCATATTTTCTGAACTGGATGACTCAACTAAATGTGATTTTGATCATTGTCCCTCTCTAAAGAAGGCCAATGTTCCCAACAACCTTCTTCCTTCTTCCTAACTCTTTCTTGATACCGTTTTTCTTTGTCACTAATGCTCATAGATTTTGTTTACCCACTGGTTGGCAGGAAAAAATGCGCTCTAATACCACTGTAACGACTGCCCCTGTTTTTTTTGTTTCTGATTTGTCAATTTGTGTTTGTTTGTTTGTTTTCAATGCCAATTCAATGCTTTGCATACATGATATGATAATAACAAGGAGTACAGAAAATAACATGAAATAACCTTTCTTGCAAAATGGAAACATTCATATTTAATTGCTCAAAAACTATAACAGAAATTTCAGTCCTTTAAAATATTCATCAAGCTCAGAAAATACAATCAGACCTGGTTCTTTTGAAGCTCAGAACAGAATTAAAGTATCACCAACTTTCAATGTTCTTCACCAGGGATAACGTTCACCAAACACTTGCTTTCTCCTATGCCCAAACCACTCTCACAAACCCCACAGTGGCTGAAACACAGAACTTGATACAGCAGATTTGAAGACTAGAAATTACCCTCAAAAAGGGCACCCAGCTGAATAGGTCGATTGGCTTAATAAATCAGTGTTTGCTCATAAAATTCATATAAACACATGCCAGGAGGCGCCTTGATGAGGAGCTCCATTAGGAACAATACCCATAAGGAAATCTCAAGCCATTTGAAAGTTATGCTCAGAATATCAGATTCAGACCCAAATATGAAAGCCCTGAAATCTTTGAAAAAACCACCTCAAAATCACACCAAAAATATAACCAAAATGAAACCACACTTCCACAAGCCAAATCCCAAATCCCAAACCTCAAAAATACTCGAATATCTTCATGCTTCTTGACTAAAACTATATACAATGAAGCTCAAAAGTGATCCTTGGATCGAACCACACCTCAACTAGCTAGGGTAGGTCTTTCACTACCGAAACCAACTCCTAAATGTAGAGGGTTTTCATCCTCAACACCAAACTGCATACCTCTGAAGTAATTCCAGCAACATCCTGTTATGCATCCATTTCCAACATATGCAAATAAAGCTCCAAATGAGATAATATAAGCTCAATGAGGAATTAGGACAAACTTAGGTTTGAAAAAGAACTCCCTCCAAAAGCTACGGCCCTTTTTGCCTTTGTATTTTATTAGAATTTCATTTTAAACCTTGCTTTATGCCTCCTTCGGTGTCCCCCCCCATCCAGCATGCTAAAATGTTTATGATACTTTGAAACAACTTAAGTTCATCAACTAGGCGCCAAGGTACAAGTTGATGTCCCCTCAAACCCTCAACATAAAGTTATAAAATAACTTTATTAAAATATTCCAAGAGAGGACGAGCACATATTAAAATAATCAGACCTTAGCAAACCAACGCCTCAACTGAAATGACATTGCTGAAAGCATAGTTTGCGGACTCGGCCGACTCGCCGCGGACTCGGAAGTCCCTACCCTGGCCGAGTCCACTCGCCGCGGACTCGGGAGTCGAGTCCAGGCGAGTCCTAACTTCCCGGACTCAGGTTCAAAAGCACGTTTTTTTTTTTTTTTTTTTCATTTTTTGACTGTCACTCTTGAAAACCAGGTCTGCAAATTGCTTTGGGATTGATAGAAGAAGGGAGAACGAACCAAAAAGGTCAAAATAGAGCAAGGTAAGTGATCTAACACTGCTTTTTGTTTGTTTTCTTCAATTTTTTTGCATTCAAAATTTAAAAAATCAAGAAAAATAAGGGGAAATGCTGCCAAATTTTTTTCTATTTTCCTTAATAGCCTAATTCTTATTGTTTCTACTTTCTAGCTTGGTTTTGCATTTTTTTTCTTTTGCAAATGTTTGAAACTTTGAAATTTTGAATCACATTTATTTGCTGATTTTTTTTTTCATTTTGAACTTGAAACAGCAATGTCGTCTTCAAATCCAAAGGGAGTAAAAAAAGACCCTGCATGGAAGTATGCAATTCCAGGAAATAAAAAAGGTGAATTGACATGTCATGAATGCAACAAATGGATGACAGGAGGAATAAACAGATTAAAATACCACCTTGCTAGAATCCCTGGGCAAAATGTGGAGGGATGCAAGAATACTACTCCTGAGATCATTAGAGAGATGAAGGCCCTTCTTGCTGAATATGAGCTTAAGAAAGAGGAAAGACAAAAAACAAAAGATGCCCTAACATCAGTGATGAGTGGATCTCAATCCCAATCTGCACCCTCTATGCCCCATGGTGTTGCAAGTCCAAGCTTCCGTGCTCCACATTCATCTTTTGGTGAGAGTCCTGATGGTTCCTTTTCTACTGCTAGTCAGGGTCCTTCATCAGGACCAAATTATTTTATTCCACGTAATGTTCCAGGAGCACAACCTTCACTTGAAGGTACGGGTTGGAATAAAGAAAAGCATCAAGAAGCTAGGATGGCTGCTGCAAACTTTTGGTACTACAATAATCTACCTTTCAATGTTGCAAACAGCCCATATTGGGAAGGTTTGGTGAACGCCCTTACAGTTGCAGGAAAGGGGTTTAAGACCCCATCATCTAAAGATTTGAGTGGGCCATTGCTAGAGGAAGCCGTAAAGAATACACGGCTTGTGGTTGATGAGCAAAAAAAATTTTGGCGAAGAAAAGGTTGCAGCATTTTATCTGATGGGTGGACAGATGGACGAAATAGAACTCTCCTTAACTTTTTAGTGGCCTCTAATGGTGGATTGGTGTTTCTAAAATCAATAGATGCCTCCCATGAAGTTAAAAATGCTGAGACTTTATGCAATCTATTAGATGGGGTGGTCCAGGAGGTTGGAGTTGATAATGTTGTCCAAATCATCACGGACAACGCAGCTGCATATGTAGCTGCAGGTAGACTACTTATGGAGAGGTATCCCACAATTGCATGGTCTCCATGTGCTGCACATTGCTTAGACCTATTGCTAGAGGACATTGGGAAGATTTCATGGGTCAAAAGTGTGGTTGAAGATGCAAAAAGTGTTACAAAATTTATCTACAACCATACTTGGGTGCTTTCTTTGATGAGGAAATTTACAAATGGCAAGGACCTTGTGCGACCTGGAGTGACACGATTTGCTAGCCACTTCCTCACATTGCAAAGCATTCTTGGTGCCATTAATCATCTCAAACAAATGTTCGTGTCTGATGCTTGGAAGGAGTCCTCATTTTCCAATAGACCTGAAGGGGAGAGGATTGTTGCCATAGTTTTTGATGAGACATTCATCAAAAATGGAGAGGAGTTGATGGGGGTAAGTAGCAATCACACAAAAATAAATTATACATGATAATCTATTTGCTGTTTTTTGAGGGGTTAATTTTGTTATGATTTAACATTTGTTTTCATTTTTTTAGGTGACAGAACCTTTGGTGAGGGTTCTTCGTATGGTGGATGGAGATGGCATGCCAATGGGGTTCATCTATGAGGCCATGGATAGGGCCAAAGAGGCCATATCACGTTACTATGGCGGAAACAAAAAGAAATATGAAATCATATGGCGCATCATTGATCGGAGATGGACACACCAACTCCACCAGCCGATCCATGCCTTTGCCTACTTCTTGAATCCGAAGTTCTACTTCTCGGACACATTTAAGGCGGATGAGGAGGTCATGGAAGGTCTTGTCATATGCATTGATAGGATGGTGCCTGATCCTGAGCTGAGAGATAAAGTGCTTGATGAGTTGGAGGTGAGATTTGTTACATCTTATTTATGAATTTGCAATGTTGAGCCTTGACTATCTATGAATTTTCTATATTTGATTTACTTTTTCTTTTATCTATTCAAGGTCTACAAAGGTGCAGAGGGGAGACTCTTTTCCTCCCAACAAGCAATTGAAAGGAGAGGAAAACAACAACCAGGTAAAAAATGAAATTAGAAACTTGATTCTTACATATAGATTGTTTACTTTATTCTTATTTCTTAATACTTATATTTTTTAAACATGTTTTTGTAGATCTATGGGGGAGAACTATGGTGCTAGCACACCAAATCTTCAAAAGCTAGCCATACGTGTCTTGTCACAGCCATGCAGTGCTTCTGGGTGTGGAATTGGAGTTTATTTGAGAACATTCACACAAAGAAGAGGAATAGGTTGACTCAGCAGCGCCTAAATGATTTAGTTTTTGTTCGATACAACCTTCGCCTTCGAACTAGAAAGGTGGAGGGTGTTTCACACGAGTCCATCGACTTGGATGACATTGATCCATATGGTGAATGGACTATTGATGAACAAAATGATGAGGCTGATGTCTTCCTTACTGATGAGGATCTTGCTGAATTAGAGAGAGCAGCAGCAGAAGAAGAAGCAGCAAGATTGGATGCCATGGAGGACGATGAAGACACATTCGAATATCATGTTTCCCCTTCTCGATCTCCTAGTCCTCGTTTGGATACTATAGCACGGGCACCTTCTAGTTCTAGGCCTCCAAAATTGAGTACCATTGGGAGGGGAAAAAGGAAGATGTAGATTACATGTGGTTGTTAATGTTTTCCTCTTTTTGACATGATTATATGTAAACATTTATAAATTTATGATGCTGTTCTACATTGAAACTATGAGTATTTGATGACTATGAATGATGAAATTTCAATTATTGAGTGTTTGATGATCATATGACATGTGTAATCTTTGAATTATAAGTGTTTGATAATCAAATTAGGCTCTTATGTTCTCTAAATGCATTAATTTGTTCTTGTTTTTTTGTAAAACTACGGTTTTTTTTTTGCCGAGTCCTAACCGAGTCTTTTCCCGAGTCCGTGCCGAGTCCCGAGTCCGAGTCATATTTTTGGGCTGCCGAGTCCGCGGCAAGTCCGAGTTTTCCAACTATGGCTGAAAGTAACCTGACCTGGACTAGCTTTCCATAAATAGACATTATTTTTAGTAACTGCTAAAAATAATACACTGAAGACTCCAACTAGTATGAAAACTAATATGCAAAGCGACTTACTATAAACAGTAAGTGCTAGACTGGCCCCCTACTAAAAATAGAAAGCCCACTTGAAACTTTGAAAACCCCACAGAAAGGATTGGAACTGAGTTCCCTTACCAACACCGTTTAGCCTACAAGAACTCTAGAATAGGCTTAAGGTTATATCCACTGCTCAGAAGCTAGGAGGGGACATTACAAAAGGAGGTTGCATTCAAAGCATCTAAGAAATCAAAGGAAAAGTAGAAAATTATAGTGTGACAGATGATGAAGCAAATTTTGTGAGGAAATTAAAGAAAGGGTCAAGAAAATACAGAGGTAAACTACCTTTCAAATGCTTCACTTGTGGTAAAATTGGACATTATGCAAAAGCATGTCCTTATAATTATAGTAGTGATAGTGAAGAAAAGGAGTATCAACCAATCAAGAAACAATAAAAAGGAAAACTTTAAGAAGAGCTTATACTCTTATAGAGATAATGATTCTTCCAGTTACTATGAGGTGGAAATTTGTGAAGACAAAATGCTATTCATGGCCGTAGAATTAAAGGATATTGAAGACAAGGATGAAAATCAAAAGGAGGAGATAGATCATAATCCAGAAGATTTGGAAGAATAGTTAGAGTTTGCTCTAAGCGAGATTGAGAAGCTAAAAAGGAAAAATCAAAGAAGAAAGGCTAGATTTGAAGAAGAAAAAAAGAAATTCATGGAAATAGTGAAATTAATTTCAGACCTGAAGCTTCAAATTGAGGAAAGTAAAAGGATAGAAGATTTAACTAAAACCCGCTTCAAAGAAAAAGAAAAGGAATGTGAAAAGTTGGAATGTGAAATTGTCACATTAAGGAAAGAGCTAGAAAAGACATCAAACAAACTAAATAGAAGCTTGAAGTTTGTGAATAGTTCAAAAATACTAGATAACATTCTACATGAACAAAGGTCGCATCAACTTAAGACAGGTCTTAGATATGAAGGTAGTCAATGTACAAAGGAGAAGCAAGATAGCAAAAATCTAAGCAATGCTAAACCTAAAAGTTGTATTAATGCTATCAAGAGCCCTAGTAAAGGAGAATGTAGTAACAGGGAAGAAAATCAAGTCCAACAAAAGGTAAAAAAATGCTTCGACTGAGAAAAGGAACATAACAAGAAAGCCCATTCTGCAAAGACAATTTCAGCCAAACAAATTGTATCACTCTTTCTTTGGTTATTGTTATTCTTGCAATAAATTCATTAACAAAGCTATAAATTGTAGAAGCTCTAAATCTAATAGATGGAAGAATATTTCTAGTAGATTTGAAAATAGAAGTTATAATTCATTTGCTCCCCTAAACTTTGTTGTTGAGTTTTTCAAATGTAATAATTTTGGGCATACAGCAAGACATTGTAGAACTATCTTTGCAAACTCCCAAAATAAGTCAGAAGGAGGAAACTCTACCCAAATCACATGGGGAGAGTATGCAAGTTTGGAAGCAAAAGAGGAGAGAAGAGAATGAAAGATCCATGCTTGTTCAAACAACATTTTATGTGCAAAATCAAAATGAAAAGGATTAATGGTACATTGATAGTGGATACTCAAATCATATGACTGGAGATAAAAGTAAATCCATCCACCTACAAAATATAGGAGGATTGGTAAGATTTGGAGATAACACTATAGCCAAAATTGCAAGGAGAGGAATTTTAAGTCTAGACAATGGGCGAACAAAAACAAATAATGTCCTCTACATTGAAGGCTTGAAGCATAAGTTGTTGAGTGTAAGTCAAATGTGCAATCAAGGTCATACCCTGATCTTTCATGAAGAAGGTTGTGAGATTAAGAAGGATGGAAGACGTGTTGCAAATGCAAATAGAGTTGGAAATAATTTGTATGTTCTAAGTGAAACCAAAGGTCAAAAATGCTTTAGAAGTCAAGAAAATGAGAGTTGGTTCTGGCAAAGGAGAATGGGACATATGAACTTTGACAACTTGGTCAAAATAAGCAAAAAGCAGGCGATAAGAGATGCCCAAAATTTTCAAGCCAAATAATACTATTTGCAAACAATGTCAACTAGGGAAGCAGACAAGGGTAACTTTCAAAACAAAAGAATATTCATCATCTAAATCGTTGGAGCTTGTTCACAAAAACCTATGTGGACCTACCAGAACAAAAAGTTTGCAAGGTGAGCATTATTTCATGCTTCTTATTGATGATTTTTCTAGGATGACTTGGGTAATGTTTCTTAAAGAAAAATTAGAATGTAATGTCCCTAATAAGAATATTATTTTTACTCTAAATTATCAATCTCCAAGCAAATAGCGGATTTAGAGAGTACCTTAGCTCCATTTAATCCCTACAGACAAGTGATAAATCAATTACAAACATCACTTAACACATAGGATATCATGATTTAACATTAATAATTCTAATGTAAATTCGTTAATCTGATTGTTACTCCACCTTGAGGATGCTCAATCATAGGGGAATCATGGAAGAGGGGGGAATTTGAAGGGGAGTCTTAGCCCTCTTGAACTTATGTGGCCTATGCCATTCATATGAGATGACCCCATGTGGCGCATGCCATTCATATGGGGTGGTCCATTTAGTAAGGAGTCTAATACCCTCATCGTTCCATCCACTTTCATTTCTTCATGATTGGGCTCTTTATAAACTAATTGACCCTTGAGGATGCTTAGTCATGGGGGATCATGGAAGAGGGGGAGTTTGAAAGGGTGTCTTAGCCTCCTTGGCCTCATGTGGTGCATGCCATTCATATGAGGTGACCCATATGGTGCATGCCATTCATATGGGGTGATGTAAGGTGCTTGCCCAGAATAATATAACAGATGACTCAAATTGAAATTAACACATCAAATCATATCAAACATATTTGCATAGTTGGGTATAACAAAATATCAAATTAGAGACTGCAATAATTGTTACTTCCATAGTCGATGCATACAGTAATAATGAGACGGATGCTAATTACAAAGCAAATGCTCAACCAATAGTAATTGGACTAGTCTTACGTATTTTGAATGGAATGCAATTACATTCAAATTTCCAAAGCTTAAACCCGACGATGATAGAAACTGGCAAATTCCCAATCCCATCCCAACCAAGCACATAGACCGTTTGTGCAACAAAACAATATCAAGCTGTATACACTCGTCTATGATTTGTGATGCTTCGATTGATGTCATCACCCAATCTTGATGTGGATTTGATTCCTCTAGCTTTCAGCTATGCTAGGCGTTATTCTGATAGTGTTGTGAATGCTTGTGACTTCGACGTATAATCCAGATCCTAACCTTACTCCAGCGAGCTCCCTTGATCTCTTATGCAAGGTGTTGAGTGAGTGCGGTGGCCAAAGCCAAAGGCTCGGCCAAGATAGTTGTTGAAGTAGGCCCTCTAAACACAATCTCTGGAGCTCAACCCAGAACAACTAATTACGGGGCTCAATATTAATGGCGAATGTGAGAATGTCGACACAAGTATCTGGTAAGGGTTTTTGTCCTAGATCATTTGCCAGCTACGCGGTTAAATATCCATGTCATTATTCCATGCCTCCAACAAGAGCAGCAACCCCAAATAAATACCAAACAGCAATGTCAGGTTGGCTAGAAGAAAACTAAAATTCAAACATTAACCTTAAGCGCCAACTGGGAAGAAGTCAGCCAGGAAAGAAATTAAATTTAAATGTTATTCATTAATAATTTAAATTTTATATTTTTGTTTAATTTAAATTTCAAAGTGTTTAAAAAATCTATGTGGCACCACTTAATATTTTAGGTCCTGGTTAAGACCTCTGGTCCCGATAATTGCTTGCCCTCAAGCAATTGCGAGCTCATGTCCTTGAATGCTGAGACGACTAGCAAGTGATGGCGTCTATACTCCAAACCTCTACTGCTCAACTCTAATGTAATCCTTGTGTCATGATCTCAAAGAAATAGTGCAGCAAACATGTCAATTCTTGGATCCCATGTCATCGCACTATCACGCTCAACCGATGCTAGAGGATGGATATATTTCCAAAGGCTATCAACTTTCAGATTCCGAATGTTCTCCCATGGGTGCGTAAAACAATGGAGGAAAGCTTCTTACTATCGTTGTGAGTGAAGGCTACCAACTCAAGACCAAGCAAAATCCAAAGACTATTATTCCAAACCAAAGAATTGGGGCAAACGTCATACCTTTCCTTAGTGCCTTTCACCACCTCAAATTTCTCTTTCCACATTACCTTGTGCTCTTCAACAGGTATCAGTCCAATATAAATTCTTCCATGAGAATTATAAACTTCATGCTCAAATAAAATGCCTTTCTCAAACTCACTCGACTCTCCCGAAGCTTGACTGGCTGCTTCTTGGACATCACTTGAAATCAAAGACACCTCTTCCTTTGCCTCGAACTCATCAATAAATGGTGTATCCCACCTTCACTTCATTAATTTTTTGTTGGAGTACACAATCATTAGGAATCAACAAGCCATCTTCATCTTCAACTTGCGGCCTCTATTTTTCTTCCTGCTCTACTCTCATCACATCTTCCTCAACCCCTTCATGCACAGCTGAAATCTTCTCCACTTTAGGCTCCACTTCAACACCTTCAAAGGAGTCAATCAATTCTACGACTTCCTCCTTTTGTGCGTTTGGCTCTAACGTACCCCTCACTATTTCAAGTTCCTTCACCTTGGGCTCTTCTTGTTTCAAGAATCATGCTTCTGGCCCTGGCCCTTTAATCTCTTCCTTGGTAGTTTTTGAATCTTCCTCTTCTTTCTTCTTTCGCCTTATGTAGTCATAAAGTCCTCTTTTGTGGGGGTAGTGGCACTCGAGTGCCTTCAAGTACACATCAAGGGGAGCACAAGCCTGTGCATGATCTGACAAACTTTGGTATTCGTCCAAAATTTTGGCAGCTTCAGACAAATACCCATCTATTTCTTTTTGTGCTTTTAGCAATAGCTCTTGAACAAGATCTCTATCTTCTACCTTGGGTAATAATCTGGGCCTCCAATCCATGTTATTTCTCCTATCCAATGTACATTTGCATGCGTCAAAATGGACCCGCAAGTGGGCAAGACACACCAATTCTAATACCACTGTAAGGTGCTTGCCCAAAATAATATTGTAGATGACTCAAAATTGACACATCAAATCATATCAAACATATTTGCATAGTCGGGTATAACAGAATATCAAATTAGAGACTATAATAATTGTTACTTCCACAGTCGATACATACAGTAATAATGAGACGGATGCTAATTACAAAGTAAATGCTCAACCAGTAGTAACCGAACCAATCTTACGTATTTTGAATGAAATGTGATTGCATTTAGAATTCCAAAGCTTAAATCCGGCGATGATAGAAGCTGGCAAATTCCCGATCCCGTCCTGACCAAGCACATACACTGGTCTGTGCTATGAAACAATATCGAGTTGTATACACCCGTCTGTATTTTGTGATGCTTCGATTGATGCCATCACCCAGTCTTGATGTGGATTTGATTCCTCTGGCTTTCAGCTATGATAGGTGTTATTTCAGCTATGATAGCTATGCTTGTGGCTTCGGCATATAATCCAGATCCCGACCTTACTCCAGCAAGCTCCCGTGATCTCTTATGCAGTGTGTCGAATGAGTGCAGTGGCCAAAGCCAAAGGCTCGGCCAAGATAGTTGTTGAAGTCGGCCCTCTAAACCCAGTCTTTGGCGCTCAACCTGGAACAACCAATTACGGGGCTCATTATGAATGGCAGATGTGAGAATTTCAACACAAGTATCTGGTAAGGGTTTTCGTCCTCCCAGATCATTTGCCAACTACGCGGTCAAATCTCCATGTCATTATTCCATGCCTCTAACAAGAGCAACAACCCCAAATAAATACCAAACAGCAATTCCAGGTCGGCCAAAAGAAAACTAAAATTCAAACATTAACCTTAAGCACCAACTGGGAAGAAGTCGGCCAAGAAGGAAATTAAATTCAAATGTTATTCATTAATAATTTAAATTTTATATTTTTATTTAATTTAAATTTCGAAGTGTTTAAAAACACTATTTGGCACCGCTTAATATTTTAGGTCCCGGTTAAGATAGGGACATGATAGGTGACCAATTTAGTAAGGAGTCTAATACCCTCATCATTCCATCCCCTTTCATTTCCTCATGATTGGGCTCCTTCTAAACTAATTGAATCCATATTTGCAATAATCACACTAGTAATATACAGTGAGCTATGTATATGCTATCATAAGGTATTATGCATGAATCATCCTAAATAATATGTTATAATCCTTCATGAATATCCTACCACAATATATATTAATTTGTAATTCTGAAAATAAGCTTAAACTAATTGATGCACTAGTTCTATATTTCTGAAATCATAAATTAATTGATACTGACAGATTATCTCTGCTTGCTGCTCTGTCTTTTTCTTACTTTCCAGATCAATCTGTTCTTCACACTTAGAAGATATTGTTAGTGTTGATCGAGCAGATAAGAATCTACTATTCATGCTTATTAAAATATCATAATTACTTATAAAACTTAATAATTGCTGCAAGCATCATTATTCACATATAATTACTTATATATATGTGTGTGTATATTTAGTTTTATTAATATATAATTTACTTCAGCACAACCCAGAATTACATTTTCTCTGCTCATATCCTTATATTCTGAAGAATATCCATTCCCTGCTGTGTATCTATTCTCTTAATTCTACATTTTTCTCCACTATATTTTCTGCTTTAAATCCACACAAGATCTGCTTCTAAAATCTGCTCTATTACATTCCAAGCCTTTCCTTTTTTCTCTATTCCCTTGCCATGTCTACACTCAGATTTATATTATAGACTTCCTTTATTTATCGTTACCTTTATTTTCAACCGCTGCCTTCATAAGGATTCCTGCCTTATGTCATCGCCCCCTTAGTATTTATGGCTGCCTCCCTTATATCACTAACTTGAGGTGCTTGTTTTGAATTGCTGCATCGAAAGGAATCGTTGCCTTTTAACATTAACTAAACTAATCGCTCATCTCCCTTATTAATCGCTGGCTCATATTCTTATATTATATAAGATGGCTGCTTTAAATATAATTTTATTTTTTAACAATCTGCTTTTAATATATATTATTCTATGTTTTTATGTTAATATATTTATATTATTATATCATAACAATTATAATAATTTCAAATTGTTATTTATTTTATTATATTTGATAATTATAATTATAATATTAAAAAGCATTAAATTGCTAATATCTATATCTATATTTTTTGATATTTATATTCATTTGTATTTTAGGGATTTTAGTGTCGTAATTTCGGGGACATGACATAGAAGCTTTTGAAAAATTCAAAAAAATTTAAGACTTTAGTTGAAAATGAAATTGGTCTTAGAATAAAATGTTTGAGGTCTGATCGAGGGGGAGAATTCACTTCAAGTAAGTTCAGCTGCCAGAACACCACAACAAAATGGGGTTGTGGAAAGAAAGAACAGAATAGTTCTGGAAATGTCAAGAACAATGTTGAACGAGGCTAAACTATCAGATTCATTTTGGAAAGCGGCAGTTCTTACATCAATATACATTTTGAATAGAGGGCAAATTAGAGGGAATATGGATAAAACTCCATATGAATTATGGAAAGGAAGACCTACAACAATCAAATACTTTAGAGTGTTTGAAAGCAAGTGTTACATAAGGAGAGATGAAGAAAATTTGGGTAAGTTTGATTCTTGATCTGATGAAGGAATATTTGTGGGTTACTCTTTGCGAAGCAAAGCTTATCGTTGTTATAACAAAAGGCTGTGAAAGATTGTTGAAAGCACAATGTAAGAGTTGATGAGGAAAGGTACTACAAAATTAAAGCACCTAAGTTAGAGTTAGATTATCAAGACGAAGAATGCTACAAGGAGGAAGAGAAAGAAGATGTGGAAAATGATGAAGCACAGAGTACACAAACTCCAAACAAGACACCCTATAGGATGTGTATTCTACATCAAGACTGCTCCAATACCCTCTCCCAAAGCATCACACTCAAGTACAAAAGGAAGTGAGAAATCTGGAATAGCCAAAACAGGACATGAACTCAATACCTCCTTAAGCTTATCAAAAGCTTGGTGTGCTATAGGGCTCCAAGAGAATGCCCCCTTCTTAGTCAAATTGGTCAATGGAGTAGCAAGTTGTGAAAACACTCTCACAAACCTCCTATAGTAGTTGAATAAGCCCACAAATCCTCTCAACTGTGACAAGTTCCTTGGTCTAGGCCAATCTTGGATTGCCTTGATCTTCTCCTCATCAACACTAACCCCTTGAGCACTAATCTCATGCCCCAAATACAAAATTTCAGTCAAACCAAACTCACATTTTGACATCTTGGCATAGAATGATTGCTGCTCAAGTATGCCAAACACCTCATCTATGTGCTTCAAATGATCCTCCCATGTCCTACTAGAGATCAAAATTGCATCAAAGAAAACCAAAACAAATTTCCTCAATTGTAGAATGAATACCTGGTTCATACATGACTGGAAGGTAGCAAGAGCATTGGTCAACCCAAATGGCATGACCTATTGGCAGATGATCAGCACTCCCCTCAGGATTCGCGACATGGCTTGACCGCCTCTCGTGGATTCGTTAACTCTGACGGTTGTATCGAGCATTAAAAGGTCGATCTTTTGGCGCAACAACAACCGTGGGGCCAATAATTGGTATCAAAGCCAAAGGTTACAGGTTTGAATCCCCTCAGGGTTTGTTGGCAGATGGTCAGTGCTCCCCTCAAGATTTGCGACATGGCTTGATCGCCGCCTGTGGATCCGTTAACTTTGGCGGTTGTATCAAGCATTGACAGGTCGATCTTTTGGCACAACAGCAACCGTGGGGCCAACATGACCAAGAACTCATAGTGCCCATAGTGACACCTGAAGGCCGTCTTATGCACATCCTCCTCCCTCACTCTTATTTGATGATACCCTAAACATAAGTCAATCTTGGAGAAATATACTGCACCATGGAGCTCATCTATCAACTCGTCAATCCAATCCTAGGAATGGAATGGCAATTATTGATCATCTTCTTATTGAGTGCTCTATAGTCAATGCACATCCTCAATGTCCCATCCTTCTTCTTGACCAACGCCACGAAGGAAGCAAAAGGGCTAGAACTCGAACGGATGTGCCCCATGTCCAACAACTCTTTGATTGCCTTCTCAATCTCTTCCTTATACATCTTGGGATGCCAATAGGGAGTAGTGATGACAAGCTTGGCTTCCTCCTCAAGCTCAATCACATGCTGGAATCCTATCAGGTGGTAATCCGGAAGGAATCTCTCGAAACACCTTACATTGCTTGTTTAGGATGGATTGGATGTCAATGGGATAGGATCGCCCATCCATCGATGGACTAGTATCTGTGATCAAACACTCCGCTACCCAAGCCACCTCATCTCTACAAAAGGACCTCTCCATCATCTTAGCTAAAACTACCATAGGACCTCCCTTGGATAGGCCTCGAAGGACAACCTCCTTCCCATTAAATTTGCACTTCAACTCCAAGGTTTGGCAATTCATTGTGTACTCCCCAAGCGAGTGTAACCATTGCACTCCCAAAACCACATCAGTCTAAACAACGGCAACCACGCAGAAATCATCTCGCACCCAGTGTCCTCCTAGGACCAACTCCAACTACTAAATCTGACAATTGCATGGAAGAGTGTTACCTATTGCAACTGATACATCAAACCCCTCAAAGCCTTTAGTCTTAGGCCCATCTTGGCGATCAACCCCTTGTCAATGAAATTATGGATGGCTCCACTATCTATCAAGAATGTCACCCTTTGTCCTTGTAGAACCCCTCTAACATGGGGAGAGTGATATCAGGGTGCTCCTGAAAGTGTTGCAAGGGTGCCTCCTATATGCTCTCCCTTTGTGGTCTCCTCATGCTCATCCTCATTAGTAGCCCCCTTGAATTCACCTTCTCCATCCTCAATATCATCATTGGAAACTACCTCAATATAGTGGATTTTCCCTTTCCCTAAACATCTATGACTCGGAACCCAAGGCTCCTTACGAGTGAAGCATAACTTCCTTCTTTAGAGCTCATTCTTAGACACGTCCATCCCACTAGGCCTTGGTGGTAGGATCTTTCATGGAGGAGTAGTCTTGTGAAATGGCTTCTTTTGCTGCCCTGTTGGTGTACTCTTGAACATAGATTTATTCTTCATTGTGGATTCCACAAGGCTTAAGGCTCTTCGAATAGCCTCCTCCAATGATATTGGCTCTAAAGCCCTCACCAAACCATGGAAAGATTCTAATAGCCCCTTGATGAACAAGAACATAAGTCTCCTATTTGTCACATCCGGAACCATAACAACAAGCCTTTGAAATTCTGTGACAATCATCCACTATCCCATGTTGCCTTAACCGTGTCAATTCCCTCAAGTATATCTCTAGATCTTTTCTATCAAACCTTTCTATGAGCTATTGGGTAAAATCAACATATGTAGTAACAAGGTCAAACCCTTGAGTCACAATGCCATGATGCCACCATTTGTGAGCTACACCTTCCAAATGTAGAATGGCAAACTTGACTACTTCATCTTCGGTCATAAGGCTAAGTAAAAAGTATATATCTAGCTTTTGAACCCAAGCTCGTGCAATAACATTCCCAAAACCATCAAATGTAGGAAGTGACAATTTACTGACTTTGTGCTGGAGGTCTCTATTGAATCGCTGCATATGTTGCCTCCCATCTTTCCTCGGTCCATTCCTTGTTCTCGCACTATTGTATTGTTCAAAGGGAATCTCCCTTCTAGAGATGGCGTCAATTCTCATATAATCCTGTATAATGGTAGCAAAATCAGTCTGATTCTACCCTTCTTCCTCTTGTGGTGCCTCCACCCTAGGCAAGAAAGTGGGCTAGGAGGGTCTAAGAGTTGTCGCACTTGGAGTTCTACTCGGATTTCCAGCTCTCAACCGTTCTGAATTGCCCTCTTCAACATTGTTTTGCACTAATCTATTGTTGGTGACTGCGTTGGTAGGGTTTTGCATCATTTGCATTAGCACTTGATTCATCTAATCTTGTTTTTGTAGAAGTGCCTTTATCTCATCAGTCTGGTCAACCATCTTTTTCTTACCTCTGCCTCCTATTCCACTATCACTTCTCTGAGTGGCTGCCTCAGTCTTCTTCCTTTCTCTTTCTATGGCTCTCAGGTCTCTCTGATTGTACTAATGCACAGAAACTATCCCACAGGCTCGTAGCATTGTGGCTCTAATACCACTGTAAGACACCCCACTATAAATGCACAACAATAGCAAAATATAGGATGTCCAAATCTTCAATTATTTCAATCAGCACAGAAAGATAACGCCCAGTGATGGCTACTTTAGAACCTCAGATATACACAATGATAACTCACCAAGGAGAATGCTCAAATCAACAAACACAGGTTCCAAATTGTATCAAGTAACAATGAATTCAATGACAGCAGCAACAAACATATTCAATGAATTTGGCAATGTATAGATTCAATGTCCTTTGCATACAATGATAAGACTCAGAAATATGTGCAATCACCAGATTAAAACAGAAACATAGAGAAACTGATTACACAACGTACAATGACCCACGCACAAATCTGGTGGATGTGACTCACACTAATAAGTCACTTAAGGATCTAAAGATCTAGCGAATAGACCTGGTCTGGCAATGCAATAGTATGAGGTGCGAATTTATGCTTAGATTGTCGTTACAAAGCCGTCACGAGGTGTAATGAAGAAATCGAGCAATTGACAAGGTGTTGGGTCTAAAGATGATGGCGATAAGGTTAGTTGCCCTTTCAGTGGCGCCTTCCAGGTGCTCTTTTATGCTTGACTCTTGCTAATAATCACAATATGGAGGATCCCTTAAGTGCTCGGTTGTGGCGCGAGCCCAACTCCACCACACAATCGCCCCCAATCACCTTCCTTCTGTGAATTCCCACTGATAATGTATTCCTGAAATGAACGTATAGACTATTAGGACTCGGCGCATGCTCAGGGTTGAATTCACAAGATAGTGAGGGTTTCGTCTCACCTAGCAAGGTAATCTTGCAGAGATTGTAGCCTCTACCTGATCAGCAATTCATGTCTTCAACCGTGATGATCAACAACCAAAATCAAACTCATATATATATCAGATTATAGTCGACCCAAGAATGGGTCAGCTCAAAAGGGATTTTGATTAATTCAAAATATTATTATTTTATTACTTTATTATTATTAAATATAATTAATTTGGTGTTGAGAAACATCGTTCTTCCCCCCCAGATTTGAATTTGAGACCTAGTTAAATCGGGGGACATGACAGACATGACAGTTTTAAATCTGTTTAGGACAGATTGGAGGGTAAAGTCAGGTTGGAAAACAGTGCCAACACTTAGGGTTAAATTGCTGCAAAGTATATTAGAGTTTGATGCATCCAAGATTGGGGGAATGCACCATCCATTTAAGGACAGTTTGCTGCTCAATAACCTAAGAGAATTTGATAGTTTTTTAAGGCAGAATTAAGGAGAGAATTATTGCTAAAACAGAACCATATTTCAGGGAGAAATCATTGTTTTCTGTGGCAAGAAATCACAGCCCTTAGAGGTATTTTGAATTACCATTCATTGCTGATTAGGGTTTGGTGAATTTGTGCAAAATAAGAAAAAAATCAAAGGAGATATTACAATGTTGAAGTATTTCTCATGTAGTCACTGAAATCTGCCTTCTTCCTTTCCCTAAGTCCTCTTTGACTGGCTATTTCATGACATTTTTGAGGATAAGAAATCTTAATGGCCTGCTCACCAGTGATAGTAGCATTATCCAGCGGCTTCCAGCCAAAGATCCCAACATCCCTGTTACTCCATTTATCTTCAGCAATGTGAGAAAATGAAGTTGGAACAGGCGCTCAGATATCCCACATTGCAGGCCGTCAAAGAGTAATGTGACAGAGACAGCATGGTTGGTCAGATTGTTGCAGGAAAGGCCATCCCACATGCTGCAGCAATCTATCCCATTTACCCAGACTTAAAAAGTTTTGGCAATCCTTGAAGGTCACTTTGAAAAGCTTCAGATTCATGAAAAGGACCTATTATGGACATTAATCGATGGGAAGAAGGGAGTGGAGAGTGAAAGAAGACAACAAAACTGAAATGATAACAATACACAGTTTTTGGAAGAGGTGACCATTTGGGGTGGAGGGAACAAGGGGAAAGTGCTTGCAGTTCCTCCCTCTTCCTTAGCCCTGCCAGAATGCCATCTAAAATGGTCATGAAAATCCCCCTTCAAAAGAACTGTCAATGAGGATCAATAATGATACAATCAAGGAGCTGCTTGTTATTTACTGGAGTGTGACTTCTTTTTTTGTTTTCAAGGACTGAATGATTCACTTTCTTTTGCATTCATGTCTACTTGGCTGCATAGCCACCTCCCATCACCTCTATCCCAAATCTGCCTGATAAGAATCAATAATCCCCCTCTCATTCCACTGCACCTTCAGCCATTACTCATTAATTGTATTTAATAATATTGTTGTCACCCTTGCCCAAGCAAGCTCTTCTGTTCACACCAAACTTCTTTCGCGTCATTTTAACTCTCTTTAATTGTATTTGCTGCCTCCATGTTCCTGCCAGTTTAAAACATATGTACGTGTCAGCTTCAAGTTTTATGACTTGAATTCCAATCCTTTCTTTTCTTGCCTACAATGGGGATGGGACCATTTGATGGTTTTCTTTCAATGATAAGTTGTAGACATTATGACGTCGTAATAACCCACCCTTATTTTTTCCACAATTATTTCACTCGTTAGCGTTAGAGGAAAGCAAAGCAAGCAACTGAATAACAACCCTTCACTTTTCGATCACCCAGACCCCTTTGCAAATCTTTGCAAATATTGAAAGTAACAATGATAACTGAAATAACACCTTCCACTTTCTGATCACCCAGATCCCAGTATGGGCAAGGTGAGAGCCTACGGTGATTGGCTTACAATATTGAGCTTTCTCTAAACTATCACTTCTTCAATGGGGTGAGTAGTAAATAACAAGTGCTTGAAAGTAAACAAGGAATACTGTTGGCGGCAAGCCAGCCACTTCCACTTTTCAGTGGGTAACAAGGAAAGTAATGCACTTGGCGGCAAAGCCAGCCACTTCCACTTTTCAGCAGGCAACAAGAAATGAAATATAGAAACTAGACCACTTATTAAGCAAGAGTGAGAAGTACATAAAGAAAAGGCTCAACCACTTATTCAGCGGGAGCAACCACTTGTTCAGTAACTGTACTACCAATGGTGTTACAATGAGCTCAACTTAATCATATCGGTCCATTAGATGCTGCTGTTATGAGAGGTAAATGACAGAAATATGACGTAGAACACCCTCCCAAGAAGCTACAATGAAGAATCAGAATACCCCTTTCAAACTAGAATACTTATACCTTAAGATTACTCCACTAGAGATCAATGGAAGGGCTAACAAGCTGCTGCTACAGGTCTGATACCCAGAACAGCAGTCTGATATGCACGTACAGCAAGCTGATTGCATCAACCAGCAATGGTAAAATGAACATAACTTCGCCCAAACTCCATAGAATCACTCCAAATTACTTGCAAATGTGTAAGCAAGGCTGGGCGCGCAAGACTAGATAGTTAGCAACCACCAACAAATCTGATCAACAAAGTCACATGCCAAAACAGCCTCCAACCAAGTTGTACGGCCTCCCTAGAGGGGTGACCAGCAAGGAAAAAACCATTTCTCCATCATAAAATGCCAAACTTTGCAAGAAGGGGGCGCCCTAAGATGGAAGAGCCAAAAAGCCAACACCCACAAAATGTTATCCACTCCTCAAATCAGCATGAGCAACACAAGGGTACAACCAAGGGTTTGGAAAAATCAACCAGCAATCTGAAACTCCAAGAAATCACTTCCAGAATGCACCAAAATCTCTACACAAATAGTCATCATACCAAAACATAGCTAGAATTCATCATAAGTAACCAAAACTGAAAACAAACCATCACCGTTAAGCTCCAATGGTGATTACTGAATGCAATCACACTCCACCAGCTAGGGATTATCTTTCGAATCCGAGACCAGCAACCTAAAGAGGGTTTTCGTCCTCCAAAGATTCAAGAAAGAACACTCTAGTTCCAATCTGGCAGCATAACTTTATCTCCAAATTGCATAGCCAAATGAAGCAAGAGAGGGCTTATAAATACGCTACCTTGTGAATAACCTACAGAATCTCCAGGGGCAATGTGAGTACTGCTTTGACCACCAAGTCACTAGAGACGACCCGATCATATATCAATCACTTTCCTTATCAAATCACCTCACTATGTATTCAATTAGTCATTTGGGTGTCGCTGGTCCTGAAGCGATGCTCCCATGAATGGTCTCAAACTCAGGAATAGATAAGAATCGCAGCTCACAATGAATGGAGGTAACTATTGATTGATTCTTGGCTTCCTTTGACTCAGAACTTCCCGTAACCAATCATTGGTCTGGTTAATCGACCCGAGATCAACTCAGGGCTTCTGCTACGTCTCCACGTGCTTCCCAATCGCTCCCCCAAGACCGTGCAAGGAATCAATGGAGGTTTTCATCCCTAGGTGATTCACATAGACCTTTGTCCAACTGTGATCGATGCCTCTCATGAAGAAATCAATTGAAATATATAGAGATTCAAGGATGCCCTCCAAACAGGTCAACCACAAGATTCAATGTCTTCCTCAAAGGGGGTCGGCCTCATAAATATAAATTTAAATATTATTATTATATTAATATTATTTTAATTTAGCATTTAAAATACTTTTCCTGGCTGGAGATAGGTCACAAATTGGGACATGACAATCCTCCCGTCTCGAAAATTGCTTGTCCTCAAGTAATTCACACTTGTCTACCAGGATCCCATATCAATCTCAAAGTCATTGCTTCACCATTTTGCTAGGCTACTTTGATGTAGTTGTTGCCCTTCTACAGCATCTCGTGAGGTATTTCGTCAATCATGCCAATCTCAATGTCCTCATATTCTTCCAGCATGCTCTGTTGGAGAATACCGCTATGCATCCTCAAGACAAGATAAACATCTCTCATCCCAACTCCACCAATGTTCTGATCAATCTTCAAACCCAGGAGTGTGAATGTTTCTTGGTCAACCTCTATGGAGTTTTCTTCTATTATTTCAATTACAACCTTCATCATCCCAATGTCATTAGTGCTTTCGTGATAAATTTGCAATTTCTCCTCATGAGGGTCAATCTCAAACGCATCATTCTTCACAATAGTGTGACTAATAACATCATCACCTAGTTCATTTACTTCCATACCTGAAGATTGGTTGGCTATGTCTTCGATATCACTCAAAATTAGTGACGTCTCTTCCTTCATCTCCGGCTCTTCAAACACGACAAATGGAGTCTCTCTCACCTTCCCTTCATCAATTTTTTGTTGGTCTATACAACCATTAAAGGTTGGCAGGGAGTCTCTCTTACTACCTGAACTGCTCCCTTCATTTCCATTTCTTCCAACACTCAATTGTTGGTTCAGTCCGTTTAGGATTTGAACCATTTCCCTCATGGTGTCCTTCATACCACTGAAATGATCCTTCATGGTGGATTGAAATTCCTTGCTCTCCCTAATGAATTCCTTACTGAAATCCATGGCAGGTTACTCAGGCAGGCAGGATGCCAAGCTCTAATGCCACTGTAATATGCCAGGTAAAGATGGCACAAAAATTGCAGTAGTGATAACCAGGAAACTAAATTTATACTTGGATTTAATGAACAGCACTGATGCAAATTTCAATCAGATAATGGAAAGATTCCAATTGGCACTCAATGCAGAAAATAACAATTGTTCGAATCACTAAAACACTCTGATAAATATTGGACACCAAACTAATGCTAGGATTGAGACTCGGATTTATTCAATGAACAACATAATACAATTGGCATCATCGATAGACTCATAGAACCGAACAGCAAATAGTCCACGTTCTAACACTCTGTTTTGAAGTATCAATCTCAGTTCACATTCAGAAGACAAAGTTGCAAAGAATAACGGAAGAAACACCAGGCAAACTGTGATATGCAAAGATATTCAATACTGAAAGTCAAATATATGTAGATGACTCAAACAATTGATATTCCCGAGCATAAGTTTCATGAATTATACAACTCACAGACTACAAATTACATATGCGGAGATGACACTATATGATTCGCGTCTAGATACAGGTAATTGTTAATGCTGAGTCGAGGAGAAATGGATGTGGCTATCCAGAAGATGGTGATGAGTTCGGCGCCCACGGGTGACGCCTCACCTGTCGTGAATAAACTACAGAATCTCCAAGGGCGATGTGTACTGCCTTGACCACTGAGTCACTAGAGACAACCCGATCATATATCAATCACTTTCCTTATTGAATCACCTCACTATGTACTCAATCAGTCATTTGGGTGCCATTGGTCCTGAGCGATGCTCCCGTGAATGGTCTCAAACTCAGACAGTAGATAAGAATCGCAGCTCACGATGAATGGAGGTAAGGATTGATTCTTGGCTCCCTTTGACTCAAAACTTCCTGTAATCAATCATTGGTCTAGTTAATTGACCCGAGATCAACTCACGGCTTTTGTTGCGTCTCCAAGTGCTTCCCAATTGCTCCCTCCAGACTGTGCAAGGAATCGATGGAGGTTTCCATCCCTAGGCAATTTGCATAGACCTTCGTCCAATTGTGACCGATGCCTCTCATGAAGAAATCAATCGAAATATATAGAGATTCAGGAATGCCTTCCAAACGGATCGGCCACAAGATTCAATGTCTTCCTCAAAGGGGGTCAGCCTCAGAAATATAATTTTATTTTATTTTATTTTTTGGAAATTTAAATATTATTATTATATTAATATTATTTTAATTTAGCATTTAAAAATACTTTTCCCCGCTGGAGATAGGCCCCAAATTGGGGACATGACAAACCACGATATAGTCTAAAAGCTAAGAGTCATACAAATGTTGGTTTTGCATGTAGCTTTCCTTCAAAGGAGACTGACTACAATAAGTCCTAAAAGGCTCTACTCCCATGAATTATTAGGGAGACAAATAATGTCAAACTGCTCTTATATTAAAATAGGCAATAACTGCACCCAATGAAAGGGAATTGTGGAACTTAGCATAGCAGGAAAGAAGACCCAAAAGCCACATTGGTCTAAAGTAAATTTACCAGTAGCTTTTAGAAGCAACTTAAGGATTGCAGTGGCAGATCAGGTTGTTTGGGATGAGAAACAAAATATGACAGAGGCATATGCCATGAATGTTCCAAAAGCCAAAAAACAATGAAACATTGGCCAAGTCATTAACATTGGGACTAAAATTGGCTTGTAAGGAAACTTAGCTATTTGTGAAGTTGAAAGGGGCTTGCTGCTGGTTATTAGAGTTATGTGAAAGGAAAGTCTTTATCATTAGCGTCTTAGGAAAATATAGGAGGAAGCGTTATTGTTGGCAAGCAGCTTCTCAGATCTCATTTGATCATTAATTTAGAGAAGCCAGCAGACACAAAACTCCTAGTAAACTGCTGTGTCAACCTGGATACATGTAACACTGAATCAGTGATCAGTGAAGTTATGGAAAGATAAGACGGGTCAAAGGTGATGCTCCACTTTTAACCTTTAGCCCCTTTTTAATCCTGTGGTTGTTGCCTCTTCAAATTTTGAAATTTTAGTTATGAAGCTTTACTTCTACTAGTTAACCTTTAATATCTTCTCTCATGGCTTACTCCATATGATTTGAAAGTCTCTTCAGATAATTAGAACTCTATCAGTGGAATTTGTGAAGGAAGAGGACGTGAATCTAAGAACTCTATCAAATATAACCCATTCCAGAATCACCGCATGGGAATACAATTGTGTATTTACTATTAAGCAATATTTCCAAAAGAATTACAACTAAAGCATTACATATTATTGTTTTATAGGAGACTGTATTTTATGCTCTATAGTATATACTGTTTATTTGAGCTATAAAACAAAAAAAACAGTAAAAGATTTGCCAATAAAGCACTAAAGAAATTTGTTAATCTTCAAGAAAACCATCACAAGTGATCATAAAAGTCATAATCACAAATATAAACTATACAAAAGTAGGAAATACCAGATTGATGATAGATATGCAATAAACAAAAACTCTTGCCTAATCATGGCATTAGGAAAATGCATTCCAAAATCAAAATGCATTAATCCATAATTTCCTTCACCATGGATACCATGTAAAACAAACATAAACTACTCTGCTTTAAAATGTTAAAAAACACCCAGAAGGATATCATAATAGTCTAGCGAATGAAACTGATTAGTTATAGTATTCATATAATATTGTTGTTCTTTTATTTGCTTAATAGAAAGTTTGAGAAAAATATAGGTAATACCTTTTAGGGACACGTGGCAAAGCAACATCACATGAATAATCCTTTGTCAAAAGTTCATCAATGAATTCATCCACGTGACTCAATGTAAAACCTGTATCTGAGAAATTCTCCATTAAGATCATAAAAAGACATGTTCACAAATAGCTACATACATAAAACTAAGAACACATTTGCAACTCTTTAATATGTATCACACAGTTATAATAAATTAGAACATGATATTTAGCACAAAAACAAAACTATTATACAGTATATAAGGTAGATTGGATGTTATTTGTAACAACTTACTTCCATCTGGGCGCTTGTATCGTAACTTTCGGTAGTCATTGTACAAAGGTTCCAAATATTGGTATACATCGGTTGGTTTACCAACAAGACGCAAATAAAATGCTCCAAGAATTCGAACATATCTGATAGTTACACAATTTGTTAGGAAGGTCATTAAAAATAAAAAGGTCTATATTATTGGAATTATGTTTTGTATGCAACACAATATCCTTGGGAGTTAATATGAATATAATGAGAATCACAATATTTGCCGAATAATAAAACAAACCCTCCGTGCATAATTACTTGTTATGCTTTGAGATTTCCATGGGTTAACATTTCAAATCATGTTTTGGGATACAACTATGTTTTTTTTATTCCAAATTTTTAATTTTCAGGTCTAACTTCTAGGCCCCTTCTTTTCAAGGATATATGGATCAATCAAAATCAACCATGTATATGTAGAATTCAAAGAGATGATTGGCTAATTGTAAACAACAACACATACTTCAAGTCAATGTTTCCTAAGGTCTTCTTCATAGCATGAATATTAACAAAAACCTATTCATCTTAAAATATGATACAAAACCAATTTTACACACGTATAATATGGCATCGAAAACAATTAAATTTTCTTCTTAAGCACCAAACTATATGCATCTTGATGAATTTCACTCCTCATAGTGATCTCCTTCCCTGCATCTCCCTCGTCATAAAATTTATACTAGAACTTAATTCAATTCACTTGGCAATCCAAGGGCCAGGAATGCCAGGGGCTGACATGCTAAAACAGACTCCATTGTATTATATAGGGAAGCTATTTAAAATGTCAAAGTACAACCACCACAATGTTCAGAGAACCAAAAGAAAGAGAAATCAAAAACAAAAGAGCAATATGCTAGAACTATAGTGCAAGATTGTGTTATAGAATGTTTTGTACAACAATTTGAGAGATCAAATGTTCAGCCAGTTTTATCATATCTTCATGCCTATTTGAAGAACAGCTATAATAAACATGAGAAGAAGACAATGAGATGGCATGGTTATTACAAGAAATGCAACCACTCACTTCCCACTTGTTCATATTCCATGTTTACTGACTTTTTCCATATGCTGCAGACCAGTTGTGATGAACAGGGATGACACTATGTGAGCTATATGGCATAAGATATTGAGAGTTAGGACTTTGTGTCGTATGATCACATCTATTTGCAATGATCCTTAACCAAATGGTGGATACAGCAAGTGACATTGAACACTGTCATTGTGCTGTAAGATGGTGAATGTATCAAATGTTCTTGGATCAACCACCTCTTCTTAAGAAGCAATGCTCATCATTGCAACAAGTTGGAAAAGTAGATGTTTTAAAGCAATCTATAAGTTGAGTTCTCATGAACCATTTTCCAGGATTGATCTATGGTAATAGTTTTCTACAGCATCTAATGTGTCTAAAAAAGGTGGAAAGTAATGGCCCAAGAGTTCTGCATAAAGAACTAGTTGAACAGCAAGATATGCTAGAAGACTGAAATCGAAAGCATTATCTCCAACCTTCTTAGTGATACTGTATGGGACACACAAAAGAGAACAGAGCTTGCAATAAGGTCTTGTGAGTCTTCCCTTCTCGAAAGAAACCATACTCGGTCACTGACTTTGAATTGGTGTGGTGCTCAATGTTGATCATGGCGTTGCTTGCTTTTAGGATTTGTCCTCTGCATAATGGCTTGCAATTGCTACTCAATGTGCCCAATGAATTTAGGAGCTTTGCCAACTTCTTTTTGAGATAAAGTTGTTAATGTTGATGGTGTCATACATAGGGTATGTTATATCAATGAGCTCCAATCGCCAAAAACCCAAACAAATTTCAAACAGATTGCTTTTAGAGTCATGAACAGCTCGGACATAGATATGCTCAATGGAAGGTAGAATTTTATCCCAAGTGTGATGCTTTTTGGAACTGTACATATAAAAAAGATGCACAACCTTCCTATTTCCATCAGTATAAAGATGGAGTATAGTAAAGTTAGTAAACTTTGAGTTTGTATCCATCAATGACCAAACCATTTCAAAAAAATGCTCAAGAATTTGGTACCTCTGTCTGTTATGACGGTGGATGGTAATATAAAGTGAACCATTCATTCTAGAAAAACAATTTAGTTGGTAATCTATCCACTACTACAAAAGCATGATCATTATTGTGTTTGGTAGTGGGTAACCCTGAACAAAAATCCCTCGAAATTGATTTCTAAAGTTTTTAGCTACCAGCAAAGGAGTATACACTTGTTTCTTCTTGTTGATATGCTTGTCTATAGCACATGTGCTGTAGGGTCTCATGTATTTTGAACTATTGACCAAAGATGTGGGCAACAGAGAGATCTCTTCAATAACACTAAGGACTTTTCAACTCCACAATGACTTGCAATCTTTCTAAAGAAACTCTCCCTTATCAATTTTTGTATTTGGCTTCTTGTGTTACATACAAATCTATTTTGCAGTAGTAATCATGAATTAAATTATCACCCCACAAGATTCTGATAAATTTCTACAAAGCCTGAACCTAATTTGTACAGTTCTCAACAAGTGTACGTCTCACATCTACATACATCAAGCACAAAAATAAGAGCTTGAACCTGGATCAACCCAAACAATCTGCTACTAGATTAACACTTCCTTTATTATGCATGATGTTCAAGTGGAACTTTCAAAATATTAATACCATTTCTAATCCCTCTCTTACTGCAATTTGTTTTGTGTCAGCAACAACTACAACAGATTGTGATTTGTATGGATGATGGACTCTTTTCCCAATATCAAGTGCTTCTAATGCTTACATGCATGGACAATGGCATAAAGCCCTTGGTGATATGTAGTCTATATTCTTAACACAACAATGAATTGTTGGCAAATGGTCAGTGCTGCCCTTGGGATTCGTGACACGGACTAACCGCCTCCCTTGGATCTGTTAACTCTGGCAGTTGTATCGGACATTAATAGGTCGACCTTTTGGTGCAACGGCAATCATGGGGCCAATAATTGGTATCAGAGCCAAAGGTGCCGGGTTCAAATCCCCTCAAGTAAGGCTGAGGGGGAGATTGTTGGCAAATGGTCAGTGCTCCCCTTGGGATTCATAACATGGACTAACCACCTCCCGTGGATCCATTAACTCTAGCGGTTGTATCGGACATTAATAGGTTGACCTTTTGGTGCAACAGCAACCATGGGGCCAACATGAATGTCTCATTTTGATAAGCATTTGGATGAACAAATTGAGAGAGGAAGCTCCAAATGCATTCTTAGATGAATCAATCTTAATCTCGCATGGTTGTTGAAGATTTGAATGCAAGAGCACTAATACAGGATAGAGTTTGTATTTCGATTCTTCGAATGCTTTCTATAGCACAGAAGACCAATCGAAAGTGCATACATATTATCTTTGGCAACTTGGTTAAGGGGCCAAATGTATAGTAGAAATTGTAAAATTTTGTGAGGGTGTTTGCTAAAGCCCATTCTTGAATGACACAAACATTAGCCAAATCAACATATACTCCATGTGTGTAACAATATACCCAAGATATTATATCTCCTCCATGGACAAAAAATATTTCTCCATATTTGCATACAATCAATGATGTTGCATTCACTAAGAACCTCTACTAAACACGAAAACCAAAACAAAACCAAGCCAAGTTCTAATCACAATCTAAATCCAACTTGGGTCTAAAAGAAGTGTGGCCCAACCTAACCATTTGGCCTCAATACACCTAATGCATACTCAAGCTGAATGGTCAAGCCTAGGGTAGCTCCCGAGGCAAACCCATAGAGAACCCACAAGAAAAAAAATTTAAGTTTAAAACAAAACCTAACTAACCCAAGTGCATTTTTTGAAGAATTTGGAGCTTCATAAAAGCAATAAAATTATGAAAAATGGCACATGCAATGAAGGTCCATGTGGCATTGAAGGTCTTAATTTGAGCTTGTTGGTAGGGATTTTCCCCTTGACCTGCCCTATATCGCAGTAGGTAATGCACCAAGGGCATTATCCCCAAACCCCGTGAGGAGCACTAGCCCTCAACCCACTAGGGATGCAAACCCCAAACCCTTCTCTAATTTAAAAAAAGCAACAAAAAAAAATTGTTTACAGCTGCAAAGATGGAATAGCTCTTTTCTTCCCCTAAAATTTTCTTGAATAAGAACCAATTAAATGAATTCCATTTATACTCTTGGTTTGTCAAATCAATTCCAAATCTAGTTAATGTTGCCATAATATATAAGATTTTTATTTATTTTTAACATTTATGATTTGACAAGTGTCATTGCATTATCAATTATTAGTTGTGTTCACAATTATGTATTTAATTGTGTACATTTTTATGCAAATTATGGTTATTTTAATGGTTTTAATATATTGTACAACTCAACCCAGCTATATTGAACTTGAGGGGAAAAAATAGGTGCACCACCAAAGCCAAATTCCACACTTGAACCAACAAAATAGCATACAATTTGTGAAGGAAAAAACTTAAAAAGTGTTGAGCACTTGCCAATATGATGAAAACATTCTTCCAATGTTTGTTGAAGATGAGTATGTCAACAAGATAAAAAATGACAAATGAGAAAGTGAATAGTCAGAGGAAGTCATGAGTGTTGTTGGAGCATTGGTCATGCCAAAGAACATAACCAATCACTCAAACAAACATTTTTTTTCCTTGAAGGTTGTCTTGCAAACATTTGAGGGTTCAACAAGAATATGATAGCACTTTGAGTTGAGATCTGTCTTGATTAGGAACTTGGCACAAAGGAGATGGTCCAGTAAGCGTTCTATCCTAGGAAGAGGATATGGTTCTTTATAGTGATATTTTTAAAGGCTTTGAAAAAATGCACAACCTCCATGTGCCATTCTTCTCTGGTGCTAGCACAATTGCACTACCCCAACATAGTATTGAATTTGATGTGTCTTCACCCACAATTTCACGGATTCACTATATCTCTTCATCTTTTGGGAACAAATGAAAGTATATTGAGACAATGAAATAAGGTAGGCTTGAGATCACATCAATAGTATGATTTATCGTACAATTCTCGAACACATTAAGTGTGTAATGTACCTAGGGATATAGCATTATGGTGCATTAAGTAGTAATAAATAAAGAAATAGGGTGCATATGCATTGTAAGTCATCCCACTAGTTAATTAGAATATAAGTATTTATTCCATGTGCATTGAATATTATATAATGTAAGCAAGAGACTTGTATGAGACATGTCAAGAGTATTGTATGTGTTTGGATTTCATTTTAAGATACAATGTGTAGTGGCTTCCTTTCAATGAGGAGCATTGTATGGTATTCCCCAACCTCAAAAGTATTGATCTATTTTGAATATATTGGATATCAAATGTTAAAAACCAAAAACCTCACAACTTAATAGTATAAGTTCTCTAATATAATCAAAAATAGGGTAAGGAAACACCATTCAATGCTCTTTATTGGAATAAAATCACTCCACACTATATCTCAATAAGAGATCCAATATAAACAATAGTTTCGACATGTCTCATACAAGTCTCTTGCCCACATTATATAATATTCAGCTACCTACCACTAACACTTATCCACACATGTGAGATAAATACTTCTATTCGCATTAACTAGTGATGACTTACAAAGCATATAAACCTCATTCCTTTACTTATTACTACATAATACACCATAATACCATACCCCTAGGAATATTACAAAGTGGGAACCTATAGTGGAGTTTAATGTGCTATGTACAAAAGTGATTTAGAGGGATAAAATACAAGCATAACAATCAAAGTGTTTAGATAAAGAGAACTCAAAGGCAATAGAAAAACAAGCCAGAATTGTGATGCAAGATTGCCTCATGCAAAGTAATGCATCATTAAATCTCAAAGATTGAAGGTTCAAGCAAATGTGTCTATACCTTCATGCATGTTCAAGGAATAGCTATTTTATATTGACATATCCTGTGTGCGCTTGTGATGATACTAAAGAAGGTTAGTGAAGATGATGAAACAATTTTAGCTGGAAAAATTGCTTGTATTAACAAGGAGAACAGAATACAATATATAGAGGAAGTAAATAATTGTAGACATTAAAATGTTTAACTACCTCAACTACTAACTACTGTAAATATAATTGACCATTAAATAAAAGAAGAATATAATATTCTAACGCCCTCCCTTAATGGTCAATCATCTAACTAGCCTACAGAAAACAATTTGCAAGTCGTTTGGTCACAAATTCTTCAGAACACTCTGCTGCTACGGAGACCCTCCCTGGATCTGCAAAATGTTAATGACCAAGAATACCAAAAAAATGTCCAAAAAAATAACAGAGAAGGCTGCCCCCTTCTTTGCATAACGCTTCTGCAACAAAAGACAAGAGCCAGCCACTGACTCAGCCACTTGAGATGAGTCTGCCACCAACCCTCCCAAAAACTGCAAAACTGCTGACTAGAAGTCATCACAAAACGTCCAATGTGACGTTGGGTAACAAAGCTATCCTTCCCTAAAACCAAAGACAAACTGAGAACAGCTGCCACAATTTTGAGGATAAATCGGCAAACTGTCAAAACTTTTGCAAATGAGCACGATGCCCAAGAACAAACTGCACAAAGCCAGTTGTGCAGATGTTCGCCCCAACAACTCCAGGTATGACCAAAACAGACTACAACAAAGTACGATTTTTGAGGAAAAGATCGCCAAACCTGGAAATTCGAAGATTACAAATTATCATTTTTTGGAAAAAACGGAAGAAACCAAATACCGGAGAGCCCTCCCGAACAACAGAAACCCCAACTAGGGTATACAGGAAAAAACTCTTAATTTTTTAGGAGAAAATTATAAACCGCACCGAAATTTTTTAAGAGAAAAAATTATGAACCCATACAGATTTTTTTAAAGGGGAAAAAATATTAAACCCCATATTTTTTGTCGTTGAATCACTGACTACCCTCCAACATAATATTGTTCAAATTGGCCATCTTTACGCTTTTCGAGGCACGAAAAACAAGGTACTAAGAAGAGGCTGATGAACAAAACCTAAGGCACGAGTTTCAATACACTAAGGTAGGTTCAAGCATGAAAAACAATGCAAATCCGCTGGCACAAAATTCAAGGCACGAAAAACGATGCACCCAAAAAATTTGGAGACCAACCCAGTTGAGATCTCGAAAAACCCACCAAGAATTTGTAATCAAAAAAAAAAAATTGACTTCAGATTGTGGGTCAAAACCCTAGACGAACATTATGGAAACCCTAGCCACCATGAAAACTCCAAAAAGTTGCAGAAACAAGCTTGAAATTCCACAAAATCGTGGCAAAAAGAAGATTGAAGTTCACATTTTTCTATGCAAAGAGAGAAAACTTCAAAACACAGAATAAAATCGCAACCCAAAAAACCAAAAACGTGACAGATTTTTGTCACAAAAATACACGAAACTCGCATGCAGACAAGATCGGAGATCACGGCTGAATATTCAACAAATGCATGTGTAGACTTTAATGCAAATAACAATGCCAAGAGGACAAAGTCGCGCACCCAAAACGCGTCTATCCTAGAGGAAATCTCGAGCTCCAAATGCAGGAAGAACCCGTATTCGGAAAAAGAACAAAACGCTACTAGAAAACACCACAAACACATGTGGCCTGAGAGGATTTGGAAAACAAAGTTGCGCGGCCAATGTCAAGCACACGCCCAGGAGTAGATTCACGGCCAATAAACTTGCAAAGAGGTCGCACGAAGCACAGAGATCCGTCGCCAAACAAAAGACGTCTAAGGAAAAAGAAAACACCAGACAAATCCACACCCAAAAACTTATATTCTTCTTAGCAACCCACGAATTTGCAAACTCCAAAACACTCGAAAAAAATAAAAAATAAAAAATTCTGAAGAGCCACACAGAGATTTTCTTCAGAAACAAACCCACGAATTTGCAAATAAGGGTTTCAATTTTTAGTGAGAAAAACTCACAAAAATTAGACAACAAAAAACCCTTCGACCTTGCAAAAAATTCTAAAAGTTCACACGCAAAAGTGAATTACTGAACCCTCCTAAAATCCTAAGCCCTCCTGTGAGGGAGACAGGCTCAGACCAGCGCTGATACCATGAAACAATTTTAGCTGGAAAAAGTGCTTGTATTAACAAGGAGAACAAATTACAATATATAGAGGAAGTAAATAACTATAGACATTAAAATGTCTAACTACCTCAACTACTAACTACTATAGATATAATTGACCATTAAACAAAAGAAGAATATAATATTCTAACAGATGATAGTGGGGTAGAATACTGTTGTTGTATAGTTAAATGATCAAGGAGCCAAATTCCCCAATATCAATTGGGCCCTTCTAATCACATGTAAGAATAAAGTGCCTTTGCATACCTAGTTCTAGGGAAATTTAAAAGTACCAACGAGCACTCATCCACACTCTTGAATCTATTTTATGCATCCTAACGACCAGACTATCCCTTGCTTTATATATTCTTCATATACACAAAACAAAGTTCTTTAAAACCACAGGCTTTCAAGTACACTTCTTCTTTCGTTGTCTATGTTTTGTTAGACTATATTAATTGATATCAGGGCTTGGACTCGGCTCTATCCTTCGTCAGATCAAGGTCAATTTTCCAACGATTTTGCCTTTAATACTACCGAGGATTTTACCGTGAGGTATCTTGCAAAAAAAGTTAAATTTTAATTTACTGACATCAACTTCCGCTTTGCCAAAAGTCTATCATATCCGTAGTTTGCCAAACAATGTAAAAGTACCCAAGACTATCTAAGCATTTAATATGTTAAAGTTAACAAATTCAATTGTTAATTGCTGCTAATATTTATTTGAGGAGTGCCAATAAATGTAAGACCCAGAACAAAGGTTGTTGAACCAATAACCCCAGAACAAAGGTTGTTGAACCAACAACTTACTTGTAATCCTCGTTCTTGATAAACTCCACAACAATTTCCTTCTCTGGTTGAATTTGAAGCATCTTCATTGTGAGGCACATAAATGGAGTAGCCTTTCGATTTCCCCCAAACGTTCCTCCAAAATGATCAAGTTCCATAGCTTTGTCCACCAACGTTTCAGCTGTCAGGCCAAAACATTGCTCCTTCCAATAAGGATTCTGGTAGATTTTGGAACGCAGAATTTTCTCGACCAAATTCTGAGGGTTAGTGCCATGAACACTCTTGGCTGCTGGATCTGTTCTGTTTGCCATTTCTCGGTTACCTCTTCTCTAATAAATCATACAACAACTTGCCATCAGTTCCTCCAACCCTAGAAAGGCACTGAACACTGTCAAACTAAACAAGGGCTTATAATTTTAATTTCTTCTTATTGTTGTATTTTTTGTTTTCATCCATGGAATCTCTGTTTCTATGGTCTTCTGATTTCTCTTTCTCCTGCTTTCATAGATCGGTAAGAAAACATTTGTATCATAGGACTATGATAACAATTCGCGCAGAGCGAACGCAATGGTAAAGACTCTAACTTGATCAGAAGAGATGGGATTATCGTTAATATCTCTGGAGAAGCTCGGGGGTAGATTGTTAATGGGGTATTAAGAATTCAGCACCTGGTTACACCTAAGGCGCATCCTTACTTGAAATTCGCAGAGCTGCTTTTGTCCACGGACGGTGAGGATTTACAGTAAGGAGTGCAAGACGATCAAATGAATCTCAGCCGTCATTTTTCACCATTTTTTCGGCTGTTTTTCGCCCTTTTCTACTGCTTTACCCGCCGCTATTGGTTTTCGCTCCTGCAAACTCTTTCTCGCTGGTATTGACCTTTCCCTTCCCCAATTTGGCGAGCTGCAAGTCTGAAAATAAGGTTTCGACGGAGGGTTTTAGAGTATCAGTATTGTTAACAGCACGTGGAACATTGAAAATCATAAGAAATGAAAATATTTGAATGAAATGAAAAGATAGATAAAAATAAAAATAAAAATATTTAATTAATTTTGATAATTGATAAATAAATTTTTATTTTTTTAGTATAATGTTTAATTATAATTTATAAGCTTTTGTTTTAAGATGTAATATAGATATAATAAATAATAATTTTATATAATATTATAATAATGATATAAAGTTAAAAAGTATATGTTTGTAGGTTAAAGATAGTGATGACATGAAAGACAAACATGTGATTAAAAGGAGGAGTCTTCCATTCAATAATGTGCACATTCACGAACATCAAAAAAAAATTAATCAAAACAAATCATGCATATCTTGGATAGATAGAATTAATCATGATAGTTGGAAGCTCTTCATTGGTCGAATAGACATGTCAATGCTACCACATTCCATCAATACACTACATTGAACACAAATCAATGGAAGACATGAGAAGGTCATGTCGTGAAGTACACCACACAAAGTAGAGTAGGTTTACTATGAAACCCATCAAAAGAAACCATCTAAAAAGAGAAAACTTAAATAAATTATGTCTTCCAAAGGCTAGTTTGTAGAATAATTCCTTCATTGAATAGCGAAACATGATTTAAATTAAGTTTATATGTTTGATCAAAGTAGTTCATTTTACCTTCTAAAAAAGAAGGTTGTACAACACATAGTTCACCTTGAAGCTACTTTGCATCCAAATATATGATGTACAATATTGAGTATAAATAGAAGTATATTCTCAATCTTGAACAATATATTCTTCAAGTTCAAAGTACCTCTTCTTGAAAATGCATTTTCATATTCACATGAAGAAGGTCATGGCAATAGCAAGAAAAAAAATCCAATTACATTTCAACATAAACCCCGCATGGAGAATTTTGTTTTCCTTATGTAAAATATTTCATGCCACAAAGACACCATGATGGTCATCAATAGCTATGACGTGCATAAACCAAATCATCGCCTATTAAGGAATTTAATTTATTAGAACATCAACAATTTGAGAATTTTCTATTTCTCGCAAATAGTGGTGCAAAATGGTTACAGAAAAAACAATAAAAAAAAAAAAAAAAATCTCTATCAGGTATAGGTGATTTTGTTGTCCAAGTCTTTAGCCTTTGCTAATGTATATAAATTTTAAAGAAAAAAGCAAAGGCATATTGAAAAGAACAAATATTATCATATTTCAACCTTGAATTCAACATGCTAGTTTTTAGGAAATATGAATCAACCATGTAATTAATTTATTCTTTTATATTATCAATGATGAATTTATTTGTTAATAAATAAATTTATATGGTGATTTTTAATCAATTTATTGTATCTATGGTATTTAAGATCTATAATTAATAGGCATTTTCAATGGTGCAAGATAATTAAAGTCATCTTAATCATATATGTCTACAAAGTGCATTTGATCATCATTGGTTTGTGTTTCAATGTGATTGTAATAATCATGTTCTATGAGACACTCTCACACATCGAGATTGACAATAAGAGAGGTAGGGGCTCAAAATTTCTTTATCCTCTATAGTTTGGATTAAATAATATGATTGCCTTGAGAACAAACCCATGTCTTATATACACTATGATAGTCATATTCCATGAGATGTTGTCTTGTTGTTTCATGTGATCCAACACTTTGCAAGCATCCACTAGATTTTTGCACATGAGATATAAGTAAAATAAGATTAGTATGCACACTTGACATTGATTTATATGCATTTCTACTATTTAAGTGATTTTTAGTCCATTTAAATAATACTGTATTAAAATATACATTATATTTATATTTAATAATTTATTTGTGCAATTCCATTTCTCTTTTATGGGGAGTTACAAAAGCTAGGGATGGGGCCATTTTCAAATCCAACCTTATTGTCCCATGATGCTTACTATATTTTCTTTGATCATGGGGCTTCTAAGAGGAATCCCAATACTATTGGGGAATTTATTCTTCTAAGTGGGAATCCTTGTGCCAAATTTGCAGTTGGCTAGGGTTCTTCCACCAATAACCATGTTGAAGCTAAAACTTTGAGATTGGGGATGTCTCTTACACTAAAAGGGGGATTTGGAGACTCCAATCTAATTCTCAAAATAATTAGTTTAGCTCATTATAAGTCTATTAGTGTCGATTATGAAATCAAGTTGATTAAACTCACCTCAAATTAGTATAACATGATTAAATTTAAACATATATATAGAAAGTTCAGCAAAGAGGTGGATAATATGGTAAATATAGGGGTCACACTCTCAATCTTGGATAGTTGCAAATATGGAACTTCTCTAATGTGATTATTCGCTCGATAAATGAACCATTTCTCAATCCCAAACTTTTCACAACGATCATTAATTGGTTTATGACAAGATAGTTGAAGGATTCTAATATTCAAAATTATTGATATAAAATATTTTTACTAATTAACTACTAAATATTTTTTCTATCTCTTTATCCCTCTTTGCATCTCTCCCTCTCTCTATTTCTCTTAATCTCTTAATCTCTTCCTCTCCATATCTTCCTCTCTATCTACATATCTCTCTCTATCTTTATCTCTCCCTATATGTCTCTCTATCTCTCTGTCTATTTCTCTCCATCTTCATCTATCCCTCTATCTTCCTCTACCTCTATTTTCCTCTCTCCCCCTCTATCTCTAGACATGCACCCCTTTCTTTATACATCCTTCTCTCTCCCTCTCTATCTTCCTAGACTTCTATATCTATATCTCTTTGCCTCCCTATCTTTATCTCTTCATATTTATTATTCCATCTCCCTCTGGTGCAAGGGCATCAGGAGCCTCATAAGCATGTCTTTGTGTCATTTTTGGATTTTGGGTTGTTTGAATGTTTTGAAGTCTAATAAGGTCATTTATGACCATTTGGGATCACATTGATCACTTTTGGAGAGTTATAGGCTTATTGGTCAAAATTTGTAAAAGTTGTCAATGTTGCTCAAAAAGTTGTCAAACAACTTTTGCAAAATGTGGGAAAATGGTGTTTTATGAAAAAACTAATTAAAAGGTGGTTGGAAATAGTTGGGATGGATGTAAAAAATATAAATACACCCCCCAAACTCGAATTGTGGGCTGATGGCATTGTGGTTGAAGATTTGGTAAATGAAAATAAGCATTTTTTGTGCATCTTCTCACGTTCAAACCTGTTCTTTCATTTTGTACGAATTGTACAAACCACATATTGACCTGAAACCAATTGGAATGTGTTGGCACATGAATCCACTTTCATTTGATTTTTGTTTCATCAATTTTCATTGATTATTAGGAAAGTTATTGCATTTCTTTGAAAACAATTACAAACCCTGCCTACGATTTCTAGAAAATGTAAAAAAAATATTTCTCTTGATTTACATGGTGAAATTTTCTGAAATTTTCAATTTAAGCCTGTTATTACATGCCCTAAATGATTCCAAATTTTGGGCCTGAGAAATGATGGCCATGTGGAGATATAGATTGTTGTCCTAAATAAATTATGTCAACAAAGGGATAAACTTTAAATACATGTAGAATTTGATATAGTACTTGGGTCAATTTCTTAGAGGAGAACATGAAGGGTTATAAGACATAAAATTGGGTTGTGTGTGGGCTTGAACAACCATTTATTCCATATATTAAGTTAGTCTTGCTTATTGAATGCCTTTTAGGCAAAATGACTAGGGTGAACTAGGTTGCACCTAGTTGATATTTGGAATGCACCATTGTGTGAAGTGCCAATTGAAACAAATCTAAGTTTTCTCCGCATCATCCTCTATCTCTATCTTTCTACCTATCCATCTCTCTCTACCCATATATCTCTCCCTCTCTCTACCTCTCTTGATATATCACATTTTATCTCTATCTTTATCTTTGTATTTCTTTGTCTCCCCCCCTCTATATGTTTATCTATTCCATCTCTATATATCCCTCTCCTCTACATATCCCACTCCTTCTCCATCTCCATCTCCACCTTCATCTCTATCTCTATCCCCTACCTCTATCTCCTTGCCCCTTTGTCTCTCTTCTCCCCTCTATCTCTCCCTCTCTCCCTATTGCAAAAATAACACGAGACTATTGGTAATGGAGCCTAATTATCTTCCTAATTCAGAGGTTTTATTGAAGTCATTTTTAGATGCATGTAAGCTAATGCATAGTTGATTTGAAGCTATCACTTCTCCATTGAGACCTTTTTTGCACAAAAAAATCATTTTTCAAAATGGCCTACCAATTGGCCTCATGTACTGCACAAATGTATGCAAAAAATACACCATTTTTTTCCCAATTGACCTTCCACACCTCTTCGATGTACCTATTGCACGCTAAAGTGTGATTGCTAGTAATTATCCATATAATCATATTAGCTTTAGTTTTGGGTTGTTTCTAATTTCCTACATGATCATGTTCTTAAATGGAAATATTGATAAGATTAACAATATGACAAATTTTCATCAACATTAGAGTTTTTTAAATAATTTTATCAAAAAGTAAAAATGGCACAAAATCAAGATGGTACTATTTATTTATTTAATATAATTAATTGATGAAATTTAAATGAGATGCGATCAATTTATTTTTAATAAATATGTTATATAATTAAATAATGTTTAGTTCAAGGGGTTGAGTTTAATTGATTAAAAGCATTAAGTTCTAATTATGGAGACTTGAGTTCATATCTCAAAGGGACATCTAATATTGAATTCTAAATTGTGACTAAGATCTTCCAAAGTTGGCTTCTAGTGTGGAGGTTATTTCTAAATAAGTGGATTTTTAAGTTCTGACTCTTGGTCTTCCATAGGTGGTTTCTAGGGAAATGGCTATCCAACCCCTACAATGCACCTATGGTTGGATGCCCTCCATACATCATAATTGTAGTTCACCATTCCTCACCAATTGAACTCATGGTTGTTATAGAGACGGACTCTAGTTCGTTGTAGCATCACTTTGAGGACATAAAACAACAATTTCTTATGGAAAAATCAAAGATATGAGATGACTCACAACAATTTTAGTCTTTTTTTTGTGGTTTCTATTTTAATCTTATTTTCTTGGTGCCGAGTTTGATCAATCTTTTTTTTTTTTCAGCACCAAGGTTGATCTAAATCATCTTGTTTATGTTTTATTCAACATTCAGATTTCCATCTTGTGTCTGCCAACTAGAATATCCATTCTCAATTGATGATTGAGTTATGGATAGCTAAATCTCTTACTACTTCAACGATGCAGAGGTAGCTTACTAAATGATTATTTAGATTATTAAATAATCTTATGCAATGATTATTTAGATTATTAAATAATTTTATGCAATGATTATTTAGATTGTACAAGGAGCGAGTAGGATGTTGGTGTAGGTTGTGGAGTTTGGTTCTACACCCATCATTGCATTCCATGATATAACATTTGTGTGAATTTTTCTATTAAACAGTTTGCATGCCTTCTCTATACTTCCACATTCACATATACGCATACTAGAACATTTCAAACTATAATGGTGTTTGCAAGCAGACAGTCAAGAGAGATCTGAAGTTGAAGGGGTTGGTTGTGGGCTTAATGATAGTATGAATCATAATCTAATACATGCACATCACATTCACTCATTTGATAAGTGGATATTGCATTATCACAATATTCATTCAATAATCTATTTTGATAAACATTTCACATTTCCTTCTTTTAAAGTGATTGAATTTTAGAATTATGTTTGTTGATGCTAGTAAATATTTCTTTTTTGTGTGGTACCGCCATTTTCTAAATTTCCTTCAGTCTAAATATGATCTCCTTCATTTTGACTAGTGTTGTATGTGTAGACATGCAAATAATCTTAATCGACATCATGCATCTAATTTTGATCAATTAACATCATTTCCTCTATTAATAAAATAAAGATTAATTCACTAAAGTCCTCTTGTTTAATTAAATAAATCAATTTATTTAATTAAACCCCAAAGTCCTCTTGTTTAATTAAATAAATCAATTTATTTAATTAAATCCTCAAAGTCTTCTCATCTAGTTTAATAAATCAAAATATTAAAATCAAATGTCAAATCCCCTAAATTCCTCCAAGTTAATTAATTCTAGATTAATTAACTCCTAATCCTGATTACCCATTCTCTAGCTTTTGACTCAACCTCGGTCAAACTTAACCCTTGACTAACCCACCCACGTGCACATGAAAACCAATTCTTTTAATTAGCTAATTATCTCATTTTCCCTCTCAAAAAGCACATTATAGGGAATATTCCTTCATTGACTCCCTTTATTTGACTTTCTCATTCAAACAATTTTCCCCTAGAACAATTCAAGCACATGCATTTCATGCCTCTCAAACATGCATTTGGTGCTTCTTGCAAACACATGCAAAGTGTGATCAATCCTTACCCATTAGCTTTGAGACAAAAGTTTGAATCTCATTGGCCCTCTCTTAGTCCCACATTCCTCTCATCTCTCCATTCTTCAAACCTCCAACCTATAAATAGAGGCCTTCTCTACTTAAAATCTATCCACAGTCTCATGCATTTACACTATACACACATTTGTCTTCATCACTTGCATCTTGCTCATCGTTTTGAAAGCCTATCAAGGGGTGGGAAAGGGCATCCTTTTCACATCAAAGGAGCACCACTCCACTATAAGATAGAGTTTGATTCATGTTTCTGTATGCTTTTATTTAGCTTTCTTGTTTCCTTGGTTGTATATTTAACATGATTAAGTATTTCATAGAGATGTTTAATTTGCTTTGCTTTAATTGACTAACCATGCTAATGTATGTCAATTTTTAAGCATTTGTAGAATATTTACATCTACATAATGGCGTTAGAAGGAGGGCCAAAGTCATTTCTCTTTGCGATATTTATTTTGAAAGAAGTTAACATTGAAACTAGTTTTTTAAAAATTGATTACATGTTTATCCTTCTTACTAGGTCTGATGCTTACAAATTTGCTAAAAAAATTATTCTGGGGGCATAATTGCAAAGGTTAAATGCATCCCTACATCTGATCATGAGGCACTTATTAAATAGATATTATACAACTCAAGCCAAAAGGCCATGGGAATTTGTTTTCTCAGATTAAAAAATCATCAAAATGCTTATCCATTCTTACTCTTCACTGGCAACAACTACATTACATATGAATTAAATTGCTCAGAGAATCCAAATTAGATGATTTTGATTTTCTTATAAAGTATAGCGGTTGAAAACTTGTCTTTCAACTCTTGTGAAAATATATCAACTAATCTGATCTACAGGCTGCAAGATTTAGATTTCCAAAAATTGCTTGGATACGTCATCATTCCTTGAATGAAGAGTGCATTGTAGAAGATGGATGTGCCGCATTCTTTCAATTTGACTATGCAACATTTGAAGTCTGGAAGTTGACCAAAGGAGGTAAAAGTTATAGAGTGCAACCACATTTTTGGGAGGTTGGGTGTATTTTTAATGATGTAGACTTCAAAATAATTGTTGTTCTCACATCCAAAATGTTGCCTAGGGCATTTGTCATGCCCAAACCTCAATTTTTATGATATTTTAAGTGTTTTTTCATCACTAGCTAAGGGAAAAACATGACAATAATGCAAAAAACGCCTTTGTAATTTTTGTTGGGAATATACGAGAGTGAAATGCTTGGTAAATGCATTTTTTTTACAATCAGTAAAAGAGGGAAACGGTGATCTTTCTTTTTGAGGAGTTTTGAGTATATTGCCAATGTCAAATGGTAGGGGCTGAATTATTTTTTCCGGAGCCAAGTTAAAAATTTATGGTATTGACTGTGATTCTCTATTGACTGGAATCCCCAAATCAAATTTGTTGCAAAATCTACATTTAGTTTCATGTATTCACATGGGTATTGGTCTTGATTTTGTTTTTTAAGGGTGCTAAATAATTTGAGGGATCTTGCTATGTTGATATTACTATTCCATCAACATTGCTCTCTTAATGTTGAGTTTATCCTCGTTTGCTTGTCTTAGTATTTGTTGTCTTGATCATTGACAAACCTCCAAGTCTTTGAAAGCCGCATTCTTCTTCATTTACAAGCCGCCTACAAGGCATTGACTGATATAATCGTAGCTTTCTTCCACAGTTGCACTATTCGCCTCTTCCATAAACTTGTATTATATTGCATTGGCTTTTACATACTTGGAGTTGTTTTCAATTGGTGACTCGTTCATAATGATTTGCATTTGAAGTTGGATGTAGATTTGAATCATAGTCATTCCTTATTTAATACAGTAGTTGCTCTAGCATCCATACGTATAAGCTTTATTATCATATGCAAATTTGAATGTCAAAAAAGGAAGCTTTATTATTTATCATATGCAGGATGGCTACATAGGCTCATATGCTCGTGGTCAATGAAAACTTTTGTCTAAATCAACTTTTTTATCTGCTTTCAAAGGGACATGCACTTTATCATTTACATCAAATATGTTTCTTTATTTAGGTGTGCACAAAATCTGATTTTTAGTGCTAGATTTGTAATAGCCATAAAATCCTTGAAATAAATCTTATTTGTGATAAGTTTGTACTATTTGTAGGTTGGAATTGGAATTGGGTATTGGAATTAAGAAAAAGCAAGAAGATTCGAATTCAAAAAGTGAATGGGAACTTGACAAAATCATTTTTAAATGCTTATTGTAATAGTCTAGAGCATTTGTTTCTTGCTTTCATTTTCTATTTTAGGACAACTCACTTTAGTTTTGGAGTTTAAAATTAACCATTGATTTGATATATTCAAGTTGGTTAAAATTGAACTTAGAAACTTATTAGACTTTGATTTTGGGTGAAAATTGAACAAAAAATTTCAACATTTGGTTTTGGTGCTATAAAAATAACTCATTATTGCCTTTGAGGACTAAAAAGAATTTGTGTTTGCTTTGTTTTGTAATCTTCTTTACAAACTCATGTCATTTGAATGCATATGCACTTCTCCCGTGCTTCATAGTGATCTTGAGAATCAAAAGCATTTTAGTGACATTAGGTTGTCTAAAATATTACCTCTACATTTCAAATTTTTTTTTTTTTTAAATTGAACAAATCATGCTAGTGTGAGAAAAGGCATAGCGTGTGTTCTCTCTTTGTTCATGCAAGCAAAGATGGTCAAACTACGAATGTACTTACTCACTATTGTTCACCTTTAGAGGGCCTACCTTGGTGGGAAAAGGTACTCGCCGCAAGGAAATGACCCAAGTGATCACGAGCATAAGCCAAGCTCTTCTGAACTACTATACAAATTTGTGGTTGCAAGGAAAGTTTGCAATCAACTGAGTGATGCGTGATAGCTCTCCCCAATATCTTTATGATGCATAAATCCCTTGTTCTAAGGGTTGGGAGACCTCTTGAGGGAGTTTATCATTGTTTCCTTTGAATCAGATGCACTTATTATGAACCTTTGTGTAGAAGCCAAAAATCCCTCTTATTTATTGGTGTCAGGAGGTCGAACCTTTGAAGTCGTCCCACATACTTGCAGTTCTTAGTAGAGATGAAGGGTTTATCATGGGAGATTTGTGAGAACTCGAAGCTTGGATGAACTGTAGAAGTGAGTGTCATGGAGGGGAGCCAGTGTGGTCAAGCTTCTAATCATCTGCTCTGAATAAGCACAACTGGAGAAATCCAAGTGGGAATTCAACAAATATAGCCATTGCTATCCCAGGGTTGTGCAATTTGTGAGTCAGTTAAATACTTTTCTTGGATTCAAAATCTTGAAAGCAAACATTCAATAAGGTCATCAAATTTGAAACCCTTTAGAAAGAGCAAATACCTTTGAAAGGTCTAAGTATTTTTGCTTGTCCCTAAGGATTCTATCCTTAGAGGCTTCTAAATATTTGGGCCTATATCTCAATTTTCTCTCCCTAAAGTCAACATTAGGGAACTATTGCTTTGATTCTCTTGATTTCCACATAATGGACCTTGTGGGATGAAAAGAAATTGAGACATAGACATTCAATTTGGAAAGCTAAGCAAGAAAGTGTTTGTGGTAGAAAGAATCCATTAAGCAAAGATAAAATACAATTGAACCCAACACATGTGTTTGTTCAAATTATTTCCCGCTAGACCAAAATCCCAAAACCAAATTCCATCAATCGTCACAAGCATCTTAGTCCAAGAAATCTCAAGAAACATCAGTCTATGCTTTACCAAGTTAGAGAAAGATTGCTCTATAACTTTTGCAAACGTGCATCAAAGGACAACCCAAACTTGTACTCATTCTATTATTGTCAAAATCCAACTCTCTTCCAATGTTTTGAGTATCTCACTTTGTAAAGTTGAAAAAGTTTTAGAAGTATAGCATGTTCTTCAATACCTATGTCTTGTAAACAAAAGTCTCTCTAGGTTCACCTAGGATCAAAATCAACACTTTCATCCATCCCAAAACATCAATCAAATCCCATCTCATAAACAACTCTTAGAATCTTGGAAAAAATCCTTCATGCTAGCTTTAAGTAATCCTTCAAATAAAAAATCTTGTTTGACTAAGTGTGTGTGGATGAATCCTTTTCCATACACTTAGTTAAATTATCACCTTATGGACAATTTTATCCAACATCTCTGGGTTTGTAAGTTCATTATCAAAAATCTAAATCAAATCCAAAAAAATCCTAAAGTCTACCCCTCCAAGGTTTCTTAAGAGTTCAATCATTCACATCATCCATCTTTGATTTATCTCATCACCACCATTTGATCCTTAACATCTTAGATTTTCTTTTTTGTACCTAAATTTTAGACCAACCTAGGGAGTTAGAGGTTTACCTCCCATATTCCTAAAATTTGATCCTTATTTTATGGTCCAAACTAGATCTCAACACTAGAAAAACATGGACGCAAACAAAGAAACATCCACTTCAAGTGACTTGAGCCAGACTGCACCTGAAATCAACCCCATCAGGTCTAACAATCCCTCACTCAACCTTCCTCAACTACCACAAGATCTTCAAGAGGGAGGTTTCCAAGTGGAGGATGTCACCAACAATGTCCTAGGAATGACTCGAGACGAAATCATGGAGATATTCCAAAATCCTGAAAATCACAAGATTGTCAACACAATGATGAGATTTAATCCTTCACAATACATGTTAGCATGAGTGAAGGAAGGGACTAAACTCCCTTCTCATTATGATGTGAGCACTATTGTAAAAAAGACCTCTTGGGATTATGCCACCAGTATCATTCACACCTTCTTTCCAAAATGTCATCCAATGCCTCATACAACCAACATCATCTCATGCTCCAAGTCAACCTATGGTTACCAAGGGGAGTTCATTGCTTCACACTCTTCAAATGCATCCCCTTGTAAATAACCAAGACTTTGATGCAAACACCATCTTGGGTCTACAAAATACCATTCCTTACAATCCAAAGCATCCATACATTCCACTCATTTTTTGTGACACCAACAATTCTTCCACTTTCGCTACATCACTAACATATTCTCTTGATATGCAAGTCTCTCTCCCCATGAATTCACAAAGATAAGTGGGTCTATTTGGACAAGGGGGAATCTTTGATGCCTCATCATCACTTCCTCAAGAAAACATATCACCCATCTTCCCACCATTTCCCCCTCCAACATCAACATCCACACCAATCCTTGGTTTAGGGAAACCCCCTTTGCCAATCATCAATCAACCAAAACAAAACAAACCCTCCAATCATGAATCAAATCAACATACCAAATCCTCCAAGTATGCCACTGACATCGCAACACCAGGTGGCACCAATCCAAACAACACAATCAATCACTACACCATCTATAATACCTCAAAATATGGTTTCTCAAGGACCTAGCATATCAATTTCACCATCTACTGCACAACCCATCATTATCACTCAAACAACTCAACAACCACCTCAACAAAATCTCATCACAACATCTCACAGCATTTTGAATCCTCCACCAGCACCACCAAATCCAAACATGGTAAATCAATACAACATCACCCTGCAAGTTGCTCAACAAGCCTATCAAAAAGCATTCCAACATTTTCAAGCTAAATAAGCCACACAAGCTACACAACAAGCCGCTCAACAAGCATAGACACATCAAGCCGCACAACAAACACAATATGATGCCCAAGCACAAGCACATGCTTTATTGCAACAATAACAAGTCGTCCAAGCTACACAAGCCGCCCAACAAGCTCAAGCTCAGGCACAAGCTTAGTATCAAGCACAACAAGCTCAACCACAAGATTTGTTACAACAAAAATCTTATCGGCAAGCTTTGCAACAATACCAAGTACAACAACAAATAACTCAGTTACAAGCCCAACAACAAGCATCGTTGGCACAACAACAACAAGCATTGTGGGCACAACAATAATTGCAGGCATACCAACAAACGTTGGTGGCACAACAAAACTTACAGTATCCTCCCACAAACACACAAAACAACACACCCGTCACTCAAGCAATCAAACCACCCCAAAAAACATTCATCCCATCGCCCGATTCGCAAAATGATGTGTATGTGCAAATCAAATTGCTCTCACAACAAGTGTTAGATCTACAACTAGGAAAAATAAAAAAATAACACAAGGGATTTTGTGCCCCTATCCATTCGACAAACACATTGCAATGGTTCCATTCCCACAAGAGTTCTAGATACCTAAATTTGACAGATATCATGGGACTAACAACCTTGAAGATCACATCAGGGAATTTCATGTCCACTGTATGGAAGTTGCATATGACGAATCTTAACTAATGCGACTATTCCATCGGAGTTTGGCTAGACCAACAATGGAATGGTTCTCCCACCTTCCTCCCATAATGAAATTGTGGACTTATTTGTACAAAACTATTCATTCAATGTAGGCATGGACGTGAGTCTAAAAGAACTATCTGCTCTAAAATAAGCCAAGGGGGAAACATTTGCATCCTTCTTGCACCAAAGGCGATCCAAGGCCAACAAGAGCAAGTGGGCTATGCCCAAAGAACAACAAATCGATACTATCATTGCCAATCTTGAAGGAACCTTGTCCTTCCATCTAAAAATGCAATGTATCACCACATATGACTAGTTCATCCCTAAGGCACTCAACATCAAAACAACCCTTAATGCACAAGGGGGTACACCTACTTATCAAGACAATCGTCCAACAACCAGTTACAATGAAAAACCTTGCACAAGGGAAAAGAACAAGAATGTCACTAACGATGGTGTCGTTGATGCCAAATTTATCATCAGTGCCCCAAGGTAAAAACACACAAATATATCAACAACTGCAAGTCAATAACCAAAACAACACACAAGCCAACACATCATCACAACAAACCAACAATCAAGTGGTCAACAACCTAAATACTCAAGGGGGGCCACCCCCAAGGAACAAGCATCCCCTTAAACGAAAATGCATGCCACTTGGGGAACTGATTGAGTTTATCATGCAATAGTTGGTACAAGCAAACCTCATCAAGATCCCTATTTAGGAAAATTATCAAGAGCCTCAAGTTAAACCATCGTGATATAACAAGAAACATCTATGTGATTTTCACAAAATTAAAGGACACACAACAACCAGCTGCATGCGACTTAAAAATCTAATTCAAGACCTCATCGATGACAAAACCATAACCATTGAACAACCTGCAGGGAATCAAGATCTCAAAATATACACAAATTCAATGCCAAATCACAATAAAGGAAACAACAACGATAAGGCAAAGTATAATAATGTGAACCATGTTTACGACCATGTTGCATCCTTAGATGAGTGGGTCCTTGTCAATATCAAAGGATCCATAGCCGACTATGGAGTCACCACACATGGTGGAAAAATTACCATTCCATGACCATCCCAACCACCCAAGGCATCCGCCACCAATCCAAAGTCAATCCGTAATGGTTATAATGTCCTGGATCAACTAAAAAAGACCCCTGCCCAGATTTCCATCATGGAATTGTTAAAAATCTCACTCGCACATAGGGAAATCCTAGAAAAAACATTAGCTGCATCCACTGTCTCCATGGATCTTGATGCAGACTAGTTCCAAGCTATGGTCGGACATATCACCACTATACATCTCCTAACATTTTCTGATCAAGATTTCCCAACTCAACCATCTCATAACTGTGCACTCCATCTTGAAGTCCTAGTCCATAAGAATAAAGTCAAATGAGTCTTGGTGGATGGAGGTACAGGGTTGAATATTTGTACTCTCAAACTAATAAAGAGTTTGATGTCATTGAAAAAGGTAAGGGTATTACTATCAGGGCATATGATGATCAAGAACAAGTGTCTCAAGGCACCATTCAACTCCCTATTCAAGTAGGTCCAACAATCATGGAAACTACATGCCAAGTCCTTCATCTCGAATTACCTTACAATATCCTCCTAGGATGCCCATGGATCCATGGGATTCAAGCTATCAAATCCACCTTCCAAATTCAAACCTTCAAATTAGACTCCTCCAAATTCAAAAGACGGGGGGACCTAAGTCAGGAAGTGGTAGATGAAAAGGATATATCAAGCTTACTGCATCAGGATGAAAGGCTTGTACCTGAACTTCCCATGGACAATGACAACAAAGGACTGCAGTTAATGCAAGGATGGGGCTATAACAAAAATGAGAAGCTTGGGAAAAATGATAACGACATTTTAGAACCCATTATACCTGAGAAGCACATGAAGTATCTTGGCCTTGGTTGTGCCCTCTGAAGATAACCATATGTGACAAAGGTGCCCCGATTAAAAAAGTCAAAGCTTCTTAGTTATCAATATCCACAGGTTTAACTTTAGATAAGTATACCTTTGATATAACCAATGTGTGTGACGAGGACCCCATCACTGACCTACCCATGTTATTTGAAGATTTCTCCCTTTTCATGATCAATATTCTATCTTTCGAGCCAAGTAACCAGACCAATGAACTAAAACTTGTCCACCCCCAACTCATCAATTATGACCAACGAGGACCATCGATCTTAGACACGTTCGAAAACAATGAAGCTCTCTTGGAATTCACGAGATTGTTGGATACTCTACCATGTGGAGATCATAAAGTTGGGTTTGATATTGAGCTAGACACACATGCATACTATGGAGAAATGATTGAATCCCTTAGACGCAAAATAGAAAATTTAAGAGTAATATCTAGGTCTTTAAGTGAAAACCACACTATGGCACTTTTTGACCCAAAAATAGTAAAAACAAAGGACATATTCGATGGTGAAAACCTCACTAAGGTGCAAAAGGATGAGGGATTCAATCTTCCCCTTAGTACTATTCATCAAGAAAAATCAGTAGTCTTGGCAGAGAAATGTAATCCAGTCAATCTAGGAAACGAAGAGACATTGCATATCACCTTCTATGCAGAAACACTCTTGACCAAAGAATAGGAACTTCTAGCTGCATTTTTTAGAGAAATAAAGGTAAACTTTGCATGGACCTACGCTGACATGCCTGGTCTTGATCCAAAAATTATGGTTCATCATCTAGCCATCTATCTAGAGGTGAAACCAGTAAGACAAAAACTAAGAAAGATGCATTCGCATATCACATTAGTGGTCAAACTTGAATTGTAGAAGCTCCTTGATGCTAGATTTATATGACCAACTGATCATCCAGAATGGGTTTCAAACCTTGTACCTGTCTCTAAGCCCACTAGGGGCATCTGCATCTACACTGACTTCAGGATCTAAACAAAGCATGCCCTAAAGATGATTTTCCTCTCCCAAATATAGACATGATTGTGGATATGATGACAAGACATGAAATGACATCATTAATGGATGGGTTTTCAAGGTACAATCAGATTATGATAGCTAAGGATGATCAACATAGAACAACTTTCACTTGTCCACAAGGGACTTACTGTTGGAACATGATGTTTTTTGGGTTAAAAAACATCGGGGCTACATACCAAAGAGCTATGACGCTAATCTTCCACTAAATGATTCACAAAACTGTGAAAGACTATATAGATGACATATTGGCCAAATCAAGAAAGTGTCAGGATCACATAGCGGCACTAAGCTCCATCTTTGACAAGCTAGAAGAATACAAGGTTAGGCTCAATCCTAAGAAGTGTGTCTTTGGTGTATAATCAAGGAAGCTCCTAGGGTATATTATATCAATGAGGGGAATCGAGATAGACCCTACAAAGGTCAAAGTGATTCTTGAAATGGAAGCACCACATACATTGAAGTAATTAAGGGGTTTGCAAGGAAGGCTCCAATCCATTTGTCAATTCATAACATAGTTGGCAGATAAGGCTATCCCATATTCTCATCTACTCCACAAGGGGGTAGCATACAAGTGGGATGAGAAATTTGATTAGGCATTCAACAAAATCAAGGAGTACTTGTTAACACCATTGGCCCTCATGCCGCCAATCCAAAACAAGCCATTGATACTCTACATATCAACAACAACCCTTGGCGCTCTCTTAGCTTAGCATGATGAAACAGGAAAGAGAGAGCCATTTACTATATTAGTAGAACCATGGTGAGACATGAGATGAATTACAAATTCATTGAAAAGGCTTGCCTAGAAATGGTGTTTGCTGCACAAAAATTTAGGCACTATATGTTGGCTCATCAGATAAAGCTTATCACCAAAATAGATCCTCTCAAGTATCTAATTTCTAAAGCAACACTCACGGGACGAATGGTTAAGTGGGTTATGAACTTAACAAAATATGACATTGAGTATGTAGAATGAAAAGTCATCAAGGGATAGATAATTGCAGATCAACTAGCAGAAGCACCTATATATTTAGAAAACCCATTGGTTCAATTTTTTTTGATGAGTCAATCTTCAATCTAAGTGCAACAAATCATTGGAAAGTATATTTTGACGAGTCCTACACACAACATGGGTTAGAAGCGCGAGTCTTCTTCATCACACCATAAGGATATTGCATATCGAAGTCATATAAGTTGTCTTTTCCATGCACAAACAACATTGCAGAGTATGAGGCCCTTTTCATAAGACTCTAAATTGCAATGCAGTGGCAGATCATGGCCCTTAAAGTTTATGGAGACTCGTAGCTAATCATTAACTAGGTCAATGATGAATACCAAACAAAGGATAACAAACTAACCCAATATAAGACTCTAGTAGAGAGTCTTAAAGAATTCTTCATCAACATCACATTTGAGAAAATACCGAGGGTAAACAACAGAGTGGCTGATGTTATGGCAATAATTGGGTCACTGTTGGATATCCCATGCAACATCCCTAAATATAAACTTTTGGTACAACAACTTCTCATACCATCTTTCAAGGTACCAAAATCTAATTTCATGTGTGAAATTGTTGGTCTTGATGATCCTTGGTACCATGACATATTTACATACCTAAAAATAGGAGTCCTCCTCGTCGATATCACCCCAAACCTCAAAAGGACCTTTGTTGAGAAGTAAACCCATTTCGTTATCTTGGGTGGCACCCTTTACCGTAGAAGTGTCGAAGGAACCCTCTTACAATGCCTCAACCCTTGGGAAGCTTTGACTGCTTTAACTGAGGTACACAATGGCATTTGTGGTTTGCATTCTAGTGGTATTACCTTGGCCAAGAAATTGCTAAGAACTGGGTACTACTAGCCTGCATTGGGAAAGGAAGCTCATGACTATGTCTGAAAATGTTTGCAATGCCAACAACATGGGGACCTCATCCATGCACCAGCTTAGGAGCTCCAACTGATTATAACACCTTGGCCCTTTTCACAACGAGGGCTCAATCTCATTGACAAAATCTTACCCACCTCATCTAATGGACACAAGTTAATTATCACTGCCACCGAATACTTCACAAAGTGGGTAGAAGCCATCCCCATGACCTATATCACAGGAAATCAAATATCCAATTTCATCCTAAACTACCTCATTTGTCATTATGGTGTTCTTCAAGCCCTTATCTCAGATAATGGGACACCCTTAAAAAAATAGGATGTTCATGAGCTATGCCAAAAATTCAATATCCAACATCACTTCTCTACTCCATACTACCCCTAAAGTAATGGCCAAGTTGAGGCTACCAATAAAACCATCTTGAAAATCCTAAAGAAAACAATTAATGAAGTTGGTCGTGACTAGCACCTATTGCTAAATCCCACCTTATGGGCCTATCAAACCAATATCTGCACACCTACAGGTGCAACCCCTTTCTCCCTAGTCTACAAATCAAAATCCATCCTTCCCATTGAGATCAAGCTCCCATCCTTAAGGATATCACTGTAAAACCTCATTACTGATGAGGAATATCGGGTGTCATGGTTGAACGAGCTAGAACTACTAGATGAGTGACACATGTATGATTGAACCACCTACAGGTCTATCAAAACCATCTCAAAAGGAGCTATAATAAGATCAAGAGTCAGTCATTCCAAGTTAGAGAGCTCGTGTTGAAAGAGAATCAGAAAAATATGCCAAATCCAGATAGCAAAGGCAAGTTTCAACTGAATTGGCTGGGACCCTTTGTGATCACAAGTTACAAATTAGGAGCATATAATCTAATCAACACTCAAAGGTGAGCCTCTGCAGGAGCCCATCAATAGCTCCGATCTCAAAAAGTCTTATGCCTAAACTTGTAAGGTATAAATCCAAAAAATATAAAAATGGAAAAAAAAAATCAAAAAAAAGATTGAAAACAGTAAAGAAAAAATTTGTCCTCTAGTGAAAACCACTTTGGTGGCAGTTTGGGCAAGTACCTTGGTGAAAACCTAGTAATTAGGCGCCTTATGTAAATATGCACTTTCCATTCACTATGGATTCTTCGGCTTGTTCTGCATCACCTTCTATCGCTTTCCATCATATTCACCCATCATAGTCCACTGATCCTTCCATCATCTATTCACGTCTACATCATAGCTTGATCTAGCGTCAGTATCATGTTCCATCGTAGTACTGCTTGGCACATTCCTAAGTTCAGTTTATCCTTCCTATATTAGAGTAGTCTATTGCATCACGTTGGGGGCACATTCTTATACCTTCATTGGATTAGATTCATGTATATTCTTGAAATATTTCTTAAAATCAGAAAATCCAAAAAATATTAGAAAATAAAAAATCCACAAACATTCATAAAATTAGAAAATCCAAAAACATTCATAAAACCAAAAAACCCAAAAAATTCAAAACATGTCAAAACTCCAAAAACAGGTCATAAATAGAAAAAGTCTAAAGCAAAGTCGTCAAGTTGAACTACGGGTCTCTGAGCTCTAAACATAGGCAAGGTCATCATCGATGTGCCCCTTGTTATGGAAAATTTACATAAAAAATGGGCCTCCTAAGGATGACATCATCAACTTTTTGAGTTATCAAAAATCAATTAAAAGATGACATCAACCATTACGGTGACATCATCCAAAATAAAAATAAAATTATTTATTTTATAAAATAAAATTTTCTAAAATCCTATGAATTAACTCATGATGGTTAATTTAACTCTACATATCCTATTCTATCTCATTCATCTTTCTAAATATGATTTATATTCTTAAGTTCTATTATATAAAATATTATATTTTAAAAATATATATATAAAAAACATTTCAAATATATTTTAACAAAAATTTTCTAAAAAATATTTTAAAAATTTGGAATGAAACTAATTTGTAATAAAATTCATTTATGCTTCTTATTTTATAAAATTATTTTAATGAAACAAATTCAGTCTATTTTACATTTTTCATTTGTTTCTCTAGGTTCAAGCATCATAAAAATTGGCTTAAAGGGAGCATATCAAAGTGAGGTGATTGGTTCTTTGTTTTTCCAACACAAAAACTATAAAATATGTATGTTGCAATTTCATTAAGCAAAAAAAACCAAAATCCCATTATTTTCTTTTATAGAACCATAAATTTATATATATATATATATATATATATATATATCTCTGTGTGTGTGTGTGCAAAAGTAAATCTCCTAGTCTACAATGCAAAACAGAAAGAAATGCAAGCAAGAGAAACACAACAACACCTCAAGATTAGCCTAGTTGAACTTAAACAAAATGAAATATAAAAACAAAGTATGTTACCTTGTCCAAGTTGATCATTTGGTTGGCCTTGTTGATAGCTTGATGTGTGTGCTCTACGTTGATTTCAACAGCATAACGACTTGTTGTAGCATGATTTGGGTGCAAGGATGAAGGGTTTTGGATATGGATGCAAAATGGGTAGCTTGAAAGATGGAGATGGTGAGTGTTTAGGACTAGGGTTGGATGATAAGAGTTTGTGAAGAAGAATGTGTGTGTAGGAGAGAAGAATGCAAGAAGAACCAAAAAATGGCTAAATCAAATGGACGGTGGAGATTGATTCTTGAGAGAGGACAAGAGATCAATGGCTAAGATGAAGAATTGACTAAAGGAATTAAAAAAATATTTTTAATGTGCATGGGAAGGATAAAATGAATTAAAAATTCCTTATAAACTTTGGATGAATAAAATGAAATTTAAAATTCCATTGGGAAGGACATGGGGATTGTAAATGGAATTAAAAATTCTATGAGAAGACCTTGGGAAGGCAAAAAAGAATTAAAATTTCCTTGGGGAATGAGAGAGGATTTAAAAATCTCTCAAAAGGACATGGGGAAGATAAAAATGAATTAAACATTTCTTAGGGGATGGGGAGAATTGACCAAAGGGGTTGATTAGACTAGCTAATCAATAATTAGAAGACATGAGGCTAATGAAGATTAAGAGCCAACTTACAAAAGTTAAAGGATGTGACACATCCTAATCACGGATTAGACATGTGCATAGCCCTAATAATGAGATTAGGAGGTGGATTAGGATTAAGAAAAAGTGTTGGAGGATGTGACATATGAGGAATTAAATAAATGTGTTATTTATTTAATTTTTTGAGGAAAAGGAGAATGAAGGGGTAAGGTAGGACAAGTAATAAAAGTACTTAATTATTTAGTTAAATACCTTAGGGATTTAGAGGACTTTTAGGGGTATTAATTAAATAATAGTAATATTATTTAATTAATGTAAATAAGGGGATATATAGATAAAAAAAATATAAATTTGACTAAATATGAGTGGTCAAATTTAGATGTCTACATTTTTTCCTTCTTTGAGATGGTGTTACAAAGTAGCATAATTTCAAAGAAGATTAAAAGATAGCACCAAGAAGAAGATGGTTAGATTAGGAAAGATTATCCAGTCCTCAAAGGAGTGACTAAGAAGAAGGATGATGGGAGTGAAGATTAATATTAGGGATTGAGGATGCCCCCTCAAGAGGACATGTGGGTTCAAGAGAACACAGGTGTGCTCTTGAAATGGATGAGGTGATGTGAGTGTATATGATGAAGATGTTGCAAAGTGATGGATAAGAGAGGATGATAAGCTATAGGAGATTGGGAAGCACAAATGGATTTATGGATAAAGGTGATGTTGCCCCAATCAAGCTACAAGCCAAAATGGGTTGATGATGTATGAAGTGTTGTCGATGAGGGAATAATATATCCCAAAACAACACAAAAGGATAGGGAAAGATACATCCCAATGATGATGATGATGAAAGTGTTGTTGATGAGGGAAGGATACATCCTAGAACAACACCAAAGGATAGGGAAGGATACATCCTGATGATGACGACGACGATGATGATTGGATCAAGACTTGTAGCCAAGTTGGGAACAAGACCAAGGATGTGATTAGATGATTTGTGCTAGATTGAATGGATTAGGATTGGATGGAGATGTGAGATGGTTGAAATGAATGAAAATGATGAAGGAAAAGATGCTTAAAATAATCGATTGATATTATCCTAAGAGGATTGAAAAGATGATATGATGAGGATGGAAGAAAAGATGGTTAGAATAACAAATCTATATTATCCTAAGAAGGTTGAAGAGATGATGAAATGACGAAGATGGAGGAAGTGAGGGGATGGAAATTAATGGGATAAAGAGACAAGGAGAGTGATGAAGGATAAATGGATGGAAACCAAATCAAGCAGGTTAATTGCTATGCATTATGCTGCCATGTAACAAGTACTTAATTTTATATAGCATGAGATAATATGCACCAGGGCATGAGGAACCAAGGTGACTTCGTATCACGTGCATGGGACTAACACAACAAATAAGGAGGTTATCCCAACACCCCAAAGTCATGATGACTTTGGTCAGGCCAAGAATTAGGATAACCACAAGCACAAAGGATGCCCCAACGTAACACAAGACTGCAGGGACCTTGGTGGGTACTATGTAGGACAACTAAGCAAATCGCAACAAACAAAAGGATCAAGATATGCCCTATGTTTACCAGTCAAAGAAAACCATGATATGATGGATCAAGGTGACCCTGATGAGGTATGATAGGAGGCTCAAATGATAAAAAAAATCCAAAAACATCAAAAGATCACAATAAATTTCAAACATCCTTTGCCACGAAATCAACAAGGTGGATGAGATTGATGAGGTCTATTAGGAAGGATGCATCTTGTTAAGACCAAAGATGGAGACTAAACTAAGAGATCAGTATGGTGCAAGATACTCAAAACCCATTGAATCTCATGATACTAGTGGATCTCGTTTGTTAAGAATTGGCTAGATAGGGACATACTTGATGACACAACACAAGACAGACACACCCTAAAGACCTAGGGGCTCGGGGGCCAATCAAAGACTAACCTTGCCTATGTGAAAGCGTAGAGCCCTCGTAGTTTGATAAAAGACCATGGATAAAAGTGGAAAGAGGACAATGGATACCGATGATGGATGATAAGGACCAGACGGACAAAGTCTCGGAGGTGGATCAAATGATCAACCTTGCCTATGTGAAAGCGCAGGGGCAATGTAGTTTGACAAAAGGCCGACAACCGACCATGGATAAAAAATGATGAGATGACCTTGATAAGTGGATAAAATGATGGAAGAAATATGATGAGACAAGATAGACCTGGTGGATAAGATAGGATGATGGTGATCATGTATAGCTCAGGGATGGGATAGTTATCCAAAGCATCAAAAGATGAATTGGGAGGATGATATGATGGATATATGAGTGATGATGAGTGATAAGAGATTAGAAAAATATGCGAAAGAAGTGAAAGTGATGACGATGAGATAGATGGCATTGGATTGCATGGGGGGAAGCCTATAGCTAGATACCAATGACGAGGGATTGTGAGATGAGATGAGGATAAAGATTAAGGGATGGATAGATAAAGATAAGAAGATGGAAAGATGGTAGGATGGATGAATAAAGGGATACGGATTTGGATGAGGAAAATGTTACTAGATGGATAGATGAGAAGGTAAGGATTTGGAAGATGGGAGGGATTTATTTGATGGATGGATAGGAAGATAAGGATGGGGGGATGAAAAGGATTGTTTAGACGAATGGGAAGATAAGGATGGGGAGATGGAAGGGATGCCATGATGGATGGATAGGAAGATAAGGATTGGGAGATGGAAAAGGTTACTAGATGAATAGGAAGATTGAAGGGATTGTTTGGACAAATGGGAAGATAAGGATGGGGAGATGGAAGGGATGCCATGATGGATGGATAGGAAGATAAGGATGGGGAGATGGAACGGATTGTTTGGATGGATGGAATATAAGGATGGGGAGATGGAACGGATTATATAATCGATGAAGGATGTCTCCAAGGACTAAGACACAAAGAAGGAGATTCCCCACTCTAGATATGTCATGTATGATGAGGTAGGAGGGATGGAAGATAGAAGGATGGGCAGAAAAGGTAGTGAGATGGATATGGATAGGATGCATGGATAAGGAAGGGAGATTGATGGTAGCATGATGGGTGGACATGAAAGGTAGATGTATGTGGATAAGGATTAGGATAGTGTATAGGTGAGGGGAATATATGCCAAGAGGTGTCCAAAGCATGTATATATGTTTTCCCCTATCTATGTCAAGACCACAAGGAGGATGGAGGGGTTGGGATAAATGGGATATGACAGACAAGATGTGTAAGACAAGTGGGATGGAGGAGATGGATGAAGGGGATGCAGTTGCCCCCAAGTGTGGAAGTAAGATGGATGGGAGATTTACACATGATGCCTATTTTCCAGGTTTTCGTCATGGTATTTATTGAAGGTGCTTATTTGTCAAATTTTCACCATTGGACAAATTATTTCTCTTTATTTTTATTTTTTGTTTTTTTGTTTTTTGGATAGTATGCAGATGGATATGGATATGGACATGGATGCAGATAAGTGGATTTAGAAGACATGTGATGACGAGATGGATGGAGGACTCAAACATCAAATTCTATATGAGGTATTAAGAGCCCATGTTTGAAGTGACTATTGGATGTTGGTACAACCTTATGCAAGAGAGTAGATTAAAGGGATTTGATGTGGGAGATACGTGGGATAATGGATGGGATGATGGAAGGTGTATGGATGGAATGATGGGGTAGGTGTGTCATGGGGTAATGCGGTCAAGACCAACATTGGCACATATGGTGGTGGACGTGAAAGGATGGAAGGATTAATGGATGGACAATGTGGGGATAAAGGAGGAGACGAGATAGTGAAGTTTGGGACATAAGGACCCAAAATAGATTTAGGAGATGGAGGGTGTGCATGTTTAGCTTTTAGATTAGCAACTTTGGATTTTGTTACAGATTTTTCATTTGAAGCATTGCATTTTTTTTCTTTGAGATCCACATGGTTTTGATTTTTTCTTTGGTGGGCCTTTGTGGCCCCTGGCTTTGATTTGGATTTTGATTTTTTTTTGTCAACATGTCTTTTAGAGGGGACATGAGGAGCTTTAGATTCATGTGGATGTTTAGATTTATGATTTTTTTCTCTAACATCCAAAGTGCTTTTAATAGCAATGGGATGGGTGCGAGGAGATGGATGATGTGGAGGAATCATGAATGGAGTGATGAAGGTAGGATTTTGGGGATGATATGTTGATGGAGGATGTGTAGGTATGTGCCTTTGTTGATCCTGATTAGGGAACATGAGAGTGGGATGTTTATGATGGGTGACATGGATAGGTGATGGATGGATAAAAGGATGGATAGGAAGAGATGGAAGAGGTGATTTTGGGATATAAGGGCCCAAAATGGACTTAGTATGTGGGGGATGTGTAACGGTGGATGGAGGGACACAAGGACCCAAAATAGATGGAGTAGGTGAAGGATAGGATATGGTGGATGGAGGGACATAAGGGCCCAAAATGGATTTGGAAGATGAAGGTGGAATATGGATGGTTGTTTTGAGGCTATACGATGGAGGGGGGATGGCAACAAATGGTTTGGTAGAGCGACGAGAAGAGCCTATTATCCTTTTGGAGGAGGCTCATTGAGGATGTATAGAGGTTGTACCAACATTTTGGGATTATGAGTTTTGAGAGATATATCCAAGACGGTGTGTACACAGATTTTCTTTGACATGGATGGGCTCTAAAATACCTTGCTCATGAAGGCCTAAACCTTTTCCTTGATAGTTCGTGATCTTGAGCATCCGCTCTATAGTAGGATGCTTGTTATTTTAGAAGAATGATGCGAGTCCATTATTAGGTGGAGGAGGATGGGTGGCATATATGATTGGTTCCTCATCTGCAAGGAAACCACCATGGATGAATGTCAGAGTACCAAGGGAATATAAAAATGGTGTGGGGATAGTAGGGTTAGGTGATGATGGAGGATCATGAGATGGAGATGATCGGATAACAGCATCTTGATTGGGAGGAGTGAGTGGTAAGGGATCAAGAGTGGGATTAGGGGATATGATAGGAGTTGGATTTGTGGCAGTAGGTGATAAGGGCTCATGAGATGGAGCGGTGGGATTTTGAGTGTCAGGGAGATCATGGGATGGAATGGATGGGGGACTGTGATCTTGAGATGGACTAAATGGGATGGTAGGATCTTGATTTGAAGAAGGGGATATGTTGGTATGCTTTGGATCAAGCTCTTGGCATGACTCATCTTGTGTGGGTGGCATGATGATGAAGTGTTGGAGGGACTCCACAAGTGGGGGAGATGGAAGGATGGAGGATTCATGAAGTTCATGGGAATGTATTTTGGTGCTGCTAGGAGTGGGAGGAGTGGATTGGATTTGTGTGTCGTTGATGGATTGGGTGGATCTAGAAGTAGAAGATGGGGATTGGGTTTGGTTATCGTCAATGGGTTTGGTAGCTCTCAGAGTAGGAGATGGGGGTTTAATGGATTCAATGGATTTGATGGTTTCAATGATTTGATTGGTGCTAGGGGTGGTAACAATAATGATAGGCGTGAGATGGAGAAGGGTATCATCACTAGTGATCATGGATGATGGATTGGGATAGCATGGTTCCACAAATTCAATATGTGGAGCTGGGTATGTCTTCTTTGTCAAAAGTCCTTGGAGAATTTATGGAGTGAGAAACTTGCATATTATGGGCTTAGATGGCACATAGGGGTGGATGAAGGATTGTGGATGGGTGGAGGACTAGGATTATGGATTGGTGGATGAGGATTAGTTGGGGGAATGGGATTGGATTTAGTACTAGGAGTAGATGGAGGATTGGGACATGGTGGAGTGGAAGATGGAGTGACATAGGAGGATATGGATGGTGGAGTAGGACAAGAGGATGCGGCTGGTGGATTGTAGTAAGGGTATTGGGAATGAAGATTTGATTGGGAAGATCAAGATAGTGGATTAGGATAGGAAGACGTGGATGGTGGATTGGGACAAGAGGATGTAGGTGGTGGATTAGGATAGGAAGATGCGGGTGGTGGATTGTAGTAGAGGTATTGGGATAATTGATTAGGATGAAAAGATTGAGATGGTGGATTGAGATAGGAGGACATGGATGGTGGATTAGGATAGGAAGATGTGGATGTTGGATGAGGATAGGTTGATGGGGTGTAGGATTAAGATAAAAAAGTGTGGATGTAGGATTAGGATGGAAAAATTGGTAAGGAGGATTAGGATAGGGGGACATGGATGGGGGTTTGTAATAGGAGTATTAGGATGGTAGATTAGGATGGGAAGATTGGGATGGTAGATTGGGATAACAGGATGTGGGTGTTGGATAAGAGAAAGATGTAGATGAAGGATATGATGAATATGCAGATGGGGAAGATAATGGATATCCCTTGTCAAAGGTAGCATAAGGATTACTAGTAGGTGTGGGTGAAGGTGTGATGGGATAACATGGATGAGGGACTGGATTTTGGAAAGCGGTTGGGGAAAACTTACTAGAAATGATAGTATCAAGGGGTTCTATGTCATATACCTCTTGATCAACAAGACTCTCATTATCATCATCAACGTAATTGGGGTTTCCCTTAACTACTATTTTTGGTTGCATTGGTGAAGGATAAGGATTCATGATGTTGGATGGGATGGATATGGATTAAAGGTATGGGAATAGATGATTAGAAGGAAAGAAAAGATGATGAAAAGATAAATAGGGTGGATTGGAAGATGGAAGAAAGGATTTTAAGATTTGTTTCAATATCAGAAGATCTTGGATGTAGATGGACTAAAGCTTAGATTGGAATTGGATTAAAGTGGACTAAAGCTCAAATTGGGATTGGATTAAAGCTCATATTAGGATGATTGTAGGATGTGATGGGATTGATTGTAAACCAAGTTCAGGGGTTTAACTAGATGACGTAAGGTGCTGACAATCGAATATTTCTAGATTTGGCAATTTTCAAAAATTGTCAATTTTTTCCATTTTAGGAAATTTCACAGGCATACCTTTGAGAGTCCAGTTTTTTCTCAAAAACTTCATAAAACTAAGGTAGGATGAATTTTCAACTAAAATCCTAAATCTGAGACATGCATTTTGAGTTATTAACAAAAGCAATTTTTCAAAAAACTAGAAAAAACACTAAATTGCAATTTTGAGGGTCAAGATGGAAGTTTCAAGCCCCGAAAATGTGTTTAAACAGGGGTCTATCAACTAAGTATTGGTTGGGAATCCACATGCCACCTCATAACGCAACCACCCATAAAATTTCAACCCAAATGGACACCTGAGTCAAAAGTTATGACCTTTGGAAGTTTCTGCATCAAAATCAAAACCCCTAAAACAAAGTCTAAGTGATTGGGATAGATGAACCGATGAAGGATGTGGAATCTAATGATGTTCAAAGATGCACTTATGTGATTTTTTCGATGAAACGATGAATTTTAGAAAGTTTTGATGAACAGGAATGACAATGACAGGAAGACAGATGAAAGTTTACTTTTGGAAAAATTCGCCTATCTGGGTGGCAAGGTCACCCAACCAGGGTGCAAGGTCAGCCAACCAGGGTGCAAGATCACCCAACCAAGGTGCAGGATTTCCCAACTAGGTGCAAGGTCACCCAACTAGGGTGCAAGATCACCCAACTAGGTGCAAGGTCGCCCCACCAGGTTGCAAGGTTGCCCAACTAGCAAACTTGGACTTGACTTGGATGAAAAATAGTTATGACAATGGACAAAAACACAAAAAATAAAAAATTGAAGGTAAGGATAACTTGACTAAAAATTCATGCACTAGTTTTTCACAAAGAAGACAGTTCAAATAACACAATCCTAAGATTAGTAAGAGGGGTATGGCCAACACAGTCCTCTATCTAGGCTGAACAAGACAAACTAGGGAGTCCTTGATATAAACATAGTACACGAGGCACAACTGTGAACACCAACTCGTCATAGGCATGAGTCAGAAGCCCCAACAAAGTACTAGAAACTTGGACCAACTCTTCATGTCTTATCTAGGTATCACCCTAGCTTCAACGCTTCGCCAGACACGACATGACTGGATTGGGGTACAACTTTGGTTCTCCCCCTTTATATACCCCGCCGGTACACGTGGTTGGGATCATCCCTTGGGGTGATTAAATCCCCAAGCAAGTCCTGCTAAAAGAAGATACTAGACATTTTGGGTTGGTCCCCAGGCTTGCACGAAGCACAAGGGAAGAGCTTGAACAGTCTAGTATCCCCTAGGTAACACAAAGAACTAAAGTGGACTATGATTTCTGTTCACTTAGGATTGCCAAATGGCATAAGGGGATTGGATATGTCAGTATTCCACCTAAAAAACACAACAAACAAATATATTTTACTCCCCCTAAATAGTTCTATGTGCCTAGATAGTATGAAAATAACAAACAAATAAACAAACTATGCTAGGATCGATTGTTCTGCAAGAAAATGTTAGTAGTTTAAGCCTCTGACCTTGGGCAAGTGAGAAACAACTACACAAACATTAGTAATAAAGAAAGCACACTCACTAATGAACAATACTTAAAAACAATAAGAAATGACCAATGAAACTAAAACTTAAAGTCATTGTTTTACCTTAGAATCGTCTTTGTCTGATGTAGAATCGCCCATGTTGATATCAAAAATGCCCCTATTATGAAAACAGAATCACCCCTGTTAGGACTAGAATCATTTGTTTTAGAGGCAAGCTCGCCTATTTGCAGGAAGCAAGCTCACCCAAGTGAAAGGTAGGGTCGCCTGTTTCAGAGGCAGGCTCACCTGTTTGCAGGAAGCAGGCTCGCCCAAGTCAAAGGAAGGGTTGCCTATTTCAGAGGAAAGCTCACTTATTTACAGGAAGTAGGCTCACGTAAGTCAAAGGTAGGGTCACCTATTTGAGAAACATGAAGCAAATTTGCCCCTGTTTGATAGATGGGCGATTCTACAAGTGTAGAATCACCTCTATTTAAGGTAAGCTTGCCCTTCTTGACTACAAGATCGCCCTTGTTGTTGCAGAATCACCTCTATGTAACATGAACCTGCAAAATTTTAAACAACAGAGCACGCGAAAATAACAAACGGGTGAAGCCGCATAAGTGGTTTACACTTTTGAAGAGGAAGGAAATTTGAGAAAAAATGACCCCATGGCAAAAAAATTGGTTTTAGGGGTCCGCATGAACCTACATGTTCGACCGAACCATAAAGGGGTTCGACCGAACTAGGGTTCAAGCGAACCCATTAACTATTGGGCCCACATTTCCCACAAAAACAAAGGAAAATGTATATTAGTGGGGTTCGAATGAACCCCGGTTCGCTAGAACCCCCGGGTTCTAGTGAACCCCCTTTTCCCTAATTTTTAATTTGTTCACACAAAAAACCTAAAATTTTATGCTTTCAAGCTCCGGTTGGGGATGAAAATGGGGGAATATTTAGAAACCAAACTTGGAATCGAGTAGCCTTCAGAACGAGCTATCCAATGAATATAATTTTAGTATGTTTTGGTTTTATTATCTATTTGTTTTTAAGTTTTATTAAATATAGGTTTTTCATCGAAAACAAAAATCTCTGTTTTGCACAAGTGGAAAAATAGAATATTATAAAAAAAAATTAAAAATATGAGTGCACTAGATATTGAAGTCATTGATCCAACAAAAAAAAAGAGAAGAATTTCGATACATACAGTAAAAGTTATGCGTTATACCGGCTATGTCCTGAATTGTCATTTGATTGACTTTGAAACTTGATTAAAGAAAAAATATTCAATAAAAACTATCTAACCAAGTGGAAGCACTAGATATCGAGTTAGAAATCTAAATTTGAAAGAATTGGAATTTTATCCTTCATGGAAAAAAAGTTATGCATTATATTGTGTCACTTTTTAAAAATGCTATTTTTTGAAAAAAACCAATTTTTGTGGGAGATGGAAAAAGAAGTGCAATCTGATTCCAAAAAAATTGAAAAAAATATTTTTAGAATCTACAGACAAATGTGACAAGACTCTAGTTTACATCATCTTCAAATTCCTTACGGTTTAATAGCTATAGGTGCCTGAATGTGGAGATTGTGTTAAAAAAAATATCAGTGTCCAGTTAGGCCAAAAAGTGTAAACCACTATTGTGGGATCACCCAAACCCATTTGTGGGTCCCATTAGGCATGTTAGAAATATGTGCAACATTAAATCTCCTAGTCTATAATGTAAAACAGAAAGAAATGCAAGCAAGAGAAACACAACAACACCTCAAGATTAGCCTAGTTGAACTTAAACAAAATGAAATAAAAAAATAAATTATGTTACTTTGTCCAAGTTGATCCTTTGGTTGGCCTTGTTGATAGCTTGATGTGTGTGCTCTATGTCGATTTTGACAACATAACAACTTGTTGTAGCATGATTTGGGTGCAAGGATGAAGAGTTTTGGATATGGATGCAAGATGAGTAGCTCGAAAGATGGAGATGGCGAGTGCTTAAGACTAAGGTTTGACGATAAGAGATTGTGAAGAAGAATGTGTGTGTTGGAGAGAAGAATGCAAGAAGACCTACAAAATGGCTAAATGTTAGCCATTTAACTTAGGAAGATCAAATAGACGGTGGAGATTGATTCTTGGGAGAGGACAAGAGATCAATGGCTAAGATGAAGAGTTGACTAAAAGAATTAAAAAATTCTCTTTAATGTGCATGGGGAGGATAAAATGAATTAAAATTTTCTTAGAAACCTTGGATGAATAAAATAGAATTTTAAATTCCATTGGGAAGGACATGGGGATTGTAAATGGAATTAAAAATTCCATGAGAGGACCTTGGGAAGACAAAAAGGAATTAAAAATTCCTTGGGGAATAAGACAGGAATTAAAAATTTCTCAAAAGGACATTGGGAAGATAAAAAGGAATTAAAAATTCCTTGGGGGATGGGGAGAGTTGACCAAAGGGGTTGATTAGACTAGCTAATCAATAATTAGAAAACAGTTATGTGGCTAATGAAGATTATGAGCCAACTTGCAAAAGTTAGAGGATGTGACACATCTTAATCATGGATTAGACATGTGCATACCCCTAATGATGGGATTATAAGGTGGATTAGGATTAAGAAAAAGTGTTGGAGGATGTGACATGTGAGTAATTAAATAAATGTATTCTTTGAGGAAAAGGGGAATGAAGGGTTAAGGTAGGATAAGTAATAAAAATACTTAATTATTTAGTTAAATACTTTAGGGATTTAGAGGAATTTTAGGGCTATTAATTAAATAATAGTAATATTACTTAATTAATGTAAATAAATAGATATTTATATGAAAATGGATAAATTTGGTCAAATATAAGTGGTCAAATCTAGATGTCTACAATATAAAATTATAAATATATAAAATCATAAATCTATAATATAAAACTTGATTTAATTACATTGATAAGTAATTTGCAGACATCTAGATTTGACCACTTATATTTGGTCAAATTTATCCATTTTCATAAATAATGTAAAAAGAAAAGTGAACTTGAGTTTGTCAATAAAAATATATGTTACCACTTTTTAAAAAATAATGGACTTGAGTTTTTTAAGGAATTATAATAAAAACATGTGTCCCCACTTAACTCATGTAGTTAAGTAATTTATATTTTTTATATTTAAATAATTTGTATTATTTGAGATAATTTTTACTTTTTTAGAGTTCCTTAGGAGGCCCATTTTTTATGTAAATTTCCCCTAATTGAAGACACATTAGGTCAGTCCTTTAGGAGTCTTTCACAATAAACTGACAATCCATTTGTTCATATCTCATAAATAAACGAGTCTGTGTAATGTCAAACTATGAGGCTTCAGTGTGTATAATGTAAGCAAGGTTGATCCTCGATCAGCCCCTGGGGCCCTTAAGATAGGTCATTAGGTTAGGTTCTTGGTCAAAACCTTTTGAAACACCAAAACATTGGAAATTTTGAAAATCAAAACATTTGTAAAACATCTTAAAAAATTCCAAAATAGTCTCAACATTTGAAAATACAAAAAAAATTGATATATCCCAAAAAATCCAATCAATCCATCATCATCTTGGGATATTCTTCCCAATCCTCATTTTGCTTAACACTATCCTTGCATTGTTTCAATCAACCTTAGCTTGGTTTTCAACAAATTCTCAACTACTCTAACCTTCACAAGACCTAAAATATTTTCCAACTCTATTGGAATACTACCAGTGAACTAATTATTAGACAAACTAAGGTTTTGAAGGTTTTGAAGTCTTGCAAACTCAGGTAAAATGGGTCCACTAAGAATATTGAAAGACATATCCAATAGAGTAAGATTTCTCAGAAGAAAAAGTTGTTGAGGAACATGACCAGTAATCTGTTGGAGAATACTACCAACCAAAGCATTCCATGAAAGATCTAAATACACTGAGTGGGGCAAACCTATTTTCTTGAATCCACCACAAATTTCACCCGAAATGGTGCCACCAAGCTTATTGTTTGAAAGGACAATGTTATTCAACATTCCCAAAATAGAGCATTGAGTCGTTAGTTCGAACTACATCGTCTTTGAGCTTAACGTAGGCAAGGTCAATTTTTTATTAGCCCCTAAGACACAAAAAACACAAAAGTATTTAAATAGTTTGAAAACCCAAAAACATCCTCAAAACATTACAAAAACATTAAAAAAAATCTAAATATTTGAAAAAATCCATCTGTCTCATTTCACTTCACCCACGATAATCAATTATCTATAATAAATCAATCATCACCTTCAACCTTTGGCAAAACAATCAAAAATAAGTATAGCAAATTTAAAAGTGTATACCCAAACATCAAGGTCTCAAGTCTTGGTCAGTAGGTAAACAATTTAGTCAATTCTCAGTATCATTAGCCCATCATCTTGTTAGTCTCGAAATCATTTGACATCATCATGTCTTATGATGCATCTTTCCTACAATTAACATCAACATCAGACCTCACTATAATTTAGTCTTGGCTAGAGGTATGGAGAACATTGAATTGTTTGTTTACTTGATATTTTCTTGTGATTTATTTTATTGCACCTATTCCCATGACCTATCGAGGATGTCTATCTAAAAATATTTAGAGAGAAAGGAATGAGGCACTGATCATTATCTTTTGTCTGATGTTCTTGTTGGATACTCTTGTAATATAACTTGGTGCTACTTGCTTTGGTAGGTGTATATGAAAGACGCTTTGGATGTCTTGTTGACTATTACTTGGTTAGACTTTGTCTTTCTATGTTTTGGTCTAAGGTGTTTGAAATGTCTAAAGTACATCCTCACAAGGTTTCATATGTCAAGTATGAACAAGAATACTCCTATCTATTTTTCAAGTCAAAGTCCATCGCACTAGATACCATGCCATCCTAGTTGTTTATACCTTGATGTGTTGTATCTATGTGTGTTATCAAACATAAGGAAAGTATGCTCTTTACATCCCCAATACCTAGATAAGCAAATCATCACCATTATTCATCATCTATTTGATAAAGTCTCAATGACTCATAGACTTGTTGGACTTCTGCATCTTCTCTGAATCAAGGGTTGATCCCTTTTATTCTTCTTGTTTTTCTATCTTTACTAACATTTCTATCCAAGTATCAAATATGTGTGATATATCATAATATACATGAGGTTACCCATGCCTAATGACTGTCTATACATCATCAAATTTGTCTACATCAAACATTTGAGCCTTCCAGTCCTCTTTGAGTTGAACTAATCCTAAATATTTATCGTGAGCTTGACCCAAAAATCTAAATTTTTGCTCAATCTCTCAAGGAGGCAGTGTAACAACATACTTCTTTCCACTAGGGCATCCAAAAAAATTATTAAATTTTTGAATTTTGATCTCAGCAAGGTTATTCTTTGAACCAATGCAACAAGTACATTGCTTCAAAGAGAGGCAAAATATAGACATGCAAATAATCTTAATTGACATCATGCATCTAATTCCAATCAATTAACATCATTTCCTCTATTAATCAAATAAAGATTAATTCACTAAATTATGCTTGTTTAATTAAATAAATCAATTTATTTAATTAAATTCTCAAAGTCTTCTCATCTAGTTTAATAAATCAAACCATTTAAATCAAATGTCAAATCCCCTAAATTTCTCCAAATTAATTAATTTTGGATTAATTAACTTATAATCCTAATTACCTATTCTCTAACTTTTGACTCAACCTCAGTCAAACTCAACCCTTGACTAACCCACCCACTTGCACATGAAAATAAATTATTTTAATTAACTAATTATCTCATTTTCCCTCTCAAAAAGCTTCATTGACTCCCTTTATTTGACTTTCTCATTCAAACAATTTCCCCCCAAAAACAATTCAAGCACGTGCATTTCATGCCTCTCAAACATGCATTTGGTGCTTCTTACAAACACATGCAAAGTGTAATCAATCCTTACCCATTAGCATTGAGACAAATGTCTCAATCTCATTGGCCCTCTCTTAGTCCCACATTCCTCCCATCTCTCCATTCTTCAAACCTCCAACCTATAAATAGAGGCCTTCTCTGCTTAAAATCTATCCACAGTCTCATTCATTTACACTATTCACACATTTGTCTTCATCACTTGCAACTTGCTCATGAGTTTCAAAGCCTATCAAGGGGTGGGAAAGGGCATCCTTTTCACATCAAAGGAGCACCACTCCACTATGAGATAGAGTTTGATTCATATTTTCATATGCTTTTATTTATCTTTCTTGTTTCCTTGGTTGCATATTTAACATGATTAAGTATTTCATAGAGATGTTTAATTTTCTTTGCTTTAATTGACTAATCATGCTAATATATGTCAAGTTTTAAGCATTTACAGATTATTACATCTACAGTATGTATGTTTATGTTCTCATTATAGAATGAGGTGTGAAGAAAGTCTTTTGTTAGCTCTTCCAAATTGTTGGTTTCTCCTCTTTGTTCTTGGTTGATCTACCAAATTTGTGCTACTAGTGTTAGTGTCTAGTAAAATAGTTGTATGCATATCCAACCATCATATTCATTTTTTTTCTCATTTATTAGTACAAATGGTCAAGTGTTCCTCTGGTGAGATCTATCCATGGTACTTTTGTATTTCCTTATATTCCCCTTCTTCTAGTAGGTACCTTATTTTGATTAAGATATTAAATATTTTCTATTGTGTCAAATGTTCTTTTTGTGCATTTTGTCAACATACATTACAAATAAGTGTATGCTTCAATATGTCTAGTCTACTTTCCTCAGATTAAAAAATATTTTCTATTTGCGAGATGAATAATAGTAGGTCCCCAATGCTTGAGTATTTGGGTAATTTACTATGTCAAATTCCTCGTAAAATATGATTTATATGGCAGGTATTTTCAGATGTAGCTTTTATGTTGTCTTCTATTATACCGCAATGGTTGTGCAATTCATTATTTGTAAATGTAGTAGAATCTAGAGCATCCTTCGATATTTTCTTAATCATATATATTAATACAAAAGCTAGTAATTCTCAAAGAATGGAGTTTTGATTCTTCTTGCATTCATGATTATCATTTGGTGTTAGTCTCAAAATTGTATATAGGTTTTTATTATTAGATTCGTTATACTCTTCTAGGATTATTTCTTTTATATATGTTTCATTTGGTGTCTTGCTAAGGGGATATGGACTATTATGTTTATATCAGCAAATGATATCTCCTCTATAACATTCTAACCATTCACTGAAGTAATTCTTCCTAAGTCTTCACTTTGTGAGTAAATAAACTATGTAACAAGCCATTGCAATAAAAAAATATTTTCTTTATCGAGTACAAGTGAACAAAGATGGCGTAACAATATACAACAAGGATTTCATTTCAATATAATAATTTCACAAATTACAATATTCCAAGAATGTACACAATTACATACATAGCTCAATTGAGCTTCAAAGCAATAGATATAGATGGTCCAAGATCCACCTTTCGAAACCTTGGTCTTTTGTCGCCTACTGAGGAGGAGAAGCATCACTCAAGCGCTTTTCCACCAACTGCAGACTCATTTGTGGTCCCCCAAACATAGATCATAAGATAGATGGCCCTACCCATAGACGAAGGGATTGGTTGAGTAACCTCGTACGACAAACCACACTAAGCTTAGTGTTGTGCCCTACATGAATAGAACTTGTAACCCTACAATCTACACATAGCATGCACTACATAGACATGGTAAACTGACAGTGGAGCCAAAGACAATCATACTACTTTGGCCAAAGTGTTCTCACTCAGTGCTTTGAGTGATGGTCATTTATTCACTTACACTGCTAAAGCTCATTTTGACTTAAGGCCGCTATAATCTATGCATAGGTAATTCCTCCCATGGGTAAGCTTTAACCCCAGAATTAACCTATCATTAATCTCACATACTCTAGAGTATTTATACTCTTAAAGCATATATAAAAGTTCCCTCCCTTCAATGGACAACAATCCCAAGAGTAACCCACTATCTATTTAGTATAATTAAATAACCTAGCTATGACTAACCCTTAAGCTACCCTTGTTTAATCATATCTAGTATATTGATACATATGACAAACAATTCATCCTATTATGGAGTAATTACAAGCACCTCACAAAACAACACAACAACTTCTATTTTCCTTTCAAAGAAAACACTATTTTCTCTGATGCAAGTAATCACAATAGACTAAATAAAGCATTCAAGAATCAATCTTTCATAAACTAAGATAATTAAAGGAAGAATAATCCCCATACCTGTAACTCGCTTATCCAATTGACTAAATAATGCATAGCTTCTCAATTTTAGCCACTAGCTTTACTTTGACTTCACAAGCAATGCCTCTATAAAGCCTTCCCTCAAGTGATAAATCATAATATACTTCACTCTAAATACTCAAATCTCTCTCACAATACTTAGAATAAACTTGTAGAATAAGGAAAATTAGAACTATGGAATAGAATACTATAAAGTGCGTATAAAATGTAGAGAAAAAGCATGTGGAATGCATAGCAAAATCCATCCCAAATGAGAGTTCAACCTCACTATTCATACAACAGGTTGGAGACTTCTCATCCTATAGAAAAGGCACAAGTATTGATAGCAAACTCCACCTTAGTTGACTCACTTAACTTGGCAATAAGGTGGCAGCAAGTTGAGAGTGTACTCAGCTTTCAAATAAAGCTACAAATTACCCTCTAAAATTGACAACAACATAAGATCATTTCAAAATAGCACATGGTAAAAATATGGTATTCAAATTGCTTTAAAAATACACTTCTATAACAATTAGAATTCATAAGGTGGTGCCAAAGCAAGCAACTATCCTTCTACAGTTGACATGACTTTTCTCTTGTTTGAACCACTCAATAACTAAAATGCAACACTGAGCATAAGTCGACTTAGTCTATGTTGAGTTTCCATGTTAGAGTTAAATATGTTTTGATCAATTCATCAACTTACAAAAGCCTTTCCTATCATTCAACATTTACATTAACTTTGCAGTTGTTATTCAAATCATGATAAGGTGTCCAAGGTAAATGCAGTTTACTAAGTCAAAAGCATTCCATCACAATGCATCAACTAAGTCAAACTTCTCAAATCAACTTACTTGCTGCACTTTATATTGCATAAAATTTGCTCTATATTCATCACCAATATGTGTTATATTCAGCCTTATAAATGCTTTGTAAATGATATATATAATCAACATATGGTTATGTAAGTAAATCGACCTCAAAGCATATAGTCATATTTAAATATATATCATATATTTACATATACATCTATATATATGTATATCAACACACACACACACATATGTATATATATGTTAATATATATTTATATATATCATATGTCAATAAATTATGTATACATTCGATGTACAAACTAATACAAACAAGCTAGCAATCACATAGTAATAACAAGTATATCAATTGTGTATATATATATATATATATATTCCTCTATGTACATATATACATTCATACGTGTGTATTGATACATATATACATATGGATATATGTATATATTATATATATATATATACACATTCGATTACACACCATAGTCATACACAATTACTTTTGTATTGATAAGCACCTACGTGTGATATATCTATACATATACATATGGATGTCGTAAGGTCCATCTAATAGTTTCGTGCGCATAAGCAACTCATCCATAAGTGTGCATGGGAACGTCTACCTATTTACCCTCATGTATGTGTTCCTTCATGCATATGGTCTATCATCAACATGCATATGTGTACATCATATACACATTCCACGTATGTTCTATTCATCAATACAAGCATAGAAATATAGGAAGAACTCATAAGCTCAAATAGATAAACATCACCCAATAGTGCACTCAATAGTAAACAAGACTCTTACTAATGTTGACACATCAAACTAAGGATGACTTACCAACTTCCCTCATAATAACTTGACTCACCCATACTACTATGATTGTGTGTAAGCTTAGATAGGTTACATTATTGGTTACCCAACCAAGATATTCTCTTGAGTGATACTTCCCCTCTGCCTAAAGGAATTAAACATATACCTGCATCCACTAACACATGCCCACAATAGTCAATTGTTCACAAAATATGAATTACACGTAATACATCTCCATAGATAGCATATTAATTCAATAACCATCCATTTCATATATATGCATTTGTTCACATATCATTAAATGAAATAACATTCATTCATAATGCATTGATAACAAAGTGCATGCACAATTTATTCATCGTCAAAATACAAATTATATTCACATTTACCCTACATAGTAATAGTAAATAGTAATTACACAATTGGGGTGTAACATACTCCCCCCCTTGTGAATCATCGTCCCTAATAATTTTATGTAGTAACATAATTCAAAGCAAACAAACAACATTTTTTTTTTAAGTATTCTCAAATACATCTAAAACATGAGGAAACTTTTGTTGAATCTTAGCATAGTCTTCCTAGGTGGCAGAGTCTTTTGCATACTAGTCCCATTGGACTTTGCATTGCAAGACTTCCCTATTATGCAAGCGAACCTTACGTGTTTTGAGCACCTTTATAGGCTCTAGTGTTACCACATCGAGATCTTCTACATGTAAAACAGTCCAATCAATCACATGATTATCACTTGGTATATAATTCTTTAGGTAGGACACGTGGACGACATTATGCATTTTGGGAAGAGTAGGTGGCAACACAATTCAATAAGCTACCAGATTCACTTCCTCTAGAATCTCAAAAGGTCCTACATAACGTGGGGCTAACTTGCAAGATTTCCCAAATTTAATGGAGCTCTTGTGAGGTTTCACTCTCAACAACACCTTGTCACCTGCGACAAAATTTTGGGGCACTTTATTAGCATCAACATAGCTTTTCTATCGATCGTTAGTTTCAGCCAACCTTTGCTCAACAATCTTAACTTGCTCTTCCATTTCAGACATCTTTTGCCCAAGACTCACTCTATCCTCAAGTTTATCCCAAATTATAGGAGTTCGACACTTTTGACCATATAACGCTTTAAAAGGAGCCATGTTTATTGCGAAATGGTAAGAATTGTGGTAAGAAAACTCTACTAAAGGAAAGTACTCTTCTCACTTGTACTGTTGATCCATGCAATACATTCTAAGTAGCTCAAAATATCATCTCGAAATAGATGGAAAAACCCTTTCTCGCAATACATTCTAAGTAGGTCCTACATAATGTGGGGCTAACTTGCAAGATTTCCCAAATTTAATGGAGCTCTTGTGAGGTTTCACTCTCAACAACACCTTGTCACCAGTGACAAAATTTCGAGGCACTTTATTAGCATCAACATAGTTTTTCTATCGGTCGTTAGTTTCAGCCAACCTTTGCTCAACAATCTTAACTTGCTCTTCCATTTCATACATCTTTTGCCCAAGACTCACTCTATCCTCAAGTTTATCCCAAATTATAGGAGTTTGACACTTTTGACCATATAACGCTTTAAAAGGAGCCATGTTTATTGTGAAATGGTCAAAATTGTGGTAAGAAAACTCTACTAAAGGAAAGTAGTCTTGCCACTTGTACTGATGATCCATGTAATACATTCTAAGTAGGTCTTCTAATACTTGATTCACCCTTTCAGTTTTTCCATCTATTTCTAGATGATATTTTGAGCTAATGTTCAGTTGAGCCCCTAGTGCAGAAAACAAGGTTTGCTCAAACTTAGAAGTGACTCATGCATCCCTATCCGAGATCATTTTCTCAGGAATCCCATGCAACCAAAACACTTCTTGCACAAATTTCCTTGGTATGATAAGTTCTCCATCAATTAGATTCTCAGGTATGAAATGTGCTACTCTGGTAAGCTTATCTACTACCACAAGAATGACATTGTGCTTATTCCTTAACATAGGAAATCCTTGCAAAAATTCCATACTTATGACTTTCCATTTCCTCTTTGGTATATCATGTAGGTATAACAAGCCTGTAGGATGATGATGCTCCACTTTCACCTTTGACATTCAAGACACCTAGCTACAAATCTAGCAACGTCTCCTTTCATCCCCTTCCAAAAATATAATGGCTTCACATTTGCCATCATTTTGGTCACTCTAGGGTGTCCAGAGTACGGTGCTTCATGTACTTCTTACCACACCAAATTTCTTAACTCTTCTACGTCAGGTACATACATTCTCCCTTTATATCTAAGTAATCTATTAGGTTCAAAATGAAAACCTTCGTACCTAAAATCTTGCGAATTACTAGTTAGTGCTTGCTTGAATTGCAAGTAGTACTTGTCCTTTTTGCATTTCTGCAACAATTGACCTTTAAAGTCAGTTTGAATCATCACTATTGAAGCAATATGACATCTTCAACTCAAGGCATCGACAACCCAATTTTCCTTTCCCTTGACATAACTAATGTTGAAATCATAATCCACTATTAACTCCAACCATTTTCTCTGTCTAGCATTCAAATTAGGTTGAGTGAATAGATACTTCAACCCGTGATGATCATATCTCATCTCAAAGGGTTTCCCTAATAGGTAGTGCATCCACATTTGCAATGCGTGAACCACAACTGCTAACTCCAAATAATGCAATGCATAATTTTGTTCCTAAGATTTTAGCTTTCTAGATTTGTAAGCAATTACTTTCCCATCTTACATTAACACACCCCCTAAGCCCTTCCCATATGCATTTGTGATAATAGTAAAGTTACCTTCAAGATTTGGTACTTTCAAGATCGGTGCAGTAGTCAAATTCTCTTTGAGTGGGTCAAAGGCTTCTTGACACTTCCCAATCCACTCAAATTTCTTCCCTTTCTTCTATAAAGAAGTAATTGGAAAAGCAATCTCAGAGAAGTTTACAACAAACTTTCTATAGTGCCCTGCTAGACCCATGAAACTCCTTACCTTAGACACATTTTTGGGTACCGGCCACTCAAGCATGACCTTGATTTTAGTTGGATCAACAAAGATTCCATCCATCAAGATCACATGCCCAAGATAATGCACTCTCATTTGAAATAAGGTACACTTAGATAGTTTACCATACAATTTATGTTCTCTTAAACATTGTAAGACTATCTCTAAATGTCTACAATGATCTTCCTCATCCTTTGAATAAATCAAGATGTAATCTAGAAAAACTAGGAAAAACTTATCTAGGAAACCCCTAAATACACTGTTGATTAGGTTCATAAAAGTTGTAGGTACATTCGTTAAACCAAAGGGTAAAAATATGAACTCATATTGTCCATATATTGTTCTGAATGTAGTCTTAAAGATGTCACCATCCTTAATTCTTAACTAATGGTATCTAGATCTCGGCTCTATCTTAGAGAATACAACAACTCCCCTCATTTGATCAAAAAAATCACCAATTCATGGCAACAAATACTTGTTCTTTACTGTTGCTTTGTTAAGCATGCCATAATCAATGCACAAATGCAAAGTATCATCCTTCTTTTTTACAAAGATGACTGGCACTCCCCAAGGTGATACGCTCGGTCTTATCAACCCCTTAGATAATAATTCATCCAATAGTGTCTTGAGCTCCATTAGCTCGATTGTTGTCATCCTATATTGCACCTTGGAAATAGGTTTAAACCCTAGAACTATATCTATAGAGAAGTCAAGTATCCTTTTCGGTGGCAACCCAGGTAACTCATTTGGAAACACATCCGAAAAATTTCTCAATATTGGATACCTCTCCATTTCTGACATTCTCGTTTCATCTATTTCACTCTCTTCCATCTCTTGGAAGTTTTGTGACCCAAAATTATCAAGGTTCTCTTCAAGTTGCTCAATCTTGACGGTAAAGAGTTTGCACCCTTTCTTCTTAGCCCTTAACATTGTATTGTAGTTATTTGACGAATCTTTCCCTCTCTAGGTATCCCTTGAAACTTCACTTGGTTACCAAGATCATCTAGGAATTCTACAGTTTTAGCATGGAAATCTACCTTAGCCCTATGTCTCCATAGCCAATTCATACCTAAGATAACATCATAGGATCCTAAAGGTGTGACATATAGGTTCACTTCTGTAGAAAAACAAGGTAGCTCTATCCTAGCCTCGAACAAACATTGTTCCACCTTTTCTCTTGTCTAGTTTGCATACTCTACACCCCAAGACATTGCCATGTATCCAACCTTTCTAGACAATTCCTTAGCTACTCCAGGTGAAATGAAATTCTTAGTTGCACCAGTATCTATAAGTACAAAAATGACTAAGCCAAACAAAATACCTGAAGTTTCAATTGGAGTCACTTGATACTCTGCTTGGCTATCATCCACAACTACATGTATCTTTTTTTGAAACGTCACTTGTTGGGTAGGTAGTGGATTACCATAAGATTGTGACTCAGAAGACCTATTGGGACATTCTCTAGCAAAGTGGTCTCCACATGTAAAGCATCCAGTGTATAGTTCTCTCTTCCTTGCAGGTTCTCTAGATTTACTAGCGTTTCCACCAACATTGCTGGTATTCACACCACTAGAACCATTCCTCTTTTGTTCCCTTATTTATTCTTTCCCCTTGCTTTGGTACACTTTGCACAACCTCCACCTTCTTTGGTGTTGGCTTGTCTTGAACTTCTACAACCTTCTTACAATCTCTATTTTCTTGACGTTTGGAGATAGCTTTGAGCTTCTGCTCCTATTTAACTGCTTTCTCATACACAAGATCCATAGTTGTTGGATCATGCACATCCATCTCTCCTCCAATTTGACTATTAAGCCCCATGATAAACTTTCTTATGTGGAAGCATTCATCTTTTTGATACATAGGAACATAATGCAAAAGTTGAGTAAAGTTCTCCCAATACTCATTGACTGACATATTACCTTGTCTCAAACTTTAGAAATCTGTGAGTTTCTGGTCAAAGTAGAGTTGGGGCAACCATCTCTTACAAAAAATCTCAACAAATTCACCCCATGTCAGTTTCCATGAGTTAATATTGAGTTCCATCTTTTTATTCTTTCACCAATTAGAGGCTTTTCCTGCTAAATAGTATGCACCCCATGTGACTTTGGTGACCTCAATGTAATTTTGAATCTCATAATACTTCTCCATTTGGACTAGCCAAGCCTCAGCTTCATCTTTGTTCGCACTTCTGTCAAACTTGGGTGGGGTAATTTGCTTCATATCTCTGGAAAGTTCAAAAGCCATACGCTTCTTATTTATTTCCTTAGATAGAGAAGGTGATTTCTATCTCTCGTGATCATGAGTTTCATCACGTCCGTGAGAAGATTTATTTCCTTCATTCCCATTATTTGGGACTTCCTTCTCCAACCTAGCTTTTACCCTTTCTTGTTCAAGGTTTTCCAACCTTGCTAAAGTTTGGTCAATTCTAGCTTTAACTATTGTGAGTCCTTGCCTAGCTTCTTGGCTTTCGCTAGGATTGGTTTGTGTCCTCACCATCTTCACAACAACGGATTTTACCTGAAAATTTATCCATGTTAGATTTAATCATGTTATCAACTATCTTAGTGCGGTCATCTTACTTCATGTGATGTGTCTTCTTGGTGGTGTCATTAGGTTTGATGTCCTTCAAGATTACGACCTTTCTGAGCATATGACATTCCTCTTAGTAGTAATGCTACGAATTGCATTCCCTAAGTTGTGAATCTTTATCCTCGATTTTCCATGACTTGGAGACATTAGACACAATATTACCTAGGATGAGACCTTTCACAAACTAAGCAAAACCCCTTTGAATATATCCTATTGCATATATCAAGGCCACCAAGCATATCACAACTTGCTTGCCAGCAGAGCCTTTTTCATGAGTGCCTAGCATAACGCAACTTGCTAGCCTTGTGACCATCTCTACGGTGCCTTATCAAAGTTAATAGGAGGTATAAATTTGGTATGGTTAGCTAGCCACTTCCTAGGGCTCACCCAGTGGACAATGGATTTCACTAGCCCATGTGAGTGCATTATTATTTGCATAGTGGACATTGGATTTCACTTGTAAACATTTTTGGACAAACAACTAAGGCTCGATCGACATTGAGTTGGAAAAATAGTCAAGCTTGATCCACCCTTTTTATTTTTCTTTCTTTTAGTCTTTGACATTATATGATTGAGTATCTTGTCATTGTTGTTGCATATTTAACAAAGGTATGTATCTCCTTGTGCCTTTGTTGGTTTACCATGAGAACTTAGATCTTGGGGCGTGATCGTCCTCCTTGACCTTTTTCATATTATCTTTCCAACATTTGTACAATTATACCTACCTTGATTGTCTACTTTAGTGTGAGTTTGATGCAAGGTCATCTTTTCACTAAAGTGGGGGCTAAATGTAGTGTAGGAAAATGTACTCCTTTACATTATCACACTTTGTTTAGGTCCCCTCAATTAAACTAGACTTCCTTATGCCTTAATAAGCCCTATTTTACACATACAAGCCTAATAAATTGCATTTTTCAAAGGGGAAAACCAACAATAATTAATACTTTACCTTGAACAATGTGTATTCTAGGAATAGGGACCTGGGACCCATTCACCCATGGGCGAATGGGTCTTCCCTAGGCCTTTGAACCTAAATTTAAAATATGTTTTTGGTGGTATTTTATTGTCCCTGAATTCAAATTTTAATGTTGGCTTGTAATGTTTAATTTTTGAGAATTTAAGGATACATACCTATAAATACAAGGTTATTTTATCAAATCAAGCCTAGAAGTTTTCAAGAAGCAAGCTATATTTTTCATGAAAGCATTCTTAAAGCAAGGATTATGATCAAAGGAATTCAAGAGCAAATTTATCAATGATTTATTGCAATAATCAAGATCTCAAACATCATGTCAAAGTATTTTACAATCATGCATGTTTTTGGAGCTAACATTGTGATGTAGGTTTCAAAGATCAAGTCAAGCATTCAAGTCATATTTCAAGTATCAAGATCCACATCCATTGAAGCCATTTCATGCAAGATCAAGATCAACATTTCAGTCCTCCGAAGTTTTTACTCAAGGGTTTGGTGAGTTGCAACATAGCATTGTTCATTCATCATTCCTTTCATGTTTCATTATTTTAATTCATGGTTTAATTACCTGAATGGGGTTTGACCAAGGAAAAATCCCATTCACCAAAAATAAACAAATTTTCCCTCTTGTGTTGTAAATCTTAGGTTGAACATGTATTGAAGATCTCTCAAAGAGCAAAAGTGAAAAAGTTGTCAAAGTTGTCCTCAATTCACAAAATATCACCTACATATCTTAGTTATGACTTTTTGACACTAAAACCAGATAAAACAAAAGCTACAAATTGACACCAAAGGATCCTAAAATTTGTTTGAAACCTCTACACAAAGACCCATTCGCCTATAGGCGAACGAGTCCCAATCAGCCTCTCAAAACTGCATTTTGGTGACAGGTACACATTATTGTACCATTTTCAAATCTATCAAAACTTTGTTGTTTTTGTTTGTATTATGCTTTCAATTGATGTTTCAAGTTTGAATTGGCATAATTGAGCTGATTTACTATTTTTAGTTTTTCTCCCAAAAGTGTTATTCAGGATGATACCCCCATCCTCAATCGTAAAGAAATAGATTCTCTCATTGAGTTGACTCACCTAAGGGTTGCAAGTCAATTATTTATGTGGATCTCATTTCCTAATGAAATAAAGGAAAATAGGTCCATCCATGTCTACATTTTAACATTTGTGAACCCCCCACACATATATCCAACAAACCCTATTTTTTCGCTATTTAGAATCAAAAGGGGCATAACTCAGAGGAATATTATAAGCAACAAGAAGGATACTCATATCTCATCCATGAGCTTAAGGAGATGGCAATTCATAGAAGGTTCCAATGATAGTCAATGTAGCAAGGTTAGGAAAGATGGATCATGAAGGATTTATAAAATAGTTATAGCCACATGACATGGAGATGATGGTGGAAATTTAAAAAAGTTGGGAGAAATTATGAGTGGCTTTCCATTGGGCTTGTAGATGTCCTAAATGTTGGTTGTCAACTTTGGACTAATCTAATGAAATTCTCTTCATTTTTACAATTCTTTTAGATAATTATAGTTTTGATGTTATGAAAGTCATCTTCCCATTCAACGAAAATCAACTTAATTTGTGTGAAAAGGACAATGGAAAATGCTTTTTCATTCTTTGTATCAATATACTATTAGCGTAAATATATTTGTATCAAGGAGATATGTAATTGCTAGTGTTGGTTAGAGATAACTCAATTGTATACAAATCTGCACTTTTTGGAGTTAACACTAGATATCTTGAAGCCTAATCTCTAGGATTGAATACACTAGTTTCATGGATACAAGTAAAGAAGTAAATTGATTTCAATATTGTATCTAGGACTTTCATGGCAATATACAAGGCTATCAGTCAGGGGCAACATCATATAATGAAGATGGACTTGTGATAGGTGAATATGAACCTACAATAACAATCACTCTAGAGGTTAGCCTATAGATCTAGTGATGAGAACATTAATAGAAAACAAGTACATACTAGAAAAGTGTCACATACCAGCTATAATAACAAGATGTAATCAAAAAATGATGAATGATAGACAAGTATAATGGTTGAGGATAAAAATGTAGGGGAAAGGAAGGCTTTGTGATAATTCCAAGTGGTATAAAATTTCCATTAAAAATCTCCCACACCATCTTAGGGAATTTTAATCCCTTCCAAGCATTTTTCACATGTTTTATAAGTAATTGAAGGATTTATGAGTAGTAGCAAGTATTTACAAGGGAGTTTTTGAGCAGTTGAGGTAAAGTGGATTAAAGGAAAACAAGTGGAGAGTTTCAAGGGTAGTTTGCAAACATCTATGGGTAGTTCAAACTCATCCCTAGTATCTAGGAGCTTTATAACCAGCTGAGGCAAATTTCAAGGGATGAAGAAACCAAGTAAAACTAGGAAACTTCTTGGGCGTCCAAAGTAGGTTGCCCTATTTTCCAACCTTGTAACTTAGTCAAAAATAGTTCATATATTCTCTCATATGCTTGGAATGAGATATAGGACCCATAGGCTTTCATTCTTACTTAGGTCTTTCATATTTTTGAGTTATAGAAGCCCAAAAACAACATTGTAACTCAACTTTCTTAGTCACAACACTGAGAGATACACTTTGTAGCACATTTTCAAAGAAAAGACACATACTTTAGACTTATATATGTTGTAAGAACACCTTTCTTCTATAAAATTTAGTATTTTTCCTTCTTAATAACTGCATCATTATGTGCAAATAGATGATTGATATGTTTCTTTGTGTTTTATGTTAAAGCCTCAAATGCATTGTATCATTTCCAACACTTTTAGGTAGAAATGTATGTCTGATGCAAGTCATAGATTATGCCACTAAAGTTAAAACTCTTTATTTATGAAAATCATGTCATTTTCCTTCTAAAGATTACAATTTTTTTAGCTTTCCTATGAAATACTTATGTATGAACATGTTAACCCTTGAGTTGTGCAAACTCAAACTGAAAAATTGAGAGATTGTGTATCAAAAACAATAGTTCAAGTCTTTCTAATTTGGTGAATCACCTTTTAGTCATTCCAAGTTCATTTTATGGTTTTCCTTCACTCCTTTCCCAACAACAACAATAAATAACTTAGCTTAGGTGATAGAACCAAAGGGAACCAACCCTCTCTAGAGGTTCTTTTTTGTTTAGGTGACCCACAACTTAGAAAATTCCCCATGTTCCACTAGCAGGCTAAGTTTACAACTCAGCAAGGGTGCACTTCTTAGTGATAGCACAATCATCCAATTTAATCAGATTTATGCAAGCATGAAAAATTATAAGTTCTTATGACTAATTTATGAGCCATATAAAATATGCATGTGATTTTTTTTATGCGTAAGAGTATGAATTTTATTAAAATATCAAAAGAGATTTTATAGAGTCTTCACCATGAGAGGAGTGCAAAGCACCACCTAAGACTGACCATCTTACCAATCTACCCATATAGCGACCATGCAAGGTCGAATTCCAGTAAAATAACAAAATGTGGGAAGCAACTACCAAAAAAACCCACCATTTGTAAACATACCACCTAAAATGAACTAACAAACATGCTTAAAATATAGAGGACAACATTAATTACTAGAACCCCATTACTCTAGGAACCCATTGGCAGCAACAAACGCACGAAAATTAGGAACCCCACACCAACTGAAAGAGTGTTCGATCTTGAACACCTGTAATAGATAATCCACCCCCACTATCGTGACTTGTTTATGCTCAACCAGTGCCATCCCCTTCAAACCAAGAACAAAGGGGTAGTATTTCACCACCTCATCTGGCTTGTAGAAAGAGGGGAAATCTCAAGGTTGTGACATGCCCATCCCAGAAATGGAAACAATGAGGATCTCTTCCAAACCAACCAACCGATCTACAACAAATAGTCATCACATCAACACCTCTGTGACCTTCTTAGCCATCCTTATCTTTAGAAAAAATGACCAGGAATCTAGACGTGATGTGAGTCCCAACTCGTTTGGTTTCGCTATTTGTGATGAAGCCTTTGCTTAACACCATTTTTGTCAAAGTGAGGATGAATAGGTCATACTTTTTCAAAATCCTCTTAAGCTACTACTTTGAAACTTCATCACAAAACGCCATCTCCCTCACCAAGATGTCTAATTGTATTGGGGTGTTAGCACCAATATTAGTTAATGTCTCTACAGACATCTTAACCACGAACTTGGAAAACTCTCCCATTGCTGATGAAAATCAAACCTTCACCAACACCGCACAATCCAGAGATATGAATCAAACACCTAACAAGCAAAATATAGAAATCCAATGGAGGCAAAGGTCACTTCAATTATAAATGGAAGTGTCAGTTGTTAAACATATCGTGCCATGAGCCACCCTGCCAACTCATGAAAACCTCCACTTTGCATGATCTTGTCCTTTCATCGAATCCCGAGGGTGAGATTGAGATGATGGAATAGTCATCCATATTGTGAGCTTTGTAAAATGCCTTGAATTACCATCATTGCACTGACTATGAGGTCATGATTATCGTATTGATGCCCACCTCACCCTACACCACATCATCAAAGCACGCCACTCATATTACCTGCAACCCATGTGGCACTAAACATTGCTGACTATGATCCCTAGCCCCCCACACTAAGGGTGTGGGAAGGGCACCCACCCAACCACCCCTAAAACTACCTAGAAGGTTCCAATTTCTTTTATTCTTTTTCCATTTGTACCCAAATTTCACATTGCATCTGCCTTAACATTTCCTTCCCTCAATACATGATTCATTGTTACTAACTCACAATTGTCAATCAAATCCAAGGCCACATCTAATTATGCTTCCAACTTCCAGTTTATCATCCCGTGAGTGCACAGGGCATTGATAACAATTGAAGAATTTCCTTCAATCACAATATTTTTGAGATTTATCTCTTGACATAACCTCAATCCCAAGATCAATGCTAGCATCTCCGCCAAGTTGTTCATTCCCACCAGAAGAGGCTTAGCTAATTTCCCTATGTATTTGCCATCCCAGTCTCTGATGATACACCCGCACTTGATATGCTAGGGTTGCCTCTAGAGGCACCATCAAAATTCAATTTGTGCCATCTTGCTTCTGGGGGGGTTCCATTTGACATTCTTCCTTTTCCCTTCTGTCCTTGTGCCACCCTCCTCGTAGATTGGGGGGATAATCAATCCATGCCAGCTTTGGCGTATCCTAGCATCCCATTCAGTGAAAGTCACATTTCTGAGAGGTGTGACCTCTGACCTAAAATTTACCAGCTCAACTAAGCTAGCCTCAATCTTATTTTGTAAAGACTGAATGGGCATTTCTTTTTCTTAGAATATATGTTTATTCTGCTCTTTCCACACTTCCCATATTAACATAGAGGGGTTAGAAACCCAAAGAGTATGATAGGTTTCCTATTTGTGGATATATGGCAACCCAAGAAGCTAGTCTAGCAAGTTTTTTGGCATTACCAACTGCCACTAATTTGGCAATTAGTCAATTCCAACATTGATATGTAAAAAGGTAGTTTAGGAACAATGATATCTAGTCTCCTCATCTTGTCTGCAAAGACTACACCTGGAGGGGTCATGGAAACCCATTTTGAAAAATCTATCCATTGTAAGAGCTCGAACTTGGGAGGAAATCCAAGTGAATATTTCAGCCTTGGGTAGGAAAGCAATGTTCCAACATATTTTTGTAGGAAGCTTTGTCCCCCCAACCCATGCTCTGTGAGTTTTTATAGCCTACTTTCACAATATAATTTCCATCAGGGGATGCATCCTAGTATAACACATCTTGGCCTTCCCTCAATCAAATGCTACTATTTAAAAATAGTTTTTCATACACCTCCACCTCCCATTGGGCCAAAGCCAAGTTGCCTAGGCTTTTCCATTGAGTCATGGAGCTACCACCCTGACTATTGACTATTAAATAGTCTCTTACCTCATCCCCCATACTCATTTTTTACCATCTTGATATTATCAAACTCGACTCTATTAGCTAATTTGGGGTGGCCCTCCCACGAGTCATCCCATAAATTATCCATCTTGCCATCCTTGACTTCCTAGGTTAAGTGGTCCGAAATCAAATCTCTATAGCTACTTATGAAATTCCATATTCAGGACCCCTTAGGAAGCGACTTGGAGATAAAGATGTTGTTTTCATTCTCATCCAAGTACTTGGCTTTTAACATTTTAATCCATTTGAGATTTTGTTTCGTCTGGATGGCCCAAATGAGTTTAGCCCCTAATGCTTTATTCTGAAGGAGGTATTTCAAACCAGCTCCATCTCTCTCTTTACTTTCACAAATTTGTTTTCATTTGACCCAAGGATATTTGTGATGATTCAAAGACCCTTTTTGAAAGAAAATTTTCATCTTCTTGTTCAATTCTTTGCTAGCACCAACAAAGAAAGGAAGGCATGAAATCAAGTAAGTAGGAAGGGAAGAGATTATTGATTTGAGCTTGGTTAGATGACTAGCCAGCAAGAGCCAACGATTCTTCCATGAAGCAATTCTATTATTGACTTTGTCAATCAAACCATCCCATAATTTACTTGGTTGAGAACCTTTTTCCAGAGGCAGTCTGAGATATTTGCAGGGAAGTGATCCTTTCTTGAATTTTAAGATTTTAAGATTTTGATTTTCTCTCCTAGTCATGGTGTTGAAGAAAAAAACCTCTGACTTCTCCATGATAACCTCTTGACTAGAGGCCAACAAATATTTGTTTAGGATTTCCTTGAAGTATTGAGCCTCCCTTTCTTGATTAGAGCCAAAGAGCATAGTATCATCAGAAAATTGTTGATGTCTCACTTCTAGAAAGCCCCTAGTTACTTGAATACCCTCTACTTGCCCAAGATGCCATGCCTTGGAGATCGATCTACCAAGTGCCTCTGCCATGATGATGAAGAGGAAAGGGGAGATGGGATCCCCTTAACAGAGCCCCTGAGAGGCATTAAAGAATCCCTCAAGAGAGCCATTTATAGGAACAAAGTACCTTGGATAAGCTAACCATCCAAAAATCCAATCCAACCACTTTCTATTAAAATCAAAGCCTTCCAAAACTTCAAGCAGAAAGTGCCAATTCACCTGATCGTAGGCTTTTTTTATATCAAGCTTAATGAGCATTGCCTATTTTTTTCATTTTCTATGTGGAGTGAATTTCCTCTTGAGCAATAACGAATCCATCTAAAATTGACCTACCAGGAACAAACCTGATTTGCTCTTCGGAGATGAGGTCATGTAGACTCTTCTTAAGTCTGTTTGCTACTATTTTTGCCATAATTTATAGATGGTGTTACACAAAGAAATTGGCCTACACATGTTGAATACCCAAGATATTGAGAGGGGGGTGAATCAGTATCTTCTTAAACTTATTGAACAAATAACATCCAATTACTCCAATGCATATAACAATAAAGATAAGCAAGAGCATTAACAAAACATGAAAACACACAACACATGAACATCGAGATTTTTACGTGGAAAACACAAAATGGGAAAAACCACGGTGGGGGTTAGCTCACAATATAGTATAACCAGTTATAAGATATTACAAAAGGGGTGGCTCATTGCCAGGACTCACTGTCCAAAATGGGAGGCTCCCTGCCTACATAAATACAATGACAAAAATGGATTACAACTAGAAAATGAACTGATAAAGTACACCTAACAAGTGTTGATTGAGTTCCTTTCATGCTCAATAAGCTGACTTAACACACTTCATCATTTTCGTACACTTCGCTTCATACTTCATGCCAACTATCTCAAAACTATCCCATATATATATATATATATGATTCATCTGTAAGCATCAATTAGGTCGGCCAAATTATATGTAACCTTTATTCACCAAAAAAATAACTATCAGCTTCAAGCATGTACAAAAAATTTCCAAAAAACAATCCAATCGTGCAACATGCTACAACATGTCGGCATGGACCGAAGGAAAAAAATGGCTCTGCGCGGCGCCTGGGTGAGAGCTAGGGCCCGCGTGCCCTAGCTCTTATGTTTTGCATTCTGTCTGTGTGCGGCGTCCAGTCTGGTGGTGAGCTCTCGTGGGGTGGGGTGTTTGCTGTTATTCAGGGGTGCGTTGGTCGGGCTGGGATCTCGGCCTTTGTCTTGCTTGTGGGCGGAACTTCCTTTTGCGTTTTTTGCTGTTAACGACATTTCCTTGGCGGGTGTGTTCAGTGTTCTGAGACTGTGGGTCTCCTTCGCCATCTCTCGCCTTTGGTGGGGTGCTGCTATGCGATCCATGGAGAGTCAGGGTTTTGTTATTTCTGAGGTTTCCTCTGGGGACTTGGAGATGGTAGAGCCATCTTCTTCGTTGCATGTCAGTGGTAAGGATCCGATGGGTAAACCCCAGTCTGGCGATGGGGTTTCCTCTTCAAAAGGGGTTTTTCAAGTAAAAAAAATAAATGGATGTTTGGAGAGATCCAAGGAGCGGCCAGTTTTGGTTATTCAACCTGAACAAGTTGTGGAGGATGTCAAATATTGGTGTAATCATGCCCTTATTTGTAAATTTTTGGGCCTTCGTCTTTCTCTACCTGTTTTGGATTCCTGGGCACGTCGAGTTTGGAACCCAGAAGGTGATATGGAGATTATTTTGGCTGCTAATAATTATTTTCTAGTTATCTTTTCAAGCATGTCGGATAGGAATAGGGCTTTTGAAGGGGGGCCATATTTCTTTAACCAGGTGGGGCTCTTCATTAAGCCTTGGCACATGGGCTTCAACTCTGCTGAAGAGATCCCCTCGCGAGTTCCTGTGTGGGTTCGATTGCTGAGGCTTCCCTTGGAATTCTGGAGGGAAGATATTCTTCACTCAATTTCTTTGCTTCTTGGAAAATCGGTGGGATCGGCTACACAAACTCAAGACCGTAAGGTAATTTCCTTTGCTCGTATTTGTGTAGAAGTTGATTTAAATAACCCGTTACCAGATTCTATGGAAATTCGCTTGGGATCTTCTTCTTGGATCCAACAACTGGATTATGAGACCCTACCTTTTAGATGCAGAATTTGTCATGAATATGGTCATTTACACCGTAAATGCCCTAGAAATAAATCCTCCCCCTTGGCATCCTCTGGAACTCCTAGGGGGGTCAAGGGGAAGGCCCCTTTGTCCAATGAACCGGTGGATGATGAGGGATTTACTCAGGTTAAGTCCTGTAACAAAGGTAAGGGAAAAAAGAGAACCTGGTTGGATAGACAAAATGAAGGCACTTTTAACAGGTTTGATGTTCTTGAGGATTTGGTACAAGAGGAAGGTATTCCAGTTGAGCTCTCTTCTGGGGCTAAGGGTGTGCATGAGATTCAGGAGGAGGATGCAAAGAAAGAGGAGCAGTTTTTATCTCCAGAGGACAATCAGGTTGTTCAATTGGCTATGGATTTGCCTTCCCAGGTTCAGGATATCAGGGACCTTCATGGGTCACAAGCTACAAAGGATTTTGTGGTGATGGCTCCTGATCCTCCTGCTCCTAAGGGGGCCTCAGATTGTGTGAAGAGTAACAAAGCTCCTCCTGGTTTAGGTTTACAACATAAATCCTTTAAAAAGGGGCCGCTTGATAAACCGTCAAGGAGTGGAAGGAAGATTGATCAAGAGAAGGTCAAGATTATGGGTGATACTTTGGTTGAGTTTGGGTCTATGAAACCCATTGATTCCCATTTCTCCCACCCCCATAAATGATTGTTTTATCATGGAATGTAAGGGGGTTGAACAACATCCCTAGACAAAAGGTTGTTCGCAGACTAATTGAATCTCAGTCTCCTGATGTGGTCTTTATTCAAGAAACTAAGCTTACCGTGGAAGGTTTGGATAATTGTGCTCCGCGTATCTGGCCCCAGGGTAATTGGCAGGGGGTGGGTGCTTTGAAAAATTCAGGGGGGGTGGCTTGCTTCTGGAATCCGAGGAAAGTTTTCCCCATATGGTGGTGTTCTAGTCAGTCTTCCATTTCTCTGGTTGCCTCTAGTTTGGAGACTGGAGAGAGGTGTCTTTTTTCTAATATTTATGCTCCTACTGATTTCTCTGGTAAGTCAAATCTCTGGGCTCACATCAGATTTATTCGAGCCTTAGACCCGTTTCTCCCATGGATTATGGCTGGTGATTTTAATGATGTTACTAGATTGGATGAAAAGCAAGGTGGGTTAGCTAGGCTTGACCCTTCTGCAAGTCAGTTCAGGGATATGATTAGCTCTTTGAATCTCATAGATGTGAAGCCTACCAATGGTGTCTTTACATGGAATAATAGGAGATGTGGTGTTGAGGCCATCTCTGAAAGGCTTGATAGATTTCTGGTTTCGTGCTATTGGATGAACAGTAGGTTGATCACCAGTTCAGAAATTCTTGATTGGAGGGACTCTGATCACTGGCCCATCAAGCTCTTTGTCACTGCTTATGGTGTCACCAAAAACCCTTCTTTCAAATTTCACTTAATGTGGTTAAGAGATCAGTCTCTGCATGATCTTATGGTGGATTGGTGGTATGAGGGGATGCCTACCCATGGGACAAACATGTTTACTTTTAGTAAGAGGCTTCAACATGTGAAGTACAGACTCAAGAGATGGAATAAACAATGTTTTGGGAACCTTCATGCTCAGAAGTTGGCAGCTTAGCCCAGGTTGGATATCATCACTCGTCAGATTCGGGACCAGGGGTTGACCTCTGATCTAAGTAAAGTTGAGTCCTTGGCTCTCAAGGGTTTAGAAGAGTGGGAGCTTCGAGAAGAGATCTTCTGGAAGCATAAATCTCGAGTTGATTGGCTTCAGGAGGGGGATAGGAACACTACTTTCTTTCATAATTCGGTGAAGGCTCAGAGGCAGGGATGCTCTATCTCCTCTCTTGTTTCGCTTGAAGGGGCTCAACTCTCCTCTAGTGCTGATATTTCCAAGGAAGCGGTCAATTATTTTTCAAACCTATTTTCTAGGGAGGATCTTGCTGCTGGGGCTGAGGAGAGGGCCATCTTGGAATGTATTCCCCACCTGGTCTCTGCTGAGATGAATGGAGCTCTCTTATGCCCTATTTTGTTACCTGAACTGGAGAAAGTAGTGTTTAATATGAAAAAAGGTAAGGCTCCTGGCCCGGATGGGTTTCCGATTGAGTTCTTTCAGGAGTTCTGGGATATAATAAAGTTTGATCTGCTCGAGGTGGTTCAAGAATCACATAGGAACAAACAGATGCTCAAGTCCATGAATTCTACTTTCTTGGCTCTCATACCTAAGAGGAGGGGGCTAATCAGTTGGTTCATTTCAGGCCTATTGCGTTATGTAATGTGGTGTACAAGATCATCACTAAATTGATTGCAGAGAGACTCAAACCACTCCTCAGTACTCTGATCTCCACTAAGTAGGGTGGTTTTGTTGAAGGAAGACAAATTTTGGATGGTGTTATGATAGCAATGGAAGCTATTAATTTTATGGCTCATTCTAAGGAGAGGGCTATGTTCATTAAACTTGATATGGCTAAAGCTTATGATCGGGTGAGCTGGGAGTTCTTGCAAAAAATTCTCTTGACTTTTGGCTTCGATGAGGAGTGGGTTAATTGGGTTCTTAGTTGTGTGACCTCGTCCTCCTTCTCTGTTCTCATTAATGGGGAACCCTCTGACTTGTTCAGTGCTTCTCGGGTTCTTCGGCAAGGGGACCCTTTATCTCCTTATTTATTCATTCTCATGGTGGAGGGTCTTGGAAGATTTATTAAGTCTCAGGTGCGACAAGGTTTTATCCAAGGTTGGAGCTGGAACAATTATCTTCCTTCCTACTCTCATCTTTAGTTTGTGGATGATACTGGGTTGATGGGCATGGCTAGAATTAGTGAGGCAGTGAACTTCAGGAGAGCCTTAGACATCTACTTGAAGGCTTCAGGTCAGTGTATTAATGACGACAAATCCTCCATTTATTTCTTTAATATCCCTCGGCTTATTCAGAGCAGGATTGCTAGGATCCTTAGATTTCAGATTGGGTCTCTTCCCTTGATGTACTTGGGGATCCCTTTGGCTCTGGGATCTCAGCGTAGAGATTACTGGTAGGGGATTTTGGATAAATTTCAGAGTAAGGTTAGTCATTGGACTTACAGATGGTTATCTTCTGCTGGGAGAGTGGTTCTTCTAAAGACCATGGTGCAGGCCCTCCCCATTTATAGGTGTTGTGTGCAAGTTCCCCCTTCCACCTTTGTGAAGGAATTTGATGCTTTGTCTCAGAAATTTCTTTGGTCAGGTAGCCTTCTTTCCTCAAAGTGGAGTTTAGTCAAGTGGGAGTCTATTTGCAGGTCGAAGCATGCTGGGGGCCTTGGTCTTAGGTCTATGGCTCTTGCTATCACGTCCTTGGCTGCTAAGCTTTACTGGAGGTGGTGCAACCATCAGGATCAAGATTGGGCCAACATTCTTTCCCACAAGTATCTTCCTGGTGTTGATAGCCTTGATGTGCCGCGATTTGATTTGGTGGGTAAAGGCTCTTGTATTTGGGAAACCCTCAAGAAGGGAGCTCAACTGATTAAGGAGGGTCTCTTCTGGGTCTGTGGTAGAGGCTCTGATGCTTTGTTTTGGCAGGACTCTTGGGATGGCCACCCCCTATTCTTTATAGCTTCCCTCAGCTTCAACCTCTTTGCCATATTTTTTCTGCGGCTGGTTGGATAAAAGTGGAGCATTTAAAAACTGTCAAGCGTATTGGTCAGGTGGAGGTAGCTTGTTGGAAGGACCCGTAGGAGTGGCCAATGGGGGGTTTCAAGGAGGATCGTGCTGCCCTTACTAGAATTTTGGAGGGCAGGCTCTGCAGCTCCCTTAATGAGAGGGACGCTTTGGCTTGGAGTCCTAGTCCAAATGGTAAATTTACTGTGGCCCAAGGCTATGCTGTGCTTGACAAGAACTTATATGGCCCCGCAGAGGGGCATTGGTGGAAGAAGGTTTGGGACAACTTTTCTTGGCCCAAATGCAATTTCTTCTTATGGTTGGTTGCTCAGAAGAAGTGCCTCACTTGGGAAAATCTCCACAAGCGAGGTTTCCAGGGTCCTATTTGCTTCCTTTGTTCGCACAATGAGGAATGTACCTCCCATTTGTTCTTTCTCTGCCCTTTTTCTAGAAAGATATGGCATAGATGGTGGGAGGCTTGGCAGCATGGTTGTATTCATGCTTCTTCCCTTATTGAATTCTGGGAGAGTTTGGGCAGGCCTCCAGCGAAGACTCTTTTCTTGCAGGTGGCTTGGACTGTTGGCCCTGTTCTTATCCTCTGGAACCTTTGGTTGGACAGGAACCGTAAAGTCTTTGGTGGCTCAAATTTGGAGAGTTTTTAGTTGTGGAAGAAGATAATTAGCAGGCTTCAGGAGACTATTTCTGCTAAGTGTGATATGTCTGAAAATATTGATCCTGGTGATCTTGCTATCTTGCGGAATTTGAATCTGGGGGATAGTAGAAGGGGAAGCATTGTGGGAAGAAGACCCCGTCATGTCAAGCAACGTGTTTGTCGTGATGGGCGTTGGTCGCCTCCCCCGGTGGGGGTCCTTAAGATCAACACTGATGGTTCTTCTCGTGGGAATCCTGGTCATGCTGGTGTTGGGGGTATTGGTGGAGGTAATGATGGGGGTGCAGTGTTTTTCTTCTCTATTTACAAAGGTCAGCACTCTAATAATTTGATGGAGGCACTTGCTATTATGATTGTTGTTGAGCGTGGTTGCTCTTTAGGCTGGAGGAGGATCATTTGTGAGTCAAATTCTCAGATTGTGGTGGATATGCTGAACAACAAGAGGTTGAGTGATGTTAGTTGGCAATTAGCCTCTGTGGTCAGACAGATTCTGAGTCTATGTAGTTCCTTGGATTCTGTCTCCTTTTGTCATATCCCTAGAGAATGGAACAGAGTGGCTAATTGTTTGGCAAAGTGGGCTTCTGAGAATGTGGACGGTTGGGATATTAGTGCAAGGGAGGTCTTACCTTTTGATTACCTTGAGACTCTGGAGAGGTTGTTAGTGGAAGACATGAATTTGTAAGGTTGTTTTTGGTGGTTCTTATAGTGGTCTTGCCTTGGTGGGCATCTTGCTTTTGCCTTGTAATTTTGTTTTGATTGAATAAATTTTTTACCTCTTCTTTTCAAAAAACATGTCGGCATGGACCAAAGATAGGTCACACATACATCCGCAATACAAAATTAATCCATTACAATATCAATAATGCATTAGGTTGGCCAGAGATAGACCTAATAGCAAAATGCAATCAACAAAGTAATGCCAACTCATTGTACAAGCACTTCAACATATGAGATTCTAAATATATAACCTTTCAGCATCCATAAACCATTTCCCAAAGTTGCAAGTAAAGATAATCAACAGCGAAGGATTGTGGACCAAAATATCGGAGGATAGTAACTACATACCGATCCAGAATACTGGAACAAACTTGGACTTAACCTTGCAGTTGCAACTTATATAACATGGTGACATCAATGACAACACAAAATATGCAAAATGATATGTTCTTCTTCATTCTTCCAATAGTACAATCATCTAAAGAATCGAGCTTTTCTTTTTTGGGATTAATGCAATAAAAGTGTTGTTAATCTCTTTGAGAATTCGTCTCGAACTCCTGGAATTTTTTATAGCTTCAATAATATCTTTACCCATATTATCCTAACATTTATGAAAAAAGCTAGTTGGAAAGCCATCTAGCCTTGGAGCCTTATCCAGGTGGAGCTGGAAGAGAGCAGTCTTGATTCAGTGACCAACCTAGTGATGCCTTCCAGGATATCAAGTTGTGTAGATAGATTGGATCATGTTCGGTCATTTAACAAATTTTGAAAATAATCCACCATAGTGAGTTTGACTTCCTCAATATTTTCTAGAGTCCTACCATCACTTATCTTAATGCAAGAAATTTTGTTGATTTCTCTCTGAATCTTGGTTGAGTTGTGGAAAAATTTCCTATTCCTATCCCCGACACTAAGCCAACCTTCCCTTTATTTTTGCCTCCAAAAGATTTCCTCCTTTTTAAGTAGGTCATTCATTTTCTTCAAAAGCTCCTTCTTTTCTAGAAAACTTTTATTGTCTATGCTTTCTCTGATGATTTTTTGAGAGAGTAATTTTAGGGCCTCTTCACAGTTGTGTTTCTCTTTGAAAATGTTTTTGAAGTTTTCCTTATTCCAACTCTTCAGGTTCTACTTTATTAGCTTCAACTTGGAAGTGATACAAAACAGGTTTGATCCGCTTGGATGACATTGTTCCCACCACGACTTTATTAGATTTAAGAAGGTCAGATCCTTAAACCAAATATTTTCAAACTTAAAAGGGCATCTGATAGGACCCCTTTCCCCCACAAATCCAGTGCCATAGGGTAGTGATCCGACCTAGAACTTGGTAGGATCTGATAGCCCAAGATAGTATGAATCTAAAATAAATGTAAAAAAAACAATTATTATAGCCTTAACATTGTATTACAGGAGTACCTTATTTATAGGTCAAGAAGGATAAAGTCCTAAATGAATATTGACTAAATATGATTGAGAGTTAGCCCTATTAATTGATGGTGTTTGAGATTTGACACATAATATGAGTAGTGAGCTTAGTCAACTATTTTGACACTGAGTTGAAGAAGGGAGTGAACTAGGATGCTAACTAGGATTGAATTGTGGTTACATTACACATGGTGAATATTATGGATTGTCCAGTACCATAAATTATTTATTTGTATAATAAAATAATATATTTAATCTATTGAAGTTAACTAAGGAAAATTTAGAGTGTAAATTTTATACATCAACATTCCCCTTAGGTTTGACTTAAGCTAGCAAGGAAAGAAAGAAGGAATTAGAATTATATCCTCTGATAAGAACTAGTTTATTTAACCATTGAGATCTAAGATGAATAAAATGTGCCTTACTAAAGCGTTTAGAAAAAATATTGAACTGACATGGCTATTGGAAGGGCCATAAAAGTCTTCTGTTACAACAAAATTGTATTTTGGAACCCTTTTAAATGATTAACTTTCCTTTGCAACCAATTAAATTCTCTCAATTCGTATGCCAATATGGAAATATATGGTGTCTATTGTGATGAATCATTGATGGTATTACTAGATATATTCATAGTGGCTCGAACAATATGAGATCCATGAAATTATGTTCTCTATATAGATATAAATATAGTAGTTGGTTTCTCAACTAATAAATAAAGATCAAGGCACCGTTCCTTAAACTCGCCGTCCAAAGAAAGTTTCATCATCCTTTAAATAAGATGAGAAATAAAGAAATATGTTTTTTAAAGTAAAAGAAGTTGGCATGCAAGTTTGGTCAAAAGTGACTAAAGAAGGTTGTAAAGGCCAAAAAATAACAAACTTATACAAATATGACATTTCATAAACATTCTCATTGGTAATGAACAACTAGTCTTTCTAATCTCTAATTAAAACCTCATTTAAAAAACTCATTGGTTCTTACATCTTTTGAAAGGTTTATTTGATAAATAGATCAAAGTTTCTGTGAAAACAAAGGTGCATAGGAAATACTTTAAAATTTTCCCTTTTCCACCTCAACATAGCCTACTCCTAGAATATGTAAGAGTCGGTATAGAATTTTCTATACCATGCAAGATTTGGCTAAATATTGTATCCATCCAAGATCTAGGAACTTACATGAAATAATGAGAGAAATAAGAACTGAGAGAAAAATTATATTCTATCAAATCATGCAAATGATAGATTATAATGTACTAAAATGAATTTGATATTGTAGAGAGGAGCCCTTGGTTATATTGGCCAAGGTGAGACTTAAGATTGCATAAGATTATGACATACATCTTAATATTATTAATTGAGACATAAAGTGATAATTATCCCATGCGCACCCTGAGTAAACCTAAGTAACTAATATGAGTAGGACCTAGGCAATGATCTTGCTAGGTAAAACACCCTTTTCACACCAACACCCCTGTAAGTGCAAATTAAGGAGAATGAACAAGATTAAATGATGTAAGAATAAAAGGATGGGTCCTGACTACTCGGCCATGTTAGGTACCCTTGTATAAATGCACTCTCTCACAAACGGAGAAAAGGAGAAAACCTAGTGGGAAAAAATTCCTTGCCAAAAAAGAAAAAATATAAAATGCTCTCAAAGAAGAATGAGAAGAAAAAAATACCATGCGAGGAAGAAGTCCCCCTATAAGAGAAGAAGAAGAGAGACTGCACAACCCTCCCTTAATGTAGAATATGTACCAATTATAGATGCTTGAATTTGAATGTAGAAGATGGTCCATGATCATTAAACATTCCTTCCCTTATGAAGAAATAAAACCAAAAGTGTATAGATGATATATGAAGTCTCCATTTTTTCTCAAGTGTCCCCATGTCCATAATGAAAGCTATCATAATCAAGTTAGGTTTTCCAAGCCACATTGATAGAAATAACAAACCAAAACCTAAAGTAGATGGATGTAGAACATAATCCAAAGATAAAGACTCCTCTAAATGCTGATAAGTCTCCATACTAATGCAAAACTAGGAAAAATGATGAGAAAGAGAAGGAACAAGATGGTCAAAATGCTCCCTCACAACATCTAAAGAAGATGATGCACCTCCTACTTAGAAGTAACATAAAAAAGGAGATGAGAATCCTCCATAGTGTCCACCAAGTCTACAATATAAGACTCAAAAAATAAACCTACAATGTCTATCAAGTACTCATGCCAAGTAGTTGTATATGGAAGGATACAAAATGCTCCACTACACTAAATCACAAGAAGCCATGGATGTAATAAAATTAGTCTTATCAAAAGAAACATTAGATGAGATGGAATGCCAACACATTTCTTTAGAACCTTAGCAACTGAAAGAACACCAAGATTCAAATGATCATACTAAATCTCTTTAAAAGCATCAATGCTAGATTCCTTAGTGTGGAAATTAGTCAAATGAACAATATGAGAAAAATGTGAGAAGGAATGGACTTGATATTGATGGTCAACTTCCCCAACTATAACTATACCTCTATTGTGCAATAATCAAATTGTAATAGAATCTAGCGTGAAATCAACACTCTTTCCTACTCCATCGTATGTGGTTTGATAAAAAGGATGTTGGTTGACAATGAAGGAACATAAAGAACATTAAATTCTCTGCAATCCATATCAATAAATATCTTCCCATAAGCATGCATATATGTGTCGTTATCCATCAAGATGTGTGGTGATGAACAAGACTCAAATGAAGAGAGCATACTTTGAGTTAAAGCCATATGACAAGAAACTCTAGAATCAAGTATCCACCTCTTTGACTCAAAAACTGTAATTGCAACAATTTATTTCCCCTTATGTTTCTTTGACTTTGATGAAGAAGAATAAGATGAATCCATTGACATTATTAAATGTAAATTGATTTGATTTTTCTAGAGAAGATGTTTCAATTCATCAAGTTATTTTGAATAACATTGATGTTCATCATGCCCTGTTTTCTTGCAAGATTGACATTTAGGCTTCTCCTTCTTAGATGATTCTCCTTGAGTGGGATATGGTTTTGACTATTTGAGTAGCTTGTTATTTTTCTTCTTTTTCTTCTTTTTTAGGATTCTCTAATTCTTTTTATACCTTAGGCTCACTAGCCACCAATTCTCCTAGTTTAGAAGACTTGGCAATACCCATTTGTTTTAACTTTACTTCCTCTTAAATTAAGATATTTGCAAATTCGCCAAAACTAGGATAAGCATATGATGCTCACATAGAAATTTTATAGGTATGAAAGCCAAAAATAAACATTGAAGACTCAAGACCGAGAATGGATAACATATTTAAAATCATTTGTAAATCCTCCTTATCAATATTGTAATCCGTTAGCTTTAGTTGCATAATATTGGAGATGTAGTCTTGGATGTGATCCAAACCTTTAGGATGAAGGTTCATAAAACCATTATCAATCTGATATCTCCTAATCTTATCAATTTTGTCATACAATTTTTCAAAAACCTCCCAAGCCTTCTTAGGTGTTTACACGATTCAATGTGAAATTGTAAATCAAAAGACTAATGAATTTATGCATCCAAGTGCTTTCTCACAATTGATCTCCCATATTTCCTTCGTATTGTAATTATTAGGTTCAACAATAAATTCTCTTAGATATCCTAGATAACCCTTTCCCATGAGATAATTCCATACTATTTGTTTCCATGAAGCACAAGTATAATTTCCCCGTTTGCGGGCATACGCAACAAAGCAAAAAAAGCAATCAACCACCACAAGATTACCCCCCCCAAAAAAAAAATTACTCAATAAGAATCGTGGCAAAAATATATGATCTTGGCACTGTATGCTAAGTGTTATTACATGTGCTGCTTGCAAAAATAGTAAAGTGGACTTGATCTTAGTGCATGCAAATGTCAAATTTGGCCACAAAATCAAAGTATAAATTTTAGATGAAATGAGAGCAATATAATCACACCACTACAAAGTACGTGAAAATAATACACTTTAAAAAAAAAAATGCACAATAAGAGCAAAGCCCAAAAAGTTTCCAAAATGAGAACAACACTTATGAGAATCTACATTTTTTGGAAAAACTAGACATACAAATGAAAAAATCAATTATACCACTATGAAGAGCATGAAATTATACCCCAGATAAAAAAAATATATTCAAAAAAGAAGGTTGGATGATTGAGTTATGGTCAATTGAAGATTGACTACCAAAATAAAAATGCAAATGGAGAGGGGGGAAAATAGGGTTCAAATTATTGATGTCATCATTAATAGTTGCTGGATTTTTCCTATCCTTGCTGGTATATTCTCTCCAAAAAAGTATGCTATCAAAATCTACAAAAATTCTTGAATATTCTCTATCCAATCAAGATTTGTGTTGGTCTGTACAAAATCTTTGTTTTTTTTTAAGACTATAGGAATCGGGTAGCACGACCCCATATAAACTGCAGTGCATCTGGTAAACTTTTTAATGTGACCGGCGGCGCTGGCGTGACACGCCCTCCAGTACCACGGGGGTGGGGGAGACTAGACCTCATGACCAACCTCTGGCAATAGGAAAGATTTAGCCAACCAAGCTAGGGCCCCAACCCTATTAAATTTAATATTAAGGTTTGGGCCTTGGTTGTTGGCACTACAGGCAAGAAGCCCCACCAATTCACTAAGGAACCTCCCCTTAATATAAGGGTAAACAACAAACTCCATTGTTGACGTGGTAGAGAGTGACCCTACGAAGTTTGAACCTTGGTTGTTGGCTCTACAGGCAAGAAGCCCCACCATTTCACCAAAGGGTCACCCCCGTGTACAAAATCTTTGCTATTTGACAAAATATTCTACCATTTTTTGTTGGTGGGAGTATCCAATAATTAACAAGTTTATGCCTACATGTCCCATTACAGTGGCATCACATGGTGCTTGTAGGGATATATATACCCATTGAGTGCATAATACGATCTACAACTTTTTGATTTTTAAAAAATAAAAAAACTAGATTTAAAAAAAAATAAAAATTCCACAATCATACCTATAGACTATGATAATGACGAATTGATTGTATGATTGATGAGGGGGAGAGATTTTTATGAGGACCTAGATTAAATGTTTAGATTTTGATGATTTGACAGTCAGTCTTAAGGTTGTTGGGTCTTTTGAACATGATATGCTCTAAAATTGTAGCTGCCTTTTGGATCTAGCAACCACCTCTTAGCTTGAAACCCTCATAGATTTGGCCTCACCTGCTCGATTTGGAAAAAAAACAAAAGGAAAATTTGAATTTATTGGACACCCCAAACTTAATGGTGAGCTTATATTTGCACTAAAAAACTTCAAAATAAACTTGAAGTACAAAGTGACAAAGAGAAACCACCCCAGTTTGGTATTTGTATCAATTTTTTCTAATTCTCCATCTTATCATTTGATGGAAGAGAAGATCATACTCAACTTTTCAAGATCCATCAAGATTTTCAACCTAGATCTCTTAATAAAAACTAAAGAGAAGTAATCTCACAAGCTTTGGTACCATGTAAGAGTTGATATAGCCACCCAAGATCTTGGATCTTCTACAAACTAACAAGAGAAATCAAATATGAGAGAATAATTATATTATATCAAAGGATGCAAATGATATATTATAATAGATAACAATGAATTTTAGATTATAAAAGGAACCCTTTGGTTATATAGGGTAAGGTGAGACATAAGATTGTATAAGATTATGGCATGTGTCTTAATGTTATGATGAGACATAAAGTGATAAGTATTTTATGTGTACCCTAAGTAATCTTAACTAGTGTGAATAAGACCTAGGTTATGATCTAGCTAGGTAAAACACCCCTTTCACACCAAAAAATATCTAACGAAGAATTATTTTCTATGTAACAATAATTATGAGCATATATGTGGGATTTTGAATTAGACATTATATATGATCCTTTAGTAAATAATTGAATCATGCACACGAGACATATATGTAGTATAATAGAGAGTAAAAGTCTGTAATTGGATCTAGAACTAACAAATAAGATTGATTTCTTATCCCATAAATATGATTGTGAATAAGGACGAGGTTCTTCCTTCCATTTGACATTATGTTTCTTTATTGCAACTTCTAGTTTTGAAATCTTTTTTTACTACATAGAGTTTGTATGACCCCAATGTTTAGAGTAGACCCCAATTTTTAGAGTAGGTGAGTCAAATTTTTATTTTTTACTCTTGTGAGGATGGAGAATGTGAATCATTATTAAATACTTTTGACTCTCTGTATGGTTCAATATTCATAAAAGTATCAATTATGAGAATCTAGAGTTTGGATATCTAATAATATATTATATGATACATATTTATATTAGTGGCAAGTACTTGCCTTTGTAGTCTTGTGATAGTAGTATTTGGGATGTAAAATGTGTGTAAATTTCCCCCTTTTAAAGCTAATGGTTAGTGTCCTAAGCTCTAAGTCTTTTTGTTACTTTTTGGGCATTAGGATATCGACATCCATTATCCATGGTAGGTGGGTATAAGGAGGCCCATTGACCCAATATGATGGGGAAATTATAGTGTTAGAAAAAGTTTCAAGGAATCTAATATTCCCATCCTAACTCATATACTTATAATCATGGGAGGTATGATGCTCCATGGATGCCCTATGCATTGTGAAGGCCCAATGGTTATCAAATAATTGTTACGTATATCATACTTTTGGTCTAACTTGGATTCTCATCCCTTGTAATTATTAGTGTTGATCATCAAAGCTTGCGCCTTTCCGATAGTCTAATGGGAAATTCAAAGAGTGGGGGACAAATTGCATCTCACTAAATACCTCCAAGTTTTTTATACAAATTCAGCTCTTCTTTTGGGATTTTGAGATAAGGGAGAAAGAGAAATGTAAATATAAAACATAAAAGGCATCACACCAAAGCTTTTGCAACATTTCAAACTCAAATTATTCATATGATTGATATAAAGGACATAGAATGCCACAACCCCTCATTGTTGAAAAGAGAACAAATATCAAAGGCTAACTTCAAGCACAGAGCAGACTTTCAAAACTTTTCGCAGGCAACGTTCATTGAGGTCCGATCAAACATAAATATTTCTTAGAGTAAAAGAATAATATCTTAGAAATTATAAGAACTCTGTCTCCTAATACAGCATGTCACAGAAAAATAACAACTTCAAAGATAATAGAAAAGTCCAATGACATAGTCCAATTTCTCCCAAAATTGCTATTCCATAGTACAAGTATAAAGCATAGAAATTTGCTATTTAAACTACCCGAATATAGCTTGCAAGACAATGTTTCATTCAAAACGATAATATAAAGAAATAAAGCTTGAAAAAGGCCATGCATGCACTGTCTCAATAAATTCCCCCTTAATAGTTCGTACTTTAATTAAAACTGAACTTTGAAACAAAGGTCGGATGCCAATCCGACAATAGTTTAAACCTTAATAGATATAATTTTCCAGAATAAAGTAGTTCTATAACTTGCTTATGAAATATAGTTCTTAAAAATTTTAGAAAAAACAAAAAGAAACAATTCCTCTAAAGAAAAATAGTTCCTCTTGGAAGATCCTTCTTCTGAAAAAATCCTAAAATCAAAAAATCTCTCCTTTTTGGTGTCGTTGCCTTCCTTTTATAGTCGTTGAAGAAAGAAAACACCACCTCAAACCAGAAGTAATTACTTCCAAGTGTTGATAGCTAATAGCACACAATCTAATCACAGACTCTTGGTTAGGCCGCAAAAGATCTTTGCATTAACTCCTCAGCTACTGCGTTAATGTTCTTAAGATATTTTAGCAAAGATAAGACCCAAATACGATTAGATCCTAGGAACAACAGCATGGCAATAGACATAATTGATTGATCACATTACTGCGAGGTGTCGTCTCAAAACTTTTGTCCCAAAAACTAAGAGAAGAAAAGAAAGGCCAACAAGCTCATACAAACTCCCCAATTAGATATCTTCATAGGTGGTGCAGATAACCCATGATAAGGAGATGATGTGTTCGTAGGGCGGAAACTCCCGAGCTTGCAAATATAGCTCCTAGGGAAAGTCCGACAAGCAAACATGTGTCCCAAACCTCCTCCAAAAAGGAAAATAAAAGGGAAAAAACCACGCAACCACCATGTGGCGCATTGCGCACTTTTTCAATATTTTATTTGAGCGTGAGTACACTTGACACTGGGGACATTTATGCAAACCAAAAAAAAAAGACTGAGGCAAAAAACCCTTTATAGTTCTAGTGGCTCACAAGGGTCTTCTCTTATGCGGAGATTCAAACCTAGGCCTCTGGCTGTTCTTGGAGTTTGACGAAAGTGGCATGCTAAGCCTCCCAATCTACATTAGTTGGTAAAATATGGGTCCAAATCTGTTAGTAAGTTTGTTCGAGATCAAAAATCTCCTTGAAAGAGATGACGGCCATCTAGAAGAGATTGCACCCAGGTGATAATAGAGTCGAGAAAGAGGATGGATTTCATGCTCAAAATCATCCACCGTGAGTACAACATTCAAGCTTGGAAGTTCAGTAGTGGTTTGGATCTTTCGTCAGATTGCCTCATTGATTTGTTCCATTATTAGTGCGTCTTCATCTGGGGAGAGAAGAGGAGGCATCCCAAAACCAACTAGGATGGCGAAATCCTTTTTGATCTTGGTGACTCTTTTATTTAATATTGGATGATCCTTGTATTTTACCACAACTAAGTGGCAGTTGATAATCTCATTAGCTTTGATGGAGGTGACCCTTTGATTGAGAATTCCTACTCTTCTAAAAACCTAATCGGTGGAAATACTTAATTTGGAAATAAAACTCTGGGAGTCTGCCACCCGAGGTGAACATGTTTGTATGAAATGGTCAACCATCAGACCAACTTTGGAATTTAGTTCCCTTATGTCCCTTAAGAACTATAGAGTAGGTGCTAGTACACACACGCTAGCTGCTATCTACTCCCAATGCATTGCCACTTACCTTCTCATTACAAAGAAGGATCCAAACCTTCATGTAGGAATTAACTCCTAGTTCCAATGAGCCTCTCTTACTCTAGTATTTTCTTCTATTTGACCTTTCTCTTGAAGAGCATTTGCTAACTTAGAGATTAGTCTTTTGAATTCTTGTCTTGACTCTTCCGCCTCAATCCAGACTCTCCCTAGATCATCAATATTTGAGGATCTGGTATCACTCAAATTTTTCTTTAATTTTTCATTTTCAGCACGAAACTTAACCTATTCATTTCGAGTATCTGCAAGCAACTTGGACATGTCTCCTTGTTGGCCTTGAATTTGTTTCACGCGAGTCATTTCAACATCTTTGGCTCGAACCTCATTTTGCAACCTGCTCATTGTCCCTTTCACATTTTCCAACTCAACCTCACGCTTCCTTAATTGCCTTTCCAGTGGTTCATAATCAACATATACCACCTTTTGCATGGCTTTGGCTAGGACCATTTTATCATGTGGGCGAGTTTCACTTAGATCCAAGCCCACGACATGAATATCATAGTCCTCCTTCTGTATTTTCCCTTCCGGCTTGGAAACCAGAGGCCTCATTGTGGTGATAATAAGGGAGTTCCTCTCTTCATTAAAACAAGCTTCAATCCTTTGGGTGGTAGGCCTTTCGACACTCTTTGACAACATCTTCAACTTCTTGGTCTTTCAGGCCTGTTTGGTGGCATCAAAATGACCTTAAAGAGTTTGAGGGACATCAACACTTTGAGTTGCAATGGGAGCACCAAGGGGTAGTCCAAATAGGGTGACAGTAGGGGATACTTCAGATACATGAGTGTGAGAAGACACAAATGGCAGCGTGAGAAGATGCAAATGGCAGTGTGATCATAGAAAATGGTAGAACGCCAAAGGGAGCAGGGGAAGAAACAATAGGGGAAAAGTGAAAACAAGCTGATGTAGAGGTGATTTATCGGAAGTAGATGGACCAGGAGTAAAGAGTAAATTTGTAGTTTCGACGATTTCAATGGGGGCCTTAGACAAAGGTACTAATGGTACAATAGCAACCACGGTGGATAATGCTCTCTCGGTACACAAAAGAGTTTTAGTAGGTTCATTTTCAATGGCAGGGGTTGTATTCATTACCAGTTTAGGAATTGAAGATGGGGGATTACTTTCAACATGAAGAGGTTGGGGTTGTACTAGAGATGCATAAAAAGGAAGAAGAGGGGGAGCAAAACTTACATGAGCCATAGTTGATGAAACATTTCGTAAGGCAGACTCCACTTCTTCCTCTCGACAAATCAGTAGATCAAGGGTACTTAAGTCCTGGATCTTCCTCCACTTCGCACAATTACATTCATCACGTTCTGATCTTCTTCCGGTGGAGTCCTCTAATAGTTGGACATCAACGACCACTAAGGATCCTTTTGGGGATCATCAGGCCTCCTTTTCTTTGCTTTGGGCTTCAAAGGCAGACAGGGCTTGTGGGACCCCTAGCCACTAATTTCTTTAGTTGTCAGGTTCCCGAGGTCTACGAATTAGGAGTGGACTTTGCTCCTCTTCAACTTCATGGATTCTCTTTGGATTGCTATTGTCAAAATCAACTTCCCTATCATATGCATCCTCAAACTCTTCATCGAGCTAGAAGCTGCCAAGCAAAACCTCTGGATTCCTCATCTCTTTTTGGAACCTCCAAAAGTCTACCTTTTTTCTTTTTGACCATCCCTTACGACTCAATTGTGCATTAAGAGATTTGCTCATTGGGAGATTCCTCTAGTATTGTGCCTGGGCCTCATAAAAAATTAGCCATTTTGGTTGTTCCTCTAGTATATGGGCTAGGTCGATGTATATTTCTACACTCTCTTGAGTAGGATTTCTCCTCCTTTGGAAATACTCCCTAAACTTGTGCCTTAAATTGAAATGCCCATCTGGGTTAAATTCCACTTGTCACAAATGAGGACCAAACCTAAAGCAACCAAATGATTTTGAATCTCATCCTTAGCCTTATGCTTGCTTAGTACCACTTGACTCTTTGTAATCATAAGGGGAAGATTTAAAAGCTTTGCTTTATTCCTTCCCGCACCATATATCCTATCGACAATGGATACTTGTTGGCAAGCCTCTAGCATAAAATTTATGTCTGTCACAAATCTAGGGAGTCAGAAAACCTCCCCAGGGAAACCATGAAACTTGACGAATGTGAAATGTTTGTCGAGGAAGTAATCCATTGGGATAGGTGGATGCTCTATCCATTCTATAACTTTCTGAGAAAAACAACCAATGGGGCGAAGTAGTAAATTTTGTAGCACTGGTCTCAGAAAATAATCTGCAAACTGATAGTAATCTCCTATTCTTAAAAACATGGGTTTCCACACAGAAATTGGATGGATATAACCTATCTCATTTGTCCTAGCTACTGGCACATTTCTCCCTAGCCACTCAATTTTTTGATGCAATAGTAGATGAACCAGGATGGAAGAATACCTGAACTTGGACTCCACATTGTAGTTTCTCAACTGTAACTTCATATTCTCCCATTACTTCGGTGAAATTGTAGCATCTCTGCACTCTTTCTCTTTTGAGCACAAGGCTTAGGGAAAACTAGAAAGGGTTAACCTCTTCATCATCGTCAGAACCAAAAACCTAGGCCAACATTGAGAATACAGACTGTGTGTCCTTGAATTTTCTTCGTGATAGAAGCTGACGAATCCGTCCTCTTTGCGGCCTTTCCTTTGTTTCCTCATAAAAACTTGTTTGCCTAAACATATCTTCCCCAAGATGTCCATTTGTTCCTTGTTAAAAAGGTTGGCAACCCAACCCATAGGGATACATAGCATATCCCGTATAACTTGTGCCGAAATGATGATCTTGATCCCATGGCCCTTAATGGCCTTTGTATCTCTATTAAACCTCCATGTGCACGTGTCAACAAACAACAGGTATGGATGAATAACAAGTATCACAAACTATGGTAGGCCACTATTCCAAAGTTGAAATGCAAAACCCTCTACAGACTCATGCCCCAACATCCTTTGAAAAGCACCTTCCCTAAGATTTTTAGGGTTGGTGGATAATTGAGGGTCATAAGCATTGTCAATTATATCTTGATCTGCCTCCCTCAAGATGCATTTGTCAGGTTGAAGTTTCCTGCATCATTCAAAAGGACACTCTTCTGGAACTAGGGCATTGGCGAATGAATAGTTCCCAAAAATATATGCATAACTAGGTCTTTGGTACTTCAACCTGCCAACCAAAGTTAGATACTTCTGCCATGATTTCTTGAAAGTGATACAAAAACTCTCTGGTTACAACAATCGTTTTCCCTTGCTAAAATTTAACCTGCTTTTGACTGCAATTAATTTTAGAGCTTTGCTTGCAGTTATGAGTTTGCTACTATCAATGGCTCATTAAATGTTGTCACTAGGGAAATACGTGTGGATGGGAGATCTGTATCCCTTGCGAAAGCTGAAAAATCTACAGAAATGGAATTGGTACATTCCTTTCGTCGCCTCTTGTTTCCTTTAATTCATTGCGTTGGAAGGCGTTCTTTTTGTCATGTGGAGCGTGCTGAGATGACAAAAGGTACTTTTGAAAAGGCATCTTCATTAATTTGTCAGAGCCTTAGCGTGTTAATCCATGTATTTTCTCATTAGTGGATAGGTTGGCAGTAATGATGGAAGGACACGCGGGAACCATCAAAGTATGAGGGAATTTACTCCCTAACGCTCAAATTTATTTCTCAAGACATTCCATTAGATCCTTCGTATGATTTTCCAATCTTGCTCCATTTTGTCTCAAAAAATTTCATTGTCGTTTGACCAAAAATAAACATCCCGTTAGCGAAGTTTCCTCGTTAGCTTTTTCTATATATAGCCACACCACCTTTTGTTACATTCATTCGAACATATAGTTATCTAACTTAGCTAGCCCTCCACCTACTCCTTTGCCATTTTCCACTACTGTTGCGATGTCTGTTGGTTTGGGTACCCCTATTCGGCTCCTTCCACGGAGACCATAGAATTGCTTTGCAGGAGAGATTACTGACAACCATATCAAGTTCTTGGTGAAGAATTGTGACCCCCTGATCATGAATGCGTTCAAGTGGGTCATTGGTGCATACTACCTTACCGATGAGAACCAGCTGCAAAGCAATTGTAAACGTGCTCTCTTGTTTCATGGCCTCACTACTAGACCTGGGTGTGACCAAGCCCATGATAATTGCACAGTGTTAGAAGATGTTCGATACCTCTCTAATGGAAGGGCTTGGCGAGATAGTGCAAGTGGCCATTCCGGGTGTCGGCATTCCAAGAGCCATGGACCTTCGCATGTTCATGGACTTTAGGATGGACTTGCCTTGGTTGCCCTTCCTTACTAACTTTCACACCATGGACGTGGAGGTGCACCGTTGCTCTTCTCAGCCAACGACCCCCTTCCTTCTGCTGGAGTACAAAGTGGAGAAAGTTTTGGGGATTACTTGGAAAAATCACTTTAGTTACTTGGTGCAACTTTGCAGCAAGTAGACACTAGGTTTGAACTATGTGGCCCACATGTGTTGTGTTTTTGCCCCTCCCTGCAACCTATCTGATGAAAGAAGAAGGAGAAGAAGAAGAAATAAAAAAAGAAGTGGAAGCCAAGTATGAGTCCCTTTTGCTTTTCCGTTGGAGGCAAAAAAAATACTGACTATCTAATTGTCACCTCCCTTTTTACAACTTTTTCTTACTTCACCTTTTGGGTTTTGCTCGAGAGAGCTTTATCTGATATTTCCAAGCCTCGAGCTATATATTGTATTGTAAATTTTGTCGATAAACATAATATAGTATAACTCTTATTTTATCTTGTGTTATTCTGGACCTTATTCTCAAAAACTTTGAAATAATTTCAAATTTTCTTACATATGGTACAAAACCGTTAAGATTTTAAAAGAACTATGCATTTTAATAAAAACTTCTCAGATACATACCATTCACCGGCACATCTAAGAAAAACATCTCTTTGCATTTGTACACCTTCACCTTTTCACATGTGTTGTTTTCAAAAGGTCCTTTCCACGACACTTTGGAATTAATCAGGCGTCCTGGCTTCATAGCAAGTCTATGGTACCCTTGCATTGAACCTTCCTTTGGGTAAGAATTTTCTTCATAAAAAAATCGTCTGATTGTTTGACAATGGTGAATTGTAGCTCCATGGGTTATTTCCCTATCTCTTTTCGGCCTCAAGGTTTTTTCCAAGTTTTCGTACATCAATTTATACTCAAACTTTAAGGCCAAATTTGGCGTAATTTGATTCATTGGCGGGGAAAATCATCTATGATTGCACCAATCTCTTACGGTAGCCAACCCAACCCATTGGATTGACCCAATTAGGCTGTTAATGGTTGATTTGGTTGAGCTTCCCCCTTTCATATAACAACACGATGAAGTCTTCGGAAAAACCTTGTATTTGATAATAAAATTTGACCTCTATGATTCTACTGGCTCTTGGGCACTGGGAGGTGTGATGTTTCTGGGCAGACCTAACATGGCTTTTAATTTCCTTAAAAGATTTTTAATTTTTTCTTTTGTGATAAATTTTTGAATGTTGTTTCCCTTTGCTTTGCTGAGGGGAGCATAATGGGACACTCTTCCCCTTTTTTCTTATTCTTCTCTAGCTGCTTTATAACCACTGTGCCCTTGAGAGTTTGTTGAAAAAATGCTTTCTCTTTTATCATTAGGGAAAATGAGCTCGCAATGCTGGTGAAATTTGGTATGAATCCTTGGGCAAGGCTAGATTTACTCGAAAGATAACTCATGTTTAATTTTGAGCTTCAAACTATCTCAAAATTTTCCCTTCTTGAGTGTATGAACATTTCCCACTTGGCGGTAGATGTTGTCCTTAGTCGATCAAATCCCATTATGAAAACTCCATTATCCCTTGAGGAATTATGTATCAACAATGAGATTTCTGTCCTAGTTAGAGTCTGGGGGAAGTGCCACATCAATGTCTGGGAATAATGATTATCTAGCAAAATCCTTCCCCGTTTGATGAAAATCTGTATTGCTAAGAAGCTTTCCTTCAAGAAAATTATCCTTTGTTTTTGTTCGGTTGACCTAGGCCCTTTTTCTAAGGCAGACATTGGTTGGACTATACCCAGGTCGTACCCTTTGAGATCATATCTGCAACATAATTCTTTCAAATTTCTCTTATTCCTATGAGAGGTCCTCGTGCCAACTGCTGATTTTTTTTCTTTTTTTGACACTAATCTTGCTATAATCCCTTGGAACCACAAAGAATCTTTGCTTTGTTGGATTGAAAATTGATTCTAAATGTGCTCTAATAAGAAACGTTCAAAAAATGATGTTATCTTGAGGTCAAGTATTTCCTTGCATACTGAAAACTCCAACACTTTTGATGAGGTCCCTTACATCCTGTACTTGGCATCTTAGCCTTGTATTTTTTTTGGTTACTTGCCCACAGATCTGGCTTTTTGTCAATTCTAAATTTTTGATGGCTTGTTTCACACTCACACCTATTTGTTACGTTGGATCTAATCCATGGACCAATACTTCATATCCAATATCACTAGCAAAGTAAGGAGACTAAAAATAATAAGCTCTAAGGTATTTTGATCCCATTGGAAATATCAATCGGGCACCTACCCTAGGGCCAAATTTGCACTTGACACCATCAAAGGGTAAGATGCATACATGATTATAAGATAGATCATCAAGCTCTTTTTGACTCTTCATTAGTTTCAAAAAGGTCTGATCTTCGTTGAAAATCACATAGGCGTTTAGCCCTGTTGCGCAGAAGTTGCCAAATGGGTCAAAAATTAGTGAATTGATTTAGCAGCATCTCTTCTTCCAAAATCTGCTTGTCTGTACCTTCTACCTCTGTAGGAATTTCCACGTAGTATCTCTCCTGTTGGAAAGTCAAGGTATCAACAGCTCCGAAGCATAGATTTGCGTCGTCCACAATATGTTTGGGAGGCAAGGATTTAGATAGAATCTTCATCTTTGCTCCATGTTTGGTTAGCAATATCAAGTGGGACTAATCAAGTGCCAGATATCCACCAAGTTTGGCAGTGAAATCTCTTGATAAGCACATTTTGAAAACTGGTGGAATGTCAATTATTACTACTTCCTGGGTGACTGTTTGGCTCGGGCAGGAGAAGAGGGTTAGGGAGAGATCCCTTATTTGACCAACGGTCGAGACTTTCTTTCTTTCAAGTTGCATAATTCTATTTTCAAGGGGTTCATACTTGAGTTTTAAGGCATCTGCCACTTGCTTGGGCATAATGTTCGGTTGTGCTGGCTCTCGAATCAATCATATTATGTGCAACAATTTATCTCCTATTATAAGTGTCAAAAGGAAAGGTGTGGGTTTTTATTCCGCTTACCTCCTTTTCTTTAATGCTATCCACATTATTTGTATAATTCGTTGATTTCAAAGCCTAAGGGGGAAATGCAAATCTATCATTTCTGCTCTGATTGTTCAACTAAGTCACGCCTCTTGCACATTTTTTCCTTCCACCTTCAATGCTTCTTGAAGCAGGGTTTATTGCTCAAGAATTGATATAACGTCCCACAATGAATAGTTGGTAGGTGCCTACTTAAATTGCTCCACCACATTAAGCGTCCCAATTGTTTGGTTCTTTAGCTTAAATAATGCTATCTCTTTTGTTTTTGGGAGAAAATGTTCCATCAGGGTTAGACTTTATACTTTATTTGCCTCCTTTTCCCCCGATGGCTAATTATATGGCCATGAACTTGGTCAGACGACGGGCAGCGAAGCCTGCTTCTCCAAGGGAGACAATTGATGTGGTTGCGGACGTGGAAAATCTTGTTGTACATATTCTCCTGTGAGCCTTCTTTTCAATCATGTATTGTAACCTGACTGCACTTGTGGAATTTTGGTTGTTAGGGATTTGTTTGTAAATACTGCCTCATCTTCCTCCAGCCATGAGAAAAGAGATTGGTCAGGCGTAATGTCTAAATCTTGTTCAAGGGACATCCCTTGCATCTGTTCCCTAAGACGAGCATTTCCATTTCAGGTGACTCGTATTCATTTGCACTTGAAAACATACCCTTACTCCTTTGTTCTGCCACTTTTTGTTGCATATTCCCCCTTGGACAATTTTAGGGCATATGGGTATCATTGCACAAGAAGCACCAAGCATTTTCATCCTCTACCAAATTGTTATGGCCTGGGACTATCCCTTTATTCGAACTACCGTTGACTGTCTGTAATGGCATAGCAACCAGAACTATCTGATTTGTTGACGATGCCTGTTGACCTCTTGATCTATGGGATCCTTGATATGAATTTTGTTCATAAGGCAACTTTCCTTTGTCATAGACCTGAGTGGTCATTTTTTGAGGTGTCACTTGTTGTTGTTTGATAATGACTAATTCATCAGCAAAATTCACCATCAGATCTTTTGTATCAATGATATTCGTCGCCATTGACGAGAGACCTGATGTGTTGGTTTGAGTAGTAGGATATTCGTTCGTAGGATGCGAGGTGATCAACTTCAATTGCATGGAAGGAGTGCATGGATTAGCTTCCTCTTGGTAGTTGTCAGAGATTTATGTGAATACTGGCATTGATGGTCAAGGTAGATGTTTCCCAACATTGATGAGGTTATTCTCTGCGCACACCGCCATCTTGTATGCGTTAGGCAGGGTGTTCCCTTCGATAGAGGTTACCATAAGTGTGATGTCCGAATTGATGGCCTTTAGATAGAACATGAACACCATCGTGACTTGAGGTCGAGCAGTCATGGGAATCCTTTGCTAGGTCTTATGGAACCTAGTATTGAAATTGCTCATGGCTTCATGCGGGGCCCTCTTGATGGTGATTAGTTGTTGCAACAATGAAGAACAGTCTCCCTTCTTAGAGAATTGTTTGAACATGCATTGCTTGAGTTGATCCTAAGAAATAATGGAACTCGAGGCCAAAGATCAATACCAATCTTAAGCCTTTCCCTTAAAAGAGGCAACTAAGAGTCTTAAAGCGATGTTCTTCTCCGATATGTTGTGTACCCTGCATACCTTCGCTATATCTTGAAGGTGTTCGAAAGAGGTTTTGAAATCCTCCCCGAAGAATCTTGGGATAGCCTTAAGGGCATTAGCCGGTATGGCGGGCCATACATTTGGGGTTGTGGGTGGTTGTAACAAGCTACCATTGTCCCATGTTACGAAGTTTCCAGGAGCAGGAGGAGGTACTTGAGCCATGAGCAAAAGATTTCTATGAATCAGGTATACATGCAATCTTATCTAGAAATTTAAGCCTCCAGGTGGAGTAGATAATGCTCTAGATAATGGGCTCTTACTTCTTGCTCTATTACTCCTTACACGTGATACAAAACCTTTAGTCCTTCTCCTTCTAGGATTTGAGGTGTTAGAACTATAAAATTCTAAAAAATTTATAAGTTGTTTCATACCCCTGAGTTTCCAAACGAGTCCTCATCATAAGCACAAAGGCCTTTCTTCACAACATTTTGCTCATATTTTGCCATGTGGTTCCAAAAAATCCATCTAGTCTTGAATATCTCATTGAATAGTCCATATCGGCAAGAGATTATCAGGGTCTCCCCGACCCATAATGCTTTCTTTTACTGATATATATTTGTTGCAGTCTATCGGCAAAACTTCAGGGGTGTCACACCGATCAGAATTCATCTGCAGGCACATATCGACTTTACACGATTCATTGTCTTGGTAACAAAAGGTATATCAGCTAGATAAAGTCATCGGAGTAAGGTCTCACCAAATACACTATGTCTTACCAATCGACTCACAAGTAAACACTTTGGCCAAACCATATGTCTTCGGTATGTGGTCTTGCTAAACGCATTATGTCTCACTGACTAGCACACAAAATGATGTATCGACTAGACTAAAAGGTCTCAAAGTGATGTCTTACCGATTGGCGACAAAAAGAACATATCGGTGAGAAATATTTCATTGGAATAAGTCATAGCGACCCATATGTCACACTAATGAAGATATACATATTGGTAAGAGTCAAAGCATCGGAGTGAAGTCTTATCGAATTCGCCGGGTCTTGCTAATAAAGCATAAGGGGATTATATCAAATGACTATCGGAATGAGGTCATGCCATCTTGCTGACCCGTATGTTACACTGAAATATTGTTTCATCAGTGGGAGAAAGATTATGTCTCAACGACCAGAAAATATCACGGAGTATATCGGTAACACATAATGTAATCTATGAGACGTCTCCTCGACTCAGATTTGTCACAATAATACATAAAGACCAAAGGGATGACTGTTGATGAGACATTGGACTTCGGTATGACTGTAGGATGTCTTGGCGGGTGTTCAACAAGTGTTAACAAAATCCCAAATACAACTGATTGTCGACATTTGAATGTGAAGCGATGTGTCCTTTCAAATACTGATGTATAAATGCTCATTTTCAATTGTAAAATAATGAGATAGAATAAGTAGATAGGATAGGAAAATAATTTTCACATAACAAAGACTACGATGTATGATTTCAAAATGGAGATATTAATGAGAATCAGTTGATGTGGCAGCGTATTTATAGTGTCAATTGTCTGTTGTGCTTATTGAAAGTATTACTAAAGTTGTCTCCAATATTGATGCTTTCTGATTATTTAAATTGATGTAATGAGTTTATATTCAGTTTATCAATGCACATTTGTTGTATCTGTGTGGTTGATTGATCGGTTCTTTCAAGAAAAGATTAAATCCTTTTAATTGATCACAGTAATTAGGGAAATTCATCTAGATCAGTAAGAACTTGGTAGTCACAGTCTTGCATGTTTATACAAGTTATAAACAAAAACATATGCCAAACAATTTGAGTGTTTTCCAGAAAGAAGGTTCCCATTTAGATTTCATTTGACTATGCATACCCAATAAGGCACTAGTCTCAGCATTTTTCACCATTTAGTTTCATTCATATTTTTCACATTTGTTAAATGAACATATTAGGATTTATTCTTTAATATTGCTATACAATTTATACCAAATTTGATTTCATTTGTCCACTCCCACTTGCCATTGCGGGCAAAACATTTAAAGAGAAATAAGCAAGTCAAGTCTACCTCACTCATATAGGTACACTCGCCTAGGTCTAGCAGCACTTGAAGAGTAGAAGGTCTAAATCTTTTGACCTTGTCTATTACCCTTAAACGTACCAAAAGATTGGCAACCTCTTGAGGTTTTTCGCCTGCGTTTTTGAGAGCTAACATGAGGTAGGTAACTGAGAGTACTGGAAATGACCTCTCGAGGATGCTCTTTTTTGGACTTTGGGCATGAAATTTCTAGTTTCCTTCCTTAGCTTGATTTAAGAAATATTTTTGACTTCTAATCAGGTGTTTGGAAAAACTTTTGTCCCACTAGGCGTGCCAGAAAAAAGAACTATTGATCATCAAAGCTTGTGCCTCTCTAACAGTCTTATGGGAAATTCAGTGAGTGGGGAACAAATTGCGTCTCACTAAATACCTATGAGTTTTCTATAGAAATTTGACTCCTCTTTTGGGGTTTTGAGATAAGGGAGAAAGAGAAATGTAAATATAAAACATAAAAGGTGATATGCCAAAGCTTTTACAACATTTCAAACTCAAATTATTCCTATGATTGATATAAAGGACACAAAACACCACAACAACTCATTGTTGGAAAGAGAATGAGCAACAAAGGCTAACTTCAAGCACAGTGTAGACTTTCAAATCTTTTCACAGGCAGTGTTCATTGAGGTCTGATCAAACGTAAAGATTTATTAGAGTGAAAGAATAATATCTCGTAAATTATAAGAACTTTGTCTCCCAATACAACATAGCACAGAAAAACAACAACTTCAAAGATAACAGAAAAGTCCAATGACATAGTCTGATTTCTCCCAAAATTGTTATTCCACATTACAAGCACAAAGCATAGAAATTTGCTATTTAAACTATTTGAATATAGCTTGCAAGACATAGTGCTTAATTTAAAATGATAATATAAAGAAATAAAGCTTGAAAAAGGCCACACATGCATAGTCTTAATAAATTCCCCCTCAATAGTTCGTGCTTTAATTAAAACTAAACTTTGAAACAGAGGTTGAATGCCAATCCGACAATAGTTTAAACTTTAATAGATATAATTTGCCAGAATAAAGTAGTTCTATAACTTGCTTCTTAAATATAGTTCTTAAAACTTTTAGAAAAACTAAAAAGAAACAATTCCTCCAAAGAAAAACAATTCCTCTTGGAAAATCCTTCTTCTAAAAAAAATATTGAAAAAAAAAACTCTCTCCTTTCTAGTGTCATCGCCTTCCTTTTATAGTTGTTGAAGAAAGAAAACACCACCTCAAACCAAAAGTAATTACTACTAGGTGTTGACAGCTGATAGCACATGATCCGATCACAAACTCTTGGTTAGGTTGCAAAAGATCTCTGCATTAACTCCTCAGCTACTGCGTTAATGTTCTTAAGATATTTTAGCAAAGATAAGACCCAAATACGATCAGATCCTAGGAACGATACATTGGCAATAGACACAATTGATTGATCACATTACTGTGAGGTGTCATCTCAACACTTTCGTCCCAAAAACTGAGAGAAGAAAAGAAAGGCCAGCCAACTCAGACAAACTCCCTAATTAGATATCTTCATAGGCGGTGCAGATAACCCGTGACAAGGAGATGACATGTCAGCAGGGCGAAACTCCTGAGCTTGCAAATATAGCTCCCAGGGAAAAGTCCAACAAGCAAACATGTGTCCCAAACCTCCTCCTGAAAGGAAAATAAAAGGGAAAAACCACGCAGCCACCACATTGCGCATTGCACACTTTTTCGATATTTTATTTGAGCGTGGGTGCACCTGACACTAGAGACATTTATGCAAACAAAAATAAATAAAACGATTGAGGCAAAAAAAACCTTTACAATTAGCATGGTGGAAAAGTGTAGGGTGTTATGCTTGGTATGTATTGATGCATTGGAGCGGTAGATCCCCTCCTTCTTGCTCAATGTTTTTTAGATGTTTGCATTTTTTGAGACATCAAAGGGGTTTGTCCCTCCATCACTTGGGTATGGGTGTCCGTGAGGCCTAAAATATGAAGGCATTGAAGTGTTTGATCAAGACATTAGGGCGATGGAGACTTGTGTTCCACCTTGATACATAAAGGTTACCTTGATTCTTATTGGGATTTTAGGAAAAGTCCCACTCCCATCTTGGCTATAAAATACTTTGTGGATGTATAATGTCCCAAGGATAAGTCATGGCACTTGTTGGGGAGTTGGGAACAATAATGCCCTTGCTTTGTGTTGATGACTCACACTCCATCCAGTAAATGTGCATAGATGTGAGCTCAATGAATAGAGAAAAATGTGTGCCTTGATGTGTTTTGAGGGTCTTGTGATGGTAATAGTGCCCCATCCTATATTCCATGCTAGCTTGAAGCCAATATAGAGGGGGAGATCCAACATGCAAAAAGGGAAAGGTCATGAGGCTTATGAGGAAGGCTTTTTTCACCTGCTATAGATTCTATAATAGTAATAAATTATTCTCACCATGTCAATTTGGTCTCCATTGACTGATGCAAAAGAAATGTTGCTAGCTTGACTTGCTAGCAATGAGTTTGTAGTTTTATCAAGGACATGATGATCATAATGCCTAACTCCATTTGTTGTTGATATTCTCTCCCTATGCCTTCACATGGGAAATAAGAATAAATCCAATTTTCTATTGGAGGTCACATTATAGTTTTGCACTCATTTTTTGGCATTGATGATCTTTCTTGATATTGATGCAAAGGTGCAAGTTTGTAGGGCCTTAAGGAAGCTATGATTTTGTTAGAGGTTTATGAATACCAATGTTCATTTCTTTTTTAGGCTTAATACAAGTATTGAGTGTCATTTGTTGCATTCCATTGAGGATATCCAATGATGACTTCATTTTCATAAGGTAGGTGAAGATAATAATGTTATTTGTGAAAATACTAATTTGTACATGAGTGCAAAGTAAGCACTTTATTTTTATCAGGGGGTATAAAGGCATTAATACACAGTTTTTCTTTGGGGCTTGAGAGTCATGTTGCGCTCAACCTTAGTATGTTAGAGATGCAATAGTAGTAATGCCATCTTGTTTACACTTTCATGGTGATATGTTGGGTGAATTGAAGATGAAGGCTCCTTCATTTATCAGAGGTTTATAGTTAATAATGCTAAGCTCCTTGTTGTCAACAAAATGTCAAAGTGTTGTTGTAAACATAGAAGAGATTTGCCCATGCATTTGACTAGCTCTGCATTTTACAATTGCTTTCAACTCAATTTACAATTTCATCAAAATCATAGCTACCATTTTGGCAAAGCGCTGAATTTATTTTGTTTTTGTTGTGGATTTAAAATAATACATTTTGTTTAGACAGTACATAGGTCTTACAAAATTCTTTGGGACCTATTAAACTATTGAAATTTAAAGAATATAAGCAACATCTAAAAAAAATTAATAAAGAAACAAGATATTTAGATTTTCTATTTGCATTGGCCCAAATTATCACAATCTTCATACTTGTTGCTTTGCATTTACGAACGTTGCTCCATTTTCAATCTTCACACTTTTTGGAGGTTGTTCTATTTTTGGTGTTCAAATTAGAATGCTCAACTTTCAATCTTCATAGTTTAGGTAGATGTGTTTACAAAAAATATTCAATTATTGACTACCACAACAAAAAATTTAATTGCAATTTTAGTACTAATGATGGTTCACAATACAAATCTATTCATGCAAACTATAAATTCACATTTTATGCAAACACCATCATACCATTGAAAATTCTTAAAGTAATTCCATGAAAACTAAATAATTATTTTTTTAGTTAGATGAAATAAAGTAATCTATAATAGTTTCAAAATTGTACATAAAATATTATTATTTTCCCTGAACGACATGTAGGCTCCAAAAATAGGTGAAACTCAACTAATTAGATTACTAATAGTTCATTTTTTGAATATTTTTAATTAAAAAATTCACATATTAACTTTGCAAAAGATAAATATTTGCTTAACATAGATTGATTGACATATACAACAAATAATAACTAATTATAAAATCTTCGGCACATTAATATTCACCTTACAGATGATACTAAAAATAAAATATTAATAATTATCAACTATTGTAAAAAATATATCACTTATACCATGTTAGGGGAGAGGGGTTGGTAGTCAAGAATGAGGTCTAATTGTTGTTATAACACTTGTGCTTATAATATCTAGTCTTGCAACATATTTTTGGACACTTCTCACTAGACATGGTGATGTGGCAAGTTGTGTGATGTGTCACATCTCCAAACCTTAGTTATAGATAGATAAAAGGTCAATTCACATTTCTAGAAATGAGGTTTCTATGATATTTAGCCGATAGGCTACATATAATGTGAGATTTGAGTCTGAAACAAGTCTCATGCCTACAAACCACTATTGAGTCGTCATAAAACAAGTTTTAGTTGTTGTTTAATAGTAAACCAGTTGCAATTTAATGGTAAAAGCCTCCAAAGTCTTGCTTATCATGTAAAAGCCAGATAAACATTGATTTTTCAACTAGATGGGAACATTTTATTTCCATTTGCAATATTTTTTATCAATTTGATGACAACTTTCTTTTTTCATTTGTATTGCTTTATGTTTTAAATTTTTATGCAAATATTTTAAAATTAAATAATACTTCTTTTCTTTAAGGAAAAAATCTAGATTTGTCTAAGTTTATTTCATTCCATTATTTAGCACTTATTATTAATAATTGTTTAATCCAACTGTGAACACTAACTTCCATTTGCTCAAAGAATAACAAATATTAACAGTATTAGTCAATTTAAACAAAACAAAAAAGTATTCCCATGAGATACTTGATCATGCTAAGTATGCAAACAAGCTAACAAGAAAACAAAGAAGTTGAATGAAAGCATATAAATCATATTCAAACTCTATCCCACAGTGGGAGTGGTGCTCCTTTGATGTGGAAAAAATGCCCTTTCCCACCCCCTTTGATAAAGCTTCCAAGATGTGATGAATTCCAATTGCCCTCAAATATAATGATGACAATTGGAGGATAATGACTTTGCATAAAGAAGTGGATCCATTTCAAGTAGAAGAGGCTTCTACTTGTAGGAGTGAAGGGTTGAAAAAGAGGTAAAATTGGTGAATGTGGGATAAAAAGGGAGCCAATAGGATTGTGACACTTGTCACAAGTCTATTGGATGAGGATGGAGCACATTTTGGGGAATGTGTAGAGTAAAGATGATGTGAGAAATAAATGAAAATAATTGAGGATGTAAGAGGATTAAATGAATGTGGTTGGAGATGTAAGAGAATGTGGGTGAGAATGTAAGAGAGATGTAAGAGGCATTAATATTTGGGTAAGAGAGTCAAATACGTGGAGTTATTGAATGAATATTCTCAAAGAATATGTCTTTGTGAGGGAAAATAGGTTAATTAGTTAATTAAAAGAATTTATTTTCACGTGCAAGTTAGTTAGTTGATCAGGGGTTTAGTTTGACCAGGGTTGAGTCAAAAGCTATAGAATGGGTAATGATGATTATAAGTTAATTAATTTAGAATTAATCAATTTAAAGGGATTACAGGTTTTATGACATTTGATTTAAATAACTTGATTTATTAAATCAAATGAGAGGACTCTAGGGTTTCAATTAAATAAATTAATTTATTTAATCAAACACAATGAACATTAGCGAGGAGGAAGTGATTTAATCAAAAAAACTTAATTACTTGATTAATAGCATAAGTGATGTTAATTAATCATAATTAGGTGCATAATGTCAATTAGGATTATTTGCGTGTCTACACCAACCACATACAACTAGAATTTGTAGTACATGGCATCCATAGGCACCCATGCACAAACACGTACTCTAACGCATATATAAACTGGGCACAAGAGGGCCCAACCTCAAATACAACAAGAAACATGGCATCAAAGCAAAAAAGCAAAATTACAATTGCGAGTCAAAACATAAATTCATTATGTCATTAAACAACATCATCTTCTTCCATCTCCTTGACATCACCTCCCCACTCCTGACGCCATTCACCCTAGGCAGTCGGGAGAGCTAGGACCGCCTCTTTGGCTCCTAAGTTGTATACTCCTGTTACTTCCTTAAAGAGGGTGATATTGCCCACAATCTCTGTCATCCACACCTCTTGATTTTCCCCCACACTTCACAACACAAACAAAATCCTTAGGCCATTATAGGGGAGAGTTAGCAAGGGCCACACCCCACGCGAGGGCCTCAAACCCAGGCTTAACATTGCCATTCCCAAGTAAAACTCCATTGCCTCCCACCACCTTGCTGCTACCAGGAGACACATGATAAGGTGCACCACCTTAATATCCTCTCTCATGTAGAGGAGCCACCCATAAACATGTAGGTTATGTTTGAGTTTACCCTGAAATTGTATGTTGATAATATAAATCTCACACCTAATATGCACTTCATTGCCCCTAGTGTTTCCTCATCCTGGACCTTGAATATCTTCTTGATATGAGTATCTAACAACACTCCTTGAAAGGCCATTTGCCACTCCTTAGCTCCTAAACAGATGGCCATTTCCATTGTCTCTTTGGTGCGACCTTGGGTTGCCTTTCTATTTTTAATATGCCAACCGTTGTCATCCACACCAGGATTAAATGCAGGTGCTGACAACGTGTTAAGCACTTTCTTCATTCTGTGACGCTCTATCGACCGCCACTTATGTGGGCTCGGTTGTGTTGAGCATTGGTGTACCTTCATCCTCCTCTATGATATTAATTGTGTCCTTTGAAAGCCAATTCACTTTGCATTTCCCTCTCGATAAATATGGGTAATTTTAAAATCTTCCAATTCATCCAACTCCTCCAAAATTTGATTTAACCACTTATTCAATCTCTAATTTGGGGTCACTCTTCTTCTTATCACATTAACAGTGATCATAGAATATCCTTCCAAATGGATATTTCTTATCTCTAATTGTTTACTTAGCTAAATCCCTAACCAGGCCACTTGAAATATGACTTCATTGTTTGTCCCATCTTTCAAACGTGTTGCCCATTCTGCTAACCACTTACCCATGCGATCTCTTATAATATATCCTGCCCTTGATAGACCTAGATTTCCCTACACTGCATCGTCGAAGTTCACTTTTGCCTAGCCTTCATCCGATAGGTGCCACTTCACATCCACCCTTGGATTTGTATGAAGATCATCCTTTTGACCCCCATAAATGGGGGTACTCTCTAACATATTAACATACATATAGTTTTCTATCAACATAATCCTTGAACCTCCTTTAGATGCAAGTGCTAGTCTATATAACTGTTACATACTTGCAAAGTTAACCTGTTCAAGTACTCACCCCTCTCCCCTATCATTACATATGAAACAATCCAATGCAATGCACCCTTTCCACCCTTCTTGTAACCAAGAGAACGCTTGAGGAGTAGTGGGAAACCAACCCAACCAACCATTAAGGTAAATTAGTGTTGAGGTACAAGTCACATTTCTAAAAATGAAGGTTCTATGATATTTAGTCGATAGGCTACATGTAGTGTGAGATTTGAGTCTGAAACAAGTCTCACGCCTACAAACCACTGTCGAGTCATCGAAAAACAAGTTTGAGCTGTCATTTAATAGTAAACCAACTGCCATTTAATGGTAAAAGCCTCCAAAATCTCACTTATCATGTAAAAGCCAAATAAATATTGATTTTCCAACTAGATGGGAACATTCTATTTCCATTTGCAATGTTTTTTTGTCAATTTGATGGCAATTTTCTTTTGTCATTTATATTGCTTTATGTTTTAAATTTGTATGCAAATATTTCAAAATTAAATAATACTTAATTTCTTTAAGGAAAAATCTAGATTTGTTTAAGTTTATTTCATTCCATTATTTAACACTTATTATTAATTGTTTAATCTAACCACATACAACTAGAATTTGCAGTACATGACATCCATAAGCACCCATGCACAACACATACTCTCTAACATATATATATATATATATATATATATATAAACCTGGCACAAGGGGGCCCAACCTCGAATACAACGAGAAACATGGCATTAAAGCCAAGCAAAAAGCAAAATTACAATTGCGGGTCAAAACATAGATTCAATATGTCGCTAAACAACATCATCTTCTTTCATCTCTCCGGTATCACCTCCTTGCTCCTCACCCCCTTCTTGGTCACCTTAGGCAGTTAGTAGAGCAAGGACTGCCTCTTTATTTGCTAAGTTGCAGACTCTTGTTACTTCCTTGAGGAGGGTGATATTGCCCGCAATCTCTATCATTTGCGCCTCTTAATTTTCCCCCACTCCACAACACGAACAAAATCCATGGGCCATTATAGGGGAGAGTTAGCAAGGGCCACAACCCAATTGAGGGCCTCAAACCGAAGCTCGACAGTGCCATTTTCAAGTAAAACTCTATTGCCTCTCACCACCTTGATGCTACTAGGAGACACATCATAAACTACACCACCTTAAAATTCTCCCCCGCGTGGAGCAGTCACGCCATAAACATGGAGGATATGTTTGAGTTTAATGTGAAACGGTATGTTGACAACAAAAATTTCACACCTAAGATGCACTTCATTGCCCCCACCATTTCCTCATCTTGGACCTTGAATATCTTCTAGATCCGAGTAACCAACACCACTCCTCGAAAGGCCATCTGCCACTCCTTAGCTCCCAAATAGATGATTGTTTCCATTGTCTCTTTGGTGCGGCCTCGAGTTGCTCTGCTTTTTTTAACATGCCAACTACCACCGTTCACACTAGGATTAAATGCTATCACTGACAATGCATTAAACACTATTCATTTTGCTACGCTCCTTCAACCACCACTTGCGTGGGCTCGGTTGTGTTGAGCATTGGCGTACCGTCGTGCTCCTCTACGATATAAATTGCGTCATTTGAAAGATGATTCGTTTTTTGCATTTCCCTTTCGATAAATATGGGTAATTTTAAAATCTTCCAATTCATCCAACACCTACAAAATTCGATTTCACCACTTATTCAATCTCCAATTTGGGGTCGCTCTTCTTCTTATCACATTAACAATGATCATGGAATCTCCTTCCAAATTGATCTTTCTTATCCCTAATTGTTTACTTAGTTGAATCCCCAACTAGGCCGCTTGAAATTCGGCTTCATTGTTTGTCCCATCTTCCAAATGAGTTGCCCATTTGCTAATCATTTACCCATGTGATCTCTTATAATACATCTTGCCCCTGACGGACCCAGATTGCCCTGCGCTGCACTGTCGAAGTTCACTTTTGACCAACCTTCATCTGGCGGATGTCACTTCACATCCACCCTTGAATTTTGTAATGAGATCATCTCTAACATATTAACATACATATAATTTTCTATCAGCGTAATCCTTGAACCTCTTTTAGGTGCAAATGCTAGTCTATATAATTGTTACATATTCACAAAGTTAACCCATTCAACTAATGACTCCTCTCCTCTATCATTACACATAAAACAATCCAATACAATACACCCTTTCCACCCTTCTTGCAACCAAGAGAACGCTTGAGGAGCAGTCGGAAACTAACCCAACCATTGAGGTAAATTTGTGTTAGAGGTACAAGTCACAAGGAGTTAGGGGAGAGGGCCCAATAGTCGTGCGGGGTCCAATAGTCGCGCACCCAATCGTAAATATAATACCCAATAGTCGTTTATATAATGTCTAATAGTTGTGATTTGACTATCCATAATTAAACAAAATGTATGTTTTTGATCTAAAAAGCAACCAATCATGTGATACCACATTAGCGCTCAACTAATCATGATGTAATGCACAAGAATTGGTCTCACTATTTTTTGGGGCCTTTTTGGACACCTTGACAAAAATGCATGCTGATGTGGCATCATATTTGATGATGTGGCCCTGAAACCTTAGTTATAAGCAAAGAACTTGCCAAGTAAGCTGCTGTAAAAAATTGGGAGTGATTTGAAATTTCGCCATAGGATAATTAGAAGTGCGAAGTTAGGATGCACGACTACTGGGCCCTCTCCCCTATTTGAGAGATGGGATTTCAATGTGACCCCGAGTGCTAGTGGGTGGAAAAGCTTACAACCACACGACCACCATGCATGTATCTTATGTCCTCTAGTGCTGACATGCCATCCGTGTGTTTTCAAATCCCTCCATATTTTGACAATTGCTCCCGAGTTCAGCAAGGTAACAAAAGCTCAAATATAAATTTACGTGGACCCAAAGAGCACAATCTTTCACCAAAATTTGCGTCTCGCAAGCACAAATCCTTTGAAGAAGATGCGTTAATAATTGCGCTAAATCCACACTTTCCGCCCCGGCCTATAATTCCTTAAACCCATTTTACATTAAGTAAACGAAAGGATTTAGCGTTTTAAATCATCCTACTAGGTACAGAACACGTTTTCTTTGTAATTAAATTCAATTTTTTAGGCAGAAGTCAAAAGCTTGTGGAGAGTACAGAGCTTTGTTTTTCTCTTCCCGACCTAATTTGTGGCGATCATTTTGCCTCTAAATGTCTGTCGAAGAAAGGTCGATTTAAAGGTGCATTCGTCTTCGCGGGGGATCGATTCTGGTCGGTTTTGAGGATAGTAAGTTTTTCGAAAAATACATTTGTTTGGTTTTTTGGTAGATAAATCTTCCGAGGTGTTTTTTCATCTTGCTATTCGTTGGACTGAATTTAAACAGCCTTTAATTAAATCAATTTCAAATGTGTGTGGTGTCTTTGTAATATGCCTGTTGCGAAAAATGGTTGAGCACCAGGTTTGTAGCTGGTGTAATTATACGTAGGTTTTATGCGAGGTTTATGCTGCATTTATTTTCTCTCCGTCATTGCTTTCAAGTGCTCTCTTATTGTTGTTTTAGTCAACAGAAAATCCTCCTATTTTTGCTTTTATGGACAGTAGGTTTAAGGGAAGAGGTTAAAATATAGCGTGTTTTTGACAACTTGTTTTGTCTGGCTTGGGGTAAAATACGACCAGTTTTTTTAAGTCTCCATGTTTAAATGGCCGTTGCTTTACTAGTGAGATTTCAATGTAAAGCAATGTTTGTGGAGACTATGGCGAGATCAACTTATGTAGCGTTAGGCGGATTTAGGTAGTTTGGATTCTTGTAGAATATGAGCTGGCACTGTTCAGCATATTTACAGGGTTAATTATTAATCGATAGGATTCCCTTTCTAGTTGAACTTGGCTGAGTGATTTGTCCAAGACTTGCAAAACGTTGTGACCAGAGCAGAGGATTAGGCCTATTTCAGATATCTTCCAAAGCCTTTCAGAAATATGATAACACTTTGGGGGGAGAGGAGATTCCTCTATCTCAATCATCTTTGAACCCCCAAGCTATTAGTACGAGATTCATTTAGGTTAACAAAGGCCGCCAGAGGACAGCAGCATCTGATCTGCTCTACCAAGGCCATGCTGAAACCAAAGGACAACATTTTCTTAAGGAACTTCCAATTTGTCTTACGTCTTAGTCATGTCCAGCGACTTTTTTAAAGAGTGGGTAGCCTGCTAGATCTCTATAATGCTGTTAAGGATTTGATGACTATAGCAAAGCTTTCTTGCTGGGTAGAAACTATGTAGTCAGAGATGTTTTATTGGTTTGTTTACCAATTTATTTATGATTTAATAGATAGATTTACATACAGTAATGGCCTCGGTGTTTCCAGTATAGATGCATAATGATTATTTGGGAAGGTGTATGTCTGATTATTTGGTTAGAGGAACATAAGTCTTTATCCACCTCGAGCAGGTCATTTTTGACTGGACTGCAAAGCTCTTGGAAGAATGTTGCAGGGAACCGTCTGTGGCAAGGGCCTTTTCTTTGTTTATGGTGGAAACTAAATTCTGCATTGCTTCAAAGTTAACTTGTCTCCATTGCTTCAAAGTTAACCGACTTAGTTAGGACTTTGTGCTGCCATCAGAAAAGTAAGGAGGAACCCTGGGTAACATTTCTACAGTGTTTTGATGCAGGAGCATCCAGGCCCATGAGTAATCTTGCATCACAATAAATAGCGAAATAAATAAATATTTTTAATTCTAAAGTCTTGGTTGCATTTTGCCTAGCAGTCATTTTGTCAAACACTAGGCAGATGCATGGTAATGATTGGAAGTGCTGACGCCACCTCATTCAAAGCCATGACATGAATTTAATGGGTTTTGAATGGTGATGGTGTGGCAAGGTTTGTTTGGAATCAAAAGGAGCAGATTAGAAGTTACAAAATTAATGGAAATTATTACCAAAAATGTCCAAGAAGGATGCAGAGCAGTTTTGAAAGGGATTTGTTCAGAATGTCAGGATTGGGAATAATTCCAGGCTTCGACGATGCATTATTGGCAGAAGAAAAGCCAGAACAAAAGAAAGAAGAGCAAGGGGCGAGCTGAGGAGTGTGCAGCCCGTTTTTGATGAAGAAAGGTTGCTCAAAACAGTAAAAATGCTGCAAATGGTGACATAGGGCAAGCAAACAGCTTAGGCAAGTTGGAGGATGGGAACATGAGTTGTTTCAGCTGCAAGGGGGTGTGAGAAATGAGGAAAATATTTCTAGAATATTGAAAAAAAGAAGGAAAAAAACTTAGTTTGCTGAAGTTGGGTGCCAGGCCTACAAGGGAGAACATTGAGGTTCGAAGGATATAGAGGTCAGGAAGGAACCAGATTACATGGGAATGAGATTTCATTTGGGATTTTATTTCTAAATGTGCAGCAATTTCATTTTGGAAATAATTCCTTCTGGTTGAGGAGGATTTAATAGTTGAAATTTAGTTAAAATGTTTGACCAAATGCTTGGGAGCACATTTGAGGCTGTTGCAATTGTGGAAGAGAGTAGCTGAGTGTGTGACAAGTTATCATGAAAATTTTTGGAACTTGCAATTTGTGTAATAATAGGAAGAAATTCATTTTATTAAATTTTATAGTGATTGATGTATTTGTGTGTGCTTTGGAAAAGATCAATGAGTGTATTTCAGTCAAATAATTGTTTTGGTTTTGTTTGAGATCCATATAAAGTTGGCAATGTGTTAGAATAGGCTATGAGACTCATTTTGATTACTCATAACCTTTGGTGTCTCTGTTGGTTCAGACAATTCGGGTTGTTGGGCAATTTATCTTGTTTATTAGCTAAATTTCTGTAAAATGAGAGAATTTACAAATTGAGGTTTTACTTTTCTTGCTTGCTTAGTGATTGAACATCAATCCTTTGGGTGTAGGTTAGTGTTTAGAGGTTTGTGAATTTGTTGGAGACTCAAAAGAGGCATTTGGATTTAGCTTTTTCTAAAGTGTTTTGGTAAGCCTTTTTGAAGGCATTGGTCATAGTTGAACCCAATAAAATTTGTTTGTTTCTGATTGGCATGCCAAGTATGATGGTGAGTTAGGCTGCAAGGACAAGGTAGTCTTTTAGTTGACTCCTTATCCTCGATTGTATTATATCAACAAGTGGGGCTAAGAATGAGTATAGGATTCCACCTGCACACTTTCAGTAGTGTCCAATTCAATGCCTTCTTGGGATTGAAGGGGATTGATATATATGTATAAATGCACACACACAAATATCTATATGCATATGTGAGAACATTTGTCCAAATTACAATTAATGTTTGAAGTTGAAAAGCATTCAAATTGCATTGAGAAAAAAGGAAATACCTCTTTTCCCCACCATTTGGAGTGCTGCCTAGGCATTTAGTTTGTATTGAAGGCATCTTAGCGGACCTAGCAAAGATTGCAGCCTTTATAGGTTTGAAGCAACCTCCAAATCACTAGGAAGTTTAAAAATTTTTTAGACCACATTAAGATATTTTAGAAAGTTTATAAGGGGATACACTTAAATTGTTGCACCTATAGAAGAATTGTTGCCAAAGGATTGCAAATCTATGTGGAAATCAAAATACTAGGGAAATTTAAACAAATTGAAGCAAAAGTTGGTCATAGCTACAATTTTATTTTTCCAAATTGAAAAAAACATTCCATGTGCATATGTTGCATGGGGGATCATCATTGGTATAGTGCTAGCTCATCCAAGATAAGAAACTATTGCACAACCCATTCTTTTTGTAACATGAAGCTTTTAGCCGTGAAAAAGAATTATTCTACCACAAAGAGACAAGCATTGGCTATAGTGTATGCATTAAAACAATTCGAGCATTATCTCTTTGCAACTCCATTTTAGTTCCATTCACATCATCAAGTCTCAAAATAGTTGGTGAATATTGGAGGAATCATATCAAGTTAGTTGGTGCTTTTTCAAGAATATTAGTTCAAAGGGGCTTGATTAGCCCCAATTGTGTGTTTGGTTAGACAAATTACTTGTAATTGATAGGTTTTTGTGATGGCCATCAAAGCAACTTTGTGGTACTACTCATATTGTGTTGTATGTATAGAAACAAAGCATTTCTATGGAGTGACAACACAATCAACTCTATTTTGGAACGACCCAATGATAAATTTCATAAAACTCTTGTGAGCAACAAGTGTTTCTTGTTGCTCTTGACTGATCTCTATTGGTATGGGCACACATTTGTTGTAGATGGAAAACATTTGCCAATTTCTATGAAGCTGTGTGCAAGTTTTTGAATTCAATTGTGTATGATTGAAAAAATACACAGTTGAATCCAAAAACTTGGTCACAACTTCATGGACCGTGGAAAACTCATACCAACTAATTTCTACGAAGTTAGGTTTGTTTGGCTGCCATTAGCAAGGATTAGATCCACCAGTTTGTCCTTGATTTGTCAATTATGAGTAAATAAAGCTTCCCAATCTCTAGAAACATATTCGTTGGCCATACAAAATAGTTGAGGATTATAAGTGTTGGGATGTATATTTGAGCCTTTGAATTTTTGTGCTATGAGTTTTGCTTAGTTGGAAGAGCCTTGGCCTTTGTTGATTTCAAGATACTAAATGGAATGTACAATGTGCTTATCATAAACACAATAGATTTTTTCCCCATTGCTAGAACTCTTATTGGAGCGACTCTAGGTGTTTGAGATCCACTATATATAGATGTTGTTTCTTAGGTCACTACCAAGTGAGACACCAATTTGGTGTATAAGACCCACCCTATTCAAGGGCACAAGGAAATTGATTTTCTATTTATCTCATATATTGTTGAAAGTTGTACCTCTTTTGGTTTAGATCCTTGGGCCAAGGCTTGCAATAATTCCAAGCCTTGGCAATCCATATATAATATATATTGTTGTTGGGATGCACATACCCATTTAAAATTGGGGCACACTTGAGATCCATTGGCACCCATATTGGTTGCAGTTGGGGAATGCACCAAGTTCATTTAACCTAAATCTCATTCTCACCAGATAATAAAACACAATAAACTGAAGAAAATTAAATTTGGAAGAAAAATATGTAAAAATGTGTGTTTGATTTCAATTTACAATGTTTCATAATCATGGTATCTGACAAGTTTCGAGTTTGAACATTACAGCATACCCAAGTTTATTTTATTTAGCAACCTATATAATATTGTGAATTTAAAGAAATTTTCCATTTACTTACCATTTGGAGTGCTGCCTAGGTAGGTAGTTTGTATTGAAGGCATCTGAGTGCATCAAGCAAAGATTGCAGCCATTATCATTTTGAAGCTAACTCCAGGCTGCTTGGAGGTTAAAAACTTTCTTAGGTGACATTTGAATGTTAATTGGATGCTCTTATATGGCTGTGCCAATGGAAGAATCATTGCCAAAGGATCATAAATTTGCATGCAAATCAAAATGCTTTAAGGATTCGGTCTTTTTAAAAATTTTAATAGCTAAACTTAGTGTTTGCTAAGAAAAGCTCCCTGTCTCTTGGTCAGGTTTGTTCCCATTCCAAGTTTGTGGTCTGGTTTGCTGTGGGTGCAGGCAAGGTGCGGACTTTGGGCCTCAGATTTGGTTGGCTACATCCCAGGAGAAACTGGGGTCCAAATCCTCCCACCAGAGCAATCTCTCTTGAAACCATGGCTTTTTTTAGTTTATTTTTGTTTTACTTTTTTGCTTTTTCTTCACATCGTAATTTCTGTTTTTGTCATCACATTTCACAGAAAGCATAAATAAAACATGTTAGCGGTGGGGAACTTTTACAATTGGCACTGTAATGTTTAGGAAGCTGAGCAGAATATGGTATGAAGGCCATCATTTCGTGAGGCTTCTTATTCTTTTACTTACATCTCTGTCCAATGATGGCCAATCAATATGTGCTTAAAAATGATGGCGGTGTTATTATTGTTGGTGCTGCTGCTGTTTTAAGTTCATATGCTACTCTTTCACCTTTTTCTTTTCTTTTTTACTACTTTTGGGGGTTTGTACAGCTGTCGGGGGCTTTTACGGCTTGTCCTTTCACATTAAGTCTTGTAGTCTTACCTGCTGCATTTCTCTGTAAAATGTAACAATAACTGGCTTCATGTTATTGAAGACAACACATGCTTTACTTTTAACCCTTAAGTGTTCACCACATTTGTATTGTGTCTTCAATTTTTTCTGCTTTCATGGTTCTATAGTTTATCCCAGATGGCCCCACCTGATAGCAACATTAAATGTTGCTCTTGGTTGGGTCCACAGAAAGGAGGTCACATCTTAAATTTTGAGGTAGATACCACTGTATAAATTTTTTATGGTTGTTTTGTTTATTATTTGTATGTTACGTGTTATCTGAACTTAATTCCTATTTTTAGGTTAAAATATGTATATATCTATGATTTTTATATGTTTTTTGTATGGACATACCCAACTCCAAACTTTTTGCTGTACTGGTGTACCTGAACCCAAACCTGAAGCCGAACTGGTAACTTAGTTAATAAGTAATAACCAAAGATTTTAGATTTTCACTGGGAAACAGAATGTATCTGGACACAACTGTTCAAAGTTTTTTGATTCCCGCATTTTGAGTCTTCTTCGAGACTTCTTTAAAAGGAATTCTAAGAGTTTAATTTTTGTAGATAGAAACGTACATGCTCACTGTATGGTGATTAATATTCCTGGTTAAACTTTCCTCTCTCCCTCTCCTCCTTTGGTTTGTGTTTTGATACATGGAACTTTTTTCTATTCACATTTTTATCTGACAGCTATAATTCTCTATTTATTGGATAAATTTATGGAGGCACATAGTTGAAATAAAAGTAACATGAAGATTCTCATGCTGGTTGACCTGTGCAGGATTTGTTTGAGATTTATACACTATTCATCTTCTGGAAGGATTTCTTGTCATTATCTAAGTTGCATTGCTCGGCATTTGAAGAGATTTGATGTGCTGTAGAGGAATGAAGGAAGGACGCTACATAAGCACAACATGGAGAAAAATGGCAGAGATGGAGATGACGTTGGCTCTGGGTGGCTTGAAGTCAAAAAGGTTGAAATTTGAATCAATTTGTTTGCTTTCTTATTTGGTATCTGTTTATTACAAATTTTGTTGCTAATTCTTCACCATGTTGAGAGATAATTTGATGTAACACATGGTTGTTGATTGCATTTAAGTCTTAGTTTGTTTTATTTCTATTATTGTTGTAGGTTATTTTTCTTCATAGCTTTAGATGAATATATGTTTTCCTATTCACACAGCACAAACATTCGCCCAGTCCTCTTATTCTGTTTTATTAATTTTGCAGAAGCACAGATCAAATACCAAACTCTCCATGGCCCAAAGTGTTGGCTCTAGCATAGTGCGCCCTGAATTGTTGAGGAAAGGACAACTGGGATTTTCACAGAATCACACTTTGGTATCTGGGCAAGTAAGGCAAAATTCCTCTAATAAATCTTCAAGTTCAAGAAACCTACATAAAAATGAAAATGATGAGAGAAATGAACTTGACAAAAAGACAATGCTTGAAAACAAGGAATCAGATATTAGAGTACAAGTTCATAATTCTCAAGTCCTCGAAGAGGAAACAGTGAAGAAAATAGTTGAGCATTCTCTTCAATTTGGTGAAATTGAGCCTTCTGTTCAGGCAATTGGTGATTATTTGGAGAATGTTGAATCAAAAGATAAGGTCACTATAAGAAAGCATGTTCAGGAGAATTGTGTAAGAGACACTTCTAATATTTTTAACCTTGAGGTAGTTTCTCCAATTGCACAGGTTCCTAAAATAAAGTGGGGGAATCTTGAAGAAGATGAACCGAAAGGACCTGAATCGACAGTGATGGGCACTGAACTAAATAAGCATCGAAATGTGGATGGCCTTTATATGGTGGAGGATAAAATGCCCTTGGTTGTAAGTACTGGCCATGCTATTAGCAAGAAAAATGACTCCTCTGTCCAGGAAACTTCAAGAATTGCAGAAGATATGGAAGAAGCTGTATTTTGTGATGTGTCTTGTGGCAATTCCAAAATGGCAGAGGTTAATTCAGAAAGGGACAAGTTCATTGAAAGTTCCGTGGACATACCTGGAAAATCTGAAGTTTCTGTTGAACAACTCAATGAAAAGTCCACTGAGATTGAAGAGTTTTGCAAGGTACAGGGGGACAGCTCCATCCAAAATGAATCTGCAAAAGTTGATGAATGTCGAAGCAAATCATCATCAATTCCAGATGAAACTGAAACAGCATCTAGTCAAGATCCCAATTCTAGTTCCAAGGATGATTTTCATAATTCTTTGGAAATAACGATTCCAAACAAAGGGACTGCTGCAAGTGAAGAAATTCAAGAATTTGTCTCTTCTCTAGATAATATAGATAGTTATGAAGGTAGGGAAAATTCATTCAAATTCGAAAACATATGTACAGCAGAGTACACCAATACTACAAAAGATACAACACAACTGAAAGCCCCAGAAGATATCATAAGTGCAGATTCTCAGGTAGATAGGGAGAAGTTTAATGAGGACAGAAGCATTGCAGAAAACTTGTTGATAAATGCATTTGAGAAAGGAGAAACAGGAGAAAGCAAAGAGAGGTTCAGACAGCGGCTCTGGTGTTTCCTTTTTGAAAACCTGAATAGAGCTGTTGATGAACTTTATCTTTTATGTGAATTAGAATGTGATGTAGAACAGATGAAAGAGGCAGTTCTTGTGCTTGAAGAAGCACAATCCGACTTCAGAGAACTAAAAGCTAGAGTTGATGGATTTGATAAAGTGAGAGAATCGTCTTTTGTTTCCCAAACTTTGCCAAATGCAACACCTGTCAGTGCAAAGGTTGAACACCGTCGTCCACATGCTCTTTCTTGGGAGGTTAGTGTTTTATCATATGTAGATTGTTGTTTTGGTATTTCTTGCATTTTTGCAGAGAACCTTTTCTTACAAAAGACAGCAAGAGGAGAGGCTTTGAACATGTTAGCTATTATTTTTTTGATTCTGCCATAGCTCTTGGATATTGAATATGATTGAGCGACGTGGTTATTATAATATGCCTGAATGGTATGTGCTACTTGTGGATTTGAAATGCCATACAGTGTTTCTTTGCAATGATTATACTTCCTTTGATTTCCTTGAAGGTGTGAATATTGTATAAGAAACTGAAGGTTTCTTTTAAGCTTCATGACATAACTTAGAATTTTCTTGCATGTTTTAGTATTTTTTATTTTTAAGAAATGCATTTGATATTACTCTAGAGAACAAATGATTTACATAATTTGAGTGTCTCTATTACTAGAGAAGTCTTCCCCTCTGTAGGCAAGAAAAGACAGCACTTGTGCCTGTGCCTAAATGAGCAAATAATTCGTATGTTCCTGAAACCATTCAAACTTAGCTTGCATATTCGAAGCTAAATTTTGTCTAAAAATTTTCAACTTCCCCCTGTTGGGTAGAGAGGTGTCTGTCTGGAAAGTAGCTTTGCATCTTGTCCTCTGAAGGAAAATGATTTGTCCAAACCTTATCGTATGCCAGAATCTCCAGCACCTGTCCTTGATCATCCAAGAATGCTAGAATTAGGTTCATGCCAACAGACGGTAGCATTTAAAAGGAGGTTGCCAGCTTGTATCCATACCCAAAATCCTCTAGCTTTTGAGCACTGATGGAAGATATGTTCAATTCTCTGCTCTTCTCCAGAGTGTAGAAAACATTCACATATGGTCAATTCTTTGCTCTTTTCCACATAGCGTAGAAAACATTCACAATACCTGCATTATGCTGTGACAGCTAAATCTTGATGCACTACTAGTCATCCCAACACCTTGTATTTAATGAAGGTTCTTCCTTTCCTTACGACATGACAATGTCATTGCCATCTCTCCTTAGGGTCGTTGATTTGCCAGTGCTTGTTTAGTTGGAAGGCAATAGTTATAGACTGTTGTAGTTGATTATGCAGATCCTTTACCTTCTAGTTGAAGAAGGATTTTCCAGTTCACTTCCAACTCCTCCAACATTGACATTCCCTCTAAAATTGCATGACAGAATTTTATTTCTTAGAAATCATTTTACAGGGTTCTTGGAAAGCAGAGTTGTTTGCTCGTATCGAAACTTGAGCCCTGTTTATGTCCTGCTAAAAATGCCACTGCTCTCTTATGTTGTTCGAAAGATCTACGCAACCAAGCCATTTCTTTTCCAATGTATGAAAATAATGGAAAAAGCCAAACTTGCTCATGCTGCCCACACTGCAAGTTGAAAGTCTAAATAGGTTACACATTTAGATGCCAAGCATCTTGTTGGCTCTCAAACTTCCAACAGAGTGAATTTTAGAGAATTTGCTTAACAATCCGATTTCTTTTAAGTGGTTCTGATTTGGCAATTAGAAATGTTTTACCATTCCCAAGTATGTTACACTGTTGGAACTTGGCAGAGCTCCTTGATTTTTGATAGATGATTTGAGTTTTGGCCAAATGGACCTGCCTTGGAGCCTCTCTCTCCAGTGTGCTCTTACAATCCACTTCCCTGCAAAGGCTATTTATTGTGTTTGAGCCTTTTTATGTTTAAAATACCAATCACCCTGGATCTCTTGGAAGAGGGCAGACATCCTAGGCAATAAAAAGTAGCCAATATTGTTATATGTGGATAGATGCTGATCATTTAGATGGTCTATTTTCTCTGATGTGAGTTTGTAGCCATAGATTGAATCACCTCATGACTATAGATGAAACATGCCAACAAGTTAGAATTGCTGATTTTAATGAGTAGAATACTTTTGAGTGTGATGGTATGCCTTTGCATATCAAAACTGTAATGGTTTGGCTTATTTTCTTCTTGCTGTTATTACTTTTTGATGATGCTATTTTTTGACTGAATTTGAATTCTTCACTTGTGTACCAGTCTTGTGAGTCAACTATTAAATTCATTCTCACAATTCCATGGGTTTACAAATATAATCTCATGAATGTCATTCTACACCTATGTAACTGGTTCGACTATTGGCCCGCTGGTTTGGGCCTGGTCTGGCCCGGATATGGTTTGCCCTGGGGGCCATTTAAGGTCTCGCTAGAGACCTGCGGGTCCGGATTGGGATCCGGTTTGCCCTAGGGGCCATTTAAGGTCTTGCTAGAGATCTGCGTGTCTGTCCAAGCTGAACCTGGGCGTATGCGCAGTGAATTTGGCAGGGAGTGATGTGCAGGCAACAAATGTCAAATGGATTTTTATTTTTGACTTCAAAGTTTCCCTAGAAAGCAAAAAACACCCCCCAAGCCCTACAATGTGGATTCCAATGCATTTCAAAGACAAATGAAACAAAAATATTTCTTCTATTGTGAATGCAAAATGATGTACACCATGAAGGTTTGTGTGGTTTTGAAGGTCTTAATTTGGGCTTGGTGGTAGGGGCTCCACCCTTCGACCCCACTAGAGCATTGCTCCTAGACCCCCATTGAACTCATTTCATTTGCTAAGTACTCTCCAAAGTTTGAGATTGCAAACTATGCTTCCAAGTTTGGCTATAGGTCTTCGTCTAGAAGATCCTCATCAAATTGAGCAATCTTCCCTAATATTACTTGATGCTTACTTGTTTTCCTTGTCATTTGGAAGACAACATTTTCTTTTAGGGGGGATGATGTAGTTAGTGTACAATGCCTATTATTATGTTTGAATAATATGGATGGTGATGATATTTTTGAAGACCCATATGATGATGCTTGATTAGTGATGGTTGATTGTTGATGCTTGACATCATTATTTTTTAATTTTAATATATATCATGACATTTGAGTTTGACAAATTGGACTTATGATATTTTTTAAGTTTTTATGATGGTCTTGTTTATTATACAATATATGATGCTATGTGTAGTATTTTTAACTTAATTACTGCTGCAAAATATATATATATATATATATATATATATAATGTTTATATGTTTTTGTATGGATGAACCCAAAATGACCCCAACCCTAAATTTTTTTTTTAATAAGAATCTACGAATTGAACCCTTGAACCCAAACCCAAACTAATACCAAGACCGGTAACTTAGTTCTACACCAATCTTTCATATGTGCAAGTAGTAATATGCTGGTTTGCATGGCATGCACCAAACTTTTTGCAAGTAATTTGAAATTTTGCATGGCATGCACCAACGGTCAACTTTATGAATTATTTTATGGAAACAATTTTATGTCTCTTAAAGTTGATTTCAATAACATGAAGTGGATATCATCTCTCTTTTTGGCTTGCCTCTAGGTGTCAACTTTGCAAAGGATATGCCTTGCTTTCTATTCTTGAGCGTCATCCCTTTGAAGATGCACGTCTTTGACTAATTAAGCTTGGAACATTGTATGGTTCTAAGGTTTGGGGCTCTAGTTTGGGTTCTTGTGATTGGGATTAGGTTGAGAGGGTTCAAATGATTATGTTTTAGTGTATAATTTGGTGCAAATAGATGGTTCCTCACATATTTTTCAGGTCAAACTTGCTGCCCAATCTTTTCACCTAGAGAGTATCTTTATGCTCACATGATTTATTATTAGTTTGGGATCCATGGGTGGTTTTGCTTTGTCCTGTGAGAGATGCCTCCTTTTAGCAACGTGTTCATTATAAAACATTGTCTTGTTGGGTCACCCTAGATGCCATTATTGTTGGTTCTTTCATGTTTGTCTACTCCAATCTATTGGCATTTCATTGGACTGACATCCTCATTTCACACTCTTTAGATACTACTCATCGCCTACTTCTTGGGAAAGAGGTGCTCGACAGATCTAGCAAAGAAGAAATCTACTGTTGGCATAACTAGGTTACATAGACCCCCCCACTGAATGCTTTCAGCTCAAAACTAGCTTTTTGTGTTGAGCATTTCTTATAGGTTATTGCTGGAACCATTATTCAGTCCACCTATCTTCAATATCTTTGGTCTTATGGTTTGAGGATTCCCCTTGGTTAGTTATTGGTGTATTCTCATCAACTTCATGTTGAGACATAACCCCATATTTTATGGACTGAAAGATTGTGCTGCTTTGTTCTCTTTAGGAGGTGGGGTTTGAAGAGCATTTTATTTTTGGTGTTTGATCAATCATGAAGTTCTTTGGAGGTACTGTTGTTTGTACAATGATTTTGGTGGTTCTTTTTTCACTTTATTCTTGAGATCACTAGGTTTGTGCATTGATCTCTTCGTGGTGGTTCTAGATCTACTAGATTGATTACTTCTTTCAGCACACCATAGATGTTGGAGGCATGAGGGGCCTTTGGATACTATTGATTCATATACAAATGAGAATAGATCAATGAGGCATTGCTGGTCCTTGTGATCTACCATAACTTACGTTCCTTGACACCCTAATGATCACTTTGATAGGTGTATGGTTCTATCTCTTCTCAACATTGGGGACTATCCCACATCTCTTCCATGACATAGATTTGAAGGAATGCTCATATTACCAATTTATTTCATACTCTATTGATAGTTCTTCGACTTCAAATGTTAGGGGAGGTGCTCTGTAGAATTGGTTGCCTCCTAGGATTTTCTAGCCTAACCCCCTTAGCTCTAGACTTTTCCCTAGCGAGCATTCTTAAACTTGGCATTCATATCCCAAGAGTGATAGATGACAAGATTAATGGCTCCTCCAATGAGACACTAAACAATGACACTTTTCTATTTATAATTGTACTAGTTTGGGGGTTACTCTTTTAGATTAACTTTTGTTTTTCAATTATTCTTAACTTTTTTTGGCTTCATGTCTAGGGCTCTATTTGCCCTAGTTCTTTGCTATTGTACCTACTGTATGATCCAACTCCTTCAATCTATTTTTGGGCATTTGTGGACATAATAATATATTTTCTTTCTTTGTTTCTAAGTCCCTACAATGCACAACTTTGAAGAATTGGCCAATCATTTATTGGTTGCATAATTGACATTGCACTAGATAAGTTGTGGCAATCATTCATTTCTTTTGTGAATCATCATCCATCATGAAGTGGTTAAGCAACATCACATTGTTTTTGGAGTCAATAAAGTAGGATCTCTAAGCAGAGGAACTATTCCTTAATATGAGAGAGAAAGCCTCATTAAATTCAATGAGATGAAGTTAAGTTGTTGTTGATATGAGGGTTTTTAAGTCTTAGAAGCAATTCCAAGACGCATATTTGCTTTTTTGTGGTATCTGATTTGAGGGAAAAGGCATTTTCTTTATAAGCTTTTTTTTTTAGATTGCAGGAATCGGTCTGGTATCCATCCCCATATAAACTGCAATGCACCTAGTAAACTTTATTCATGTGACTGGTGGCGCTGGTGCGACACTCCCTTTGGTACCACGGGGACGGTGGGGAGACTAGACCTTGTGACCTCTTGCCTGCAACAGGATGCTTTAGCCAATCAAGCTAGGCCCACCGTCCCCATTTTCTTTATAAGCTTGCTGCAGGAAGGGGACTTTTAATTTTTTTGAGAGGAATGGAATTATTTAGAAAATATAATTAGAGAAGTATCTAATTATTCAGTAAGTAGAATTAGTACTCTTAGATAAGATTACTAAATATTCCAAAACTGGTTCCAATTGAATTTATTTTGGTACTGTGTAGATAATAATCAATATAGACATAAATCAAATCCTACTAATAACAAAGACTTTTTCTTTTTGTTCGGTTAGCATCTTAGATCACACCATTTTTTGTGTTTGAACTTAACACTTGAATAAAACCACTATATATTTCTCAGGACTCAATACGAGCTTAGGTATAGGGGCACAATTATAGTCCATAAGTTTTAACAGTCTTCTTGTTCTCAAATCTCTTAACTACACTATTTAATTGATATGGTGTTTCCCATCTTGTGATTCCTTACCCATCTTCATTGCCACATCTGTTGTTTTGAAAATTTAAATTTGGTGGCACCAACACGAGTGTCCAAGAACATGCAAGAATTTGTGGTGTCATAAAAGATGATTTATATTTAACACATGACCTTGATTAACTAAGTTTTTTCAATTTGTAGTAACTAGGACATGGAGTTGGGGATGTCAATTTTCAGTCTTTGGGTATAACTTATAATTTTATAAACATTGAACAATGGCATAAAACTAAAAATAAAACTCATCTAAAGTCTGACATCATATGACATAAACATTGAACAATGAAAACACAATTTAATAAGATACAAAATGCATAAAGACTTTAAAAAACTTATAGCACACTATAGGAGATGTTGAAGTAAGGAGAAGTTACATCTTCACAAACTTTTTTCATAAAATGGAAATGCCAGGAGTACATTTGATATATTGAAAAAAGGTGCGAAACATATTAAGTGTACAAACGAGTTTGAATTCATTCATCGACAATATCAACTTTGATAAACTCTCCAACTCAAAGTCCTTTACTATGGTATTCTCTAGATAGTAACTACTCTCAAACTCTGGCTTCTGTATGAATTTTAACTATGGGTAAATCACCAAGGCCATCTAGTTCAACCACCACTTACACTAACCTTATCTCTCTTAGAAGGAAGTTGGTTTTAATTTTTTTTAGTGTTTAATTCATTTTTTGTACTTCTTTCTGTTTGATTTCTTATGAGGAGACAATTACTTTCTAGGAGATGCCTATAGGAGGTGAGACTCCAAATGAATTCTACAAGATGAATGAGACATCTCCATCCCATTCTTACATCTTCAAGTCACATCCCTATACTAGGAGTGATTCACAATCTAGAGAAAGTGTAAAGTCCCCTTTTGACATACTCCTAAATTTAGGCTTGAAAAACAATAATAATCACTAAAAACTAATATTAGTAATAACAAGTATAAACTTTATGGTTATATTCAAAATAACACAAAATATTATGATATTGAGAGCAATACATCATAGCTAAATCATCATAATAGTTAGATCTATATTTCATAGCATCATTAACATTTGGATTCAAAATATCTTAACATCATTAATGGTTATTCCAAAGCATATTCCTATAGCCAATCATATTAGGAATTCACTTTAAGTACTTGCAAACTGTAATCTCAAGGAGGGTTGTCTTTGTATTGTGAGAGCATGGGTGAATCCTTGTCCATCCATCTTGGGGTGGTGTACTTGAGAAGACCCTCAAGACTAGGAGCACTCATACGCCTCCTGGCCCATGAGCACTCCATCTCGGGGCAGTGTAGTTGAGAAGTCCCTCAAGCCTAGGAACACTCATCCGCCTCTCGATCCACAAACGTGGCAGCATCTCAGTCCACTCCATCCCTCAATCCACCTTGGAGTCGCTTTATCCTCCTTGATCAAGCCTGGGAGCACTTATTTGGCTCCCGACCCATGAGTGCTCCACCTAGGGGTGGCGTGCTTGATATGATGTATGAAGATTGCCTTCCTTAACAAGCTTGAGAGCACTCATATGCCTCTCGGGCCACAAGCGCTCCACCTTGGGGTGGTGCGCTTGATTAAGGAAAGGCCGATACCTCATCTCTCGTGAACTCATAAGGTTGATTGACATCCCTATTTGCAAAACACTTTTTATAAATTCAAAATAGATTGCTAAAGGAATTTACTATATTTATTGGTAATGAAATATTATAATTGTATATATATATATAGTTATTCCTAATTTATATTTTCAAAACTTCCCAATAATATTTTTGCTAAAAACAATATTTATTGCCAATAGATCTCTTATATTCCAATTTCTTATTTTACTTTTTCTAATCTCATTCACTTGATGCTTTCTCCACAAGGCAATGTTCTCCCTTTTTGTTGGCATTTCAATTCGCACCTCTGGAATGTGGATTAGAAACGAACAACTATGCACAGTTAAACTGCTCTTCATATTAGGAGGGGAAGCTCCCTCTTTGTTGATGATGCTTAAAAAGAATACTAGACTACTGCCAATCTTTTTATTCTCAGCTAAGAGCACAAGGTTATAAAACTCTTTGCGTCGTAGTTGAAGTTTTCTCTTTTACAAAACTTCAAACTACAACTAGGCCTAAACTATAGACACTTCTAACAACCCAAGTAAACTCAGAGCTTGAGAGTTAGAAGTAAATGAGGAATGATTTGGCTAACACAGAAGCTTAAATAAACTTACTTCTAGATTACACTTGAAGACTAATTGTACTTATAAGATGTAAGCTGAAATAAAGATTATGCAAGCAAAAACACATAAGACAAAATATTGAAAGAGATTGAGACAGTAGATCAAAGCAAAGTAGGCAGGAGATTTCCTTCCTCAAATTTCCAACAGCAATTACACTTCTGGGACAGCAGATTTGTAGCAAAGATAGGCTTACAAATTAGCGATCAAACACCAGATTACACTTGACACAGATTGAACATTAACTGAACAATAATTTGCAGCAAAGGAAGCATGCAAACTTGCTCTTACACAAAGTGAACAGACACTGAATACCAAAGTTGCAGCAAAAGTAGGCTCAACAATTTGTTATCACAATAATAGAAAATAATGGGCAAGGCTGCCCTTAGTTATACACAAATAAGGAGTAGGTAACCCTAAAATCTCCTTGCTTTAAGCTGACTAGACTTGCCAACTCACAAGATTTATTTCTAAAACTAACACAAGACAACTAACTAACCACTTGCTAAAATTAGTTAACTGATTTAAAAGCAAGGAAAGTTCCAACTATACATTTGGTTTTTCTATTTCACAAATAATAGATAAAAGCATGAAACAAGAATAGCAAGTTAAACTCAAAAAAGGCATCAAGTTAACTGCTGCGTCTATTCTTGGAAATCTTCGCTGCCCCAAAAGGTGATTCACTCATTGATAATTTGGGAAACTATATCCGCCAAAAAACTAGTAACTGCCTCCTTGTCTTCTTCCGTCTTCCAAAGCACGCAAATCAAGTAATGGAATCACATGATGCAAGTCAATTTCGAATGTCCTCAGGTAACGTGGAGCAACACTGATTTGGTTTTGATTTCTATTGGAGAATACTACATGTTTAAAAGCTTGAATTTTGACTCTAAACACGCCTATGTTCGTGAAAGTTTTGCGCAAATTGCTGAAAATAAGTTGCTGATTTTTCTCCAAAAAACGGACTCCCGAAAAAAAGCTGAATTTTGGGTTTTGTAGACAATCATGTTCTGAAGAGACCCAGTTTGTTAGATTTTGAAAACGTTGAGGGCTTCTTGAAAAAGTGCCAAAAAAGTAGATTTTTGGATATATAAAATTTTCCAATCTTCAAGAGGAGCAAAAAGTAGATGGACCCAGATCGTTGAAAATTGAAAAAGCTGATCACTTGTTTTTGAAATTCAATGCCCTAGAAGATTGGACAATGAAAAAGCATGCCTCTGTGCTTCCCAATCCCGAATCCACGAAGAACACTGAAAAAACACTCCGTTTGAGCCTCCAAATCTTTATGAGAAGAAAATTCTATCTTCTTCCTTTGGATTCCAACCTGCAAAATATGAAGAATGAATGCCAAAAGCTTTCTTGAATAGAGTTTGAAGATGAAAAAGCGCTTTCTTCGCAAAGCCCTAAAATTTTGAAGTCTATCCATGAAGATAGAATCTTTGTTTGCAAAAAATTTGAGTCCGTTTGCACGTGCAACAGTGAATTCCTCCTTTGTAGGGAAAACAACACGCGCGTGAGGATGCGCTCTTGAACAATGAACAATGGAAGCTGAAAAATGGCCAAGGCATCAAAAGCTAGGTGCCCTGATTGGATAGGGGCGGCTAGACATCCTGGAGTTAGAAATTTTCTTCATTTTTTTTGACTTTTGCTTGCTTCTGCTTTTGGCGAGGCCTGACTCCAACTTTAATGAGCCGACAATTTGACGTTGCCAATTGATAAAATCTGTTTGATCATGGCAATCTCATGTTTAACTACTGCTGAAGTGATCGACAACCTCCATATTGGTGTTCGACATTGTTTGATTGAATTTGCGAGTGCTCGAAACTGCCAACGGAGACTGAACTAGAAAGAAGGTGTGCAGGGGTCAAAAATATTCTAAGGCATCAAAGCCTAGGCACCCCTGGTTGATAGGGGCGACTTGCATCCCATGCCTTAGCCAAAATTTGATGATTTTCACTTTTCCTTTGATTTTCTTCATTTTTTGCAAAATGCCATTGTTCGACCTGCATTTTCCGCCGTTTGACAGATCCTCTGCATTGGATGATTGTCATGCCCCCATAATTACAACACAAAAAAATAAAAATAAATAAATAATAAAGCATTGAAATACACAAATAAATAAAATAATAATAACAATATAAATGTTTAAAATATAAATATAAATATTAATAATATTATTATAATTATAATCATTATAGTAAACATGTATAAAACAAATATAAAAAATAAATTTATTTAACTAAAGAATCGCCCAAGTCTTATGTATGCTGAACATTTAATAAAGTCTTAAAAATAGCGATAATATTGGAGGCAGCGCTGTTGATAAAGGAAGCAATTAAAGTTGTATTTAATAATGATAGGAAGTGCAGCACATAAGACTAAATAGATATGAGGCAAAAGGTAAATAAGACAAAATTTGTCGTATATGCAAAGAAAAAGACAGTGATTAAGTGCTTTAACAAAAGGACATCCCTCTTAATGAATTCTTTGTGAAAAGGTGTCTCTCAAAAGGACATCCCTCTTAATGAATCCTTTGTGAAGAGGTGTCTCTCAAAAGGCATCACATTCTTTCATAAGGAAGAGGATAGTACAAATAGAAGATCATTGGTGGATAAGGCAATAGGGAAGGATTAGAAATATCAAGAGAGCAGATTGATCACCAATAAGAACAAGGGATCGAATAGAAAGAGGAATGTATTCTGGGCTGAGGATTATTTTTAATAAGGATACTCTTTGAAATTCGGATCACCCCAGATAGCAGCAAACTATGGTTAGAACCAAGAAAATATTCTGCACTTAAACCATCAATCCATCATCATCTATAAGGAGAAACACATCTGCATTCAGGGAAGCTTAAACAATATAATATAATTAGATTTAAAAGTAGAGTATGAAAAACATGAATCAACTAGAGATCAATATATGCACTGAATACAGGAATAGCAGCTTAGGAGTGGGTGAGAAGAAAGAATAGATCCTGCACACAAAAGACTATCGAATCAACCATAAAGAGATAAGGAATAAAATATAAATATATACAGCAGCCGATCTAAAAGAGGAATATACAGACCAATGATAGATCAATAAGGGAAGTAAGTTTATATACACATCAAATCGGGTCTACATTTGGGGAAATCTAGAAACTACAGCGGAAGGGAAAGTCAGACCAAGGTTGCTCACAAGCGAGCCACTTATTACTTACTGTCTAAAGATCTCAGAAGGAAAAATCACCAAAACAGAGGTAGACTTATGAAGCAGATTTGGGGCAGGCTCAAGAAGCAAATTCAAGAAGGCTTATAGAGCATATTTGAACAGCAAATTTGAGCAGACTTATGAATGGATTTAGAAACAAATCTATTAATAGATTTAAAGAAGGTTCATTGCAGATCTCTGAGTAGATATAAAATTGGAAGAAGAGTTTACATCAGTTTGTGTAAAGAGTCTATGCAGAAATAAAGGAGAAGTTAGGCAGATATATACGTTAAATACTCAGACCTTAAGTGCTCCTAAGAGGCCTATGTTCAGCAAAGGGTATGTGTGAGCTTTAAAAGAACATTTCAAGACAAGGTGATCACTTAAAATTGATAAATTAGGGTAGATTTAGGGTTTTCCCGAAAAGGGGACATTACAATGATGAATAAACTGAGGAGCTTGAACATAAATGAGATGATCTCTTGCTTTTCCCAGCCTTGGAAACAGCTTTTGATTGTTTCTCTGTGTAACTGAATTGGGCTGATGGGGAAAATTGCACATTTTCTTAAAAAACAACAAAATTGACTAAGGCAGGAGATCCCAGGTGCTCTTCTTGGATAGAGGTGCCTAGGCTTGCTAAAATTATAATTTTTTTATAAATTTCACCATTTTTCAGATTTGCCTCCATTTCATGTGAACTTCACCTGTTCTTGATCGTTGAAAATTTGACATTATCTGCATAGCATTTGAGACTTTGAATCTAATACCTGTTAGTAGATAATCCTCCATTGATGACCTTGGAGCTCACACTTCGCATTTTGAAAAAGCAAAACTGACCAACCGGAGAAATTCTGACCTTTTGACGATTCTGATCAGACCAGCAAGAGTAGGAAGTATTTTGAAATTTTCGACCAATCAGAATCGGTTAGAGCCCTCCAAAGAAAGATTCTATTTTTAGAAAGTTTTGCCAACAAACCCAAAAAACCCTAAATCAAGTCTATTTTTAATAGAAACTTTCTATTTTTAGAAAATTTGACTTTTGATGAATTTTTTTACAAGACTTTGACCACTCTTTACAAAATGCCTTAATGAAGCAAAATTTTTGATTGGGCACAACACTTTTATATCTTATTATTGAGGGAGTCACAACCTTTCATATTTGGAGTCGCAACCTTTAATATTAAGAGTCACAAACTTCACATTAGGAGTCACATCATGTTTATTCTTAATTGATTGATTGAATGGTGTTATGGATGTCTTTCTCAAATGAAATGCTCTCCCTTTTATATCTTAAGTTTGAGGGAGTCACACCTCTTCACCTTAATAATTATTACTCTTCATTGCTGTATTTGGAGAATAATAATTTAATTTTAAATAAGTTAATTTGTTAGTGCTGATGTCTGTTACTTGTAATCAGTCCCAATAATTCCTCCCCCTGTTCTTTCCTTCTAGATCTACCTTCCTGATATACCTTATTTTGCTCAAGGGACGCAACCTTTCATATACTAGTTGACCATTCTTAACAACTTAATCTTTATTTAATGTCAGTTTGGTGTAATATTAATTATTTTTATTATTTTCTTTTGAAACATAGGCTGCAGACATTTAGGAATTAAATGGGACATTACAGAAAGCTAGGTCTTACTACTTCTTGTTACATATAGATTCTTATTGAAGGACAAACTGCACATTCTAAGCAAACTAATGACAAATAACTCAAGGAAATTGAGAGCCACAGTCATTATAAAATGAAGATACAAAGGGTTTTCGCTGGAGATTCTGAACTCCGGAATAAACACTTACTTTCCATTATATTCAACGGGGATTACAATCTTAGGCCTCTTGGGTACACAACTAGCCTGAAGTCAACTTATTCAGGGCCCTAAGATCTCTAATACAACTGTTCTATATGCTCAGCTCTGTTCTTTTGCCTATGTCAATATATTGAACATATGAACTCTTAACTAGAACTCAAACAATTCAACTACAATCCTTCTTCGATTTCTTTATTGGCATTTATATGTTAAATAGACTAGATCTGTTGTGCTAGGAATCTCAAAGGCCTCTAGAAACTGACTGGAGGAATTTAAATTGTTCTTGGGTGTTTTTGACTCATGACTAAATTGCCACTTTTCACCAGTCACAAGACTGCCTTGACTGTTATGAAATTGCTGCCTGTCAGAAATCAGTGGTTTCAAACAAGGGTCAGAAATACTCCATTTCCCTCCAAATTTCCAACTTCCGATTCTTGAACTCTGCTTCATGCATCTTCTGAGCTTTCTTCCACTGCTTTAATGAAGTCGACTGGTCATTTTACTGATCAGGATACACCTTTCAACTTTCAAGTACCTGGAGATAGTTCTTTGGATTTCTATGGTCTAACAAGACACTAACAAGACACTAACAATTCCTTTTTTAACATTTTGTGTGTTATAATTTAAATTTATTAATCAATTTATGATTCATTACTCCTTTTTAGGACAATTTGACTTGGAGTAGTTCAAAGATAAGAGGATAGCCAGTTCATGTCATCAACAATAATTTCATTAAATATTTTCGCAAGGATTTATGTGTTTTGGTAGGTCCTTCTGACCCATCTGGTCTAAGGGACATTAGGAATCAACATCATCGTATCAATGAAGCTTATATAGGAAGTATCAATGACAATACAAAAGATGTTGTGGAAGCCTACACTTTACTGGAGTTTTTTAATGTTGGTAAATTCCTTTACGCAGTGAAGTTCGCAGGAATTCACCACCTGATGACAGGTGTTTCAATCTTAGAAATAATTTATTAAGCAAAAGAAATTGAAACAAATACAAAAACTAATGTAATAACTTAATTTGTTTTTGGAGTTTTAGGTCCAACTCACAAAATTAGTTAAGGCTGTCACTACTAATTGTTTTTTTGGCTGGTATAAGATAAAACTAAAAGAATTTAATTAGTTTTTGGGCTTGGATAAGGTTTAGATATGACTGTAGCCTTTACCTAAATTTGTTGGGCAAGGATACGGTTCAAATAAAATTGTGGATGTTAGATAATCCCATCGGACTAGGAAGAGATTAAGTTGTTAGAATTATATAAGCAGTTGGGCTAGGATAAGACAAAGTTGTCAATATTAAATAAGTAGTTCGGCTAGGATGAGTGTGAGATAAGTTTGTTAGATGTACAAATTTTAAAGGCTTTTTGGGAATGCAAGATTATGAGGTTCATCAAAAATCTGTTGCTTAGATAAACATATCCTAGATAGAGTATGTATTTAGTGTTGTCTAGGTGAGTATAGCATATTGATTGTTATTTTATTTGATCAATCATGATATTTGGGTGACATAGTTTGTAATACAAAAACATATATTGGTGAGAGGAGAATGCCAATCATTTTTGGATGTCTCTGAGATCATTATATTTGAAGTAGTGAGGATATATTGAGGGTCTATTCATAATAGTTTTAAGTCATAGTTTAACTACTTGTTGAGTACTTGCAAATTATTTTGTATGTCTGGATTTTTCAAGGATCACTCATTGACTCTATATAACGATTTTTTGACGAGTTTTAACCTTTGACTTGCACAAGTACTTGCAAATACTTTGTGGGTTTGAGGGCAAAACTTGCATCATGTGACACTGGGAAATCATATGTGGAATAAGAGGTCAAAAAAACATGTTTTGGACATTGAAAATACATGGTTTTTTGCCTTTCTAAGCCCTACAAGCCCAATGGGAAAGATCACAACAGCATTTGAGCATTCTTGAGTGAATTGGAGTGAGTTTATTGCGGATTCAAAGAGCAAATTTGAGGACCCCATTGCGCATTTATCATGCACTCTATTTTGAAACTTTGTTTTGATCATTGTGTAGGTAGAGAGATGGTGTTGGAGAGTTTCCACTCTAATGGACCGAGAGTCAATCCATGGTTGTTGCTTTGACAAATCTTTCCTCCGATTATGTTAGATCTTTAATGGTCATTAGTTGTTGAGATAAAGCAAGGTGGTGTCTAGGTATCTAAGCATGGCGCATGTAATGTCCTCTTTTGAGATTGCCCAAAATGTTGCCCTAGAATCACAAGTTTAATGTAGTTTGGGTTATAACTTACCAATTAAATGCTTTAAGAAAGATAAATCTTGGTTTAGGTCTTGCAATCATGTTAGATAATATTGGAATATAATTCATATGATCAAACATATATAATAAATGCCTTATCTATTTAAACCATGTAAATACATAACTATTTCAAAACTATCTACACAATATCCATAATGCATAATGGGAGTTTAATCATAATAGGAATTGGATGAGAAAAATGATAAGTCTGCTCGAAGCTATCTAGGCTAAGCCTAAGAGCAGATATACCATCCCTCTTGGCCCCAAGTGGCAGACACCTGACCATCCAACATGGGGTGGTGTACTTAGTGGATAAACTTGTATCTTCCTTCCCTATCCATGCTGCCTTATCCATCCTTCTTATGATTGAGACTCCTTGAATCCTTCCAACAACCCATCCATGTAGAGATTGGGGAAAAACTACAATAGGAGGCCTGTAGATTCCTCTTTCTAAGCCCAAGGGTCGTCACTCACCCCCTTAGCCCCAAGTGGAAGACCCCCGGCCATCCACATGGGGTAGCATACTTAGAAAGTAATCTAATATCTGCTCACCCTACTTGTACTTCCCCCACTTCTCCTCATGGTTGCTTGGTGAGAATTACAAATACTAAATATATCCAGATTTATTCAATAATAAATATATTATTATACATAATAATCATGATAGAGCATACTACAATATCTATTTAAAACATAAGGTTGCTATATTCACAGCAGCAGATGTAATAGCTGCTGATTCTGGCCTTGAGTGCAGATAATTAATTTTGATCTGCTCAACTGCATTGTTGTTTTGATCTCTTACTAATATTCTGAAGATGTTGGCTGCCTGAATGTAAGTATATTTCTGGAGATGATTCGCTCATTACTCCTTTGGAAATGTCCCTCTTTTTATATCCCACGATGGATGCAAAGAGACATGACTGTTCAACCTATTTGTCCCTTGGTAAGTGACATGTCCCTTAGACTAATCACTGTTCCTTCTAATCATCACCTTTCTTTGCATCTTTTCAACCTAAATAGGGAGCTTCATCTCAAGGTAGTCGATCATCCTTAAATTATATTTGTTTGTCTTTTTATAACATCTCTTAATCTTCATCGTATAAACCTTAATTGCTGCCCTCCTCTTTTAATCTTTATACATAATCACAATATATTAGATAATATCCTCAAATGGGACGGCTTCTTGGAAGGCATTGATGATTTAATCACAGCTTTTTTTGGGGAATTAATATTGCTGCGATTTCCAAAGTATAAGGAAAAGTCGGGGGCATGATAGTGCAATGAATATCCCACAAGCCATTTTTAAAGTAGATAATAAAAGCACACACAAACAATGCAACTCAGAATACACTCTTTGTATTATATTTCATTACTTTGCTAGCCCCTTCCAAGCTACTGGATTAATTATGATCTAACAGACTGCATCACTTAAAGGGGGCAAGTGTTGTTGGTAAAATCTTGTGTACCATTGGTTTAGGAGCGAGTGATCTATCAATAGTTGGCCCAGAAAAATTAAGTTGGGTGTCTTTATTCCTATGAGGTGAAATCTAAAGGATGACCCAAATATGTAAGGGAAATTGTAATGATTTTTAAATTCATTTTAGAGTTCATACTAAGTGTAGAGTGGAAACATTATGTAGCAATTTTAATCATTCTGTATAGCTCTCTAAAGTCATTGTGCAACCACGAAAGCATTGTGCAAGCCAAATATAATGGTTGTCCAATTCAATTTTGACACTGTCCATTAGAATGTGATTTGAGAAGGGGCTTGCAGATTTGAAGCTTTGAAACCATGTAAGAGTTGATGATGGATTCAAGCTCCTAGGATCACTTGCAACACCAAAGGTTAACTTCTACTAGAGAGAAGCAAGAGGATGAATTGCTTGATAATGGTGCAAAATTATATCATGATCAAATGGATCAATGATACAATGATCAAGGATACATAAAGTACATAAGCTGCCTTTCTTATATAAGCAAGTTGAGATGATAGGACAACATAGGATTATGACGGGTGTCTTAATCATATGACATGAGACATAGAAAGTAAATAACTTAAAGATGCCCTAATTACACTAAAGTAAACTAGTGTGAATAGGAACTAGATGGTGAACTAGTTAGGTAAAACACCTTGTTCACACCAACATGTGATACATTCTAATTTGAAGTTAGTAATTATGGCGCAAGGATAGGTATTAGGAATAAGAGGCACATATAGGAGAGGCCACACCATAAAAGACAGCTCAACAACAAATCAACCTCAAAGCACGCATACGTATTGTGCAAGCCTTTTCAAATATGGTGCTGCATTTAGCAAAGACTACACAATAAATTTTATTGTGCAAAAATTCCAAAACATAGCACAGGCCTTCAAGATTATGCAAGCTTGTTAATGGGACATATAGTTCTAATGCAGCTATAAGATTTTCTAGCACAACATTCAAACAAACATTGTAGGATAAACAATAACGCATAGGTATAACTATAAAAGGACATTGCAACCTCCAGACTCTAGTAAATCATAGCACATGGCATAAGGAACATTGAAGCTTGTAAATTCATGGCACTAGCTAAGTGAAGTGGACATTAAATGAAATACACGTTGTAAATAAATGCTAGCCAAACAAAAAGGGAGATATGGTGACCTCACCAAAGTGTGGCTTCTCCAAACGTGGCACAGGGATAACTCTTTAGCACTCCAAAATTACGCAAATCAAATATGGCGCACTAGATAGTAAAAATTTGTTGAGCAATGCAAATGAATGATTGCAGAAATATAATAAAGAACAAAGGAGCTCTATTTGAACCAGTGTTATGAGACTCAGACTCATCTCAGACTCGGCATGTTGATTTTTGATTTGCATTCAGACTCAATACAGAGAACAGAGATCTAAAGGTTGGCAGAAGGCTCCATTGCTGGAGTAGCCAATGAATAGACAAAACAACAAATCAATTCTCAACAGTCAGAAAATAAATTAGTCCTGTGTGCAGCAACGGGAAGGAGACTGGTCCACTTGAATGATCAGAGCAGGCTTTCTAAGAATGCAGTGAGCATCCAAGAAAGCAAACCCCATCCATATCCATATTAATTACCTCAATGTGTAAGTATCTTTTGAAATGCATGAACTCTAAAACACCGGGCATATTACACTTCCCATGACTGCACCAGATATTGGTCATGCCTGCTTGGAGGGTGACCCCGACATTTGCCAGTTTCTTGGCTTCTAAGTTATGTTTCCTTCTTATGTGCAGAAAGACTACAAAAGAGAAGCGTTTGATCAAAATTCTGATGAATTTGACTGTGTTCCAAGCTGACAGTTTTATAATGGCCTTTAATTATAGCATTTATGATTCACTGAGAATCTCCAATTACCTTCAGAGAGTCTACTTTGACAAGAGTTCATCCATATTTTAGAGCTAGAATTTCTGCATAGTTCTTAGTGTTTGTGCCAAGCCCAATATCAACTTTTAATGTTCAAACAAATAACTCCACCATCACCAGCCAAGCCAGTGTTACCTTTCGTGTCCCCATCAAAGAGGAGGGTGTATCCATGGTAAACAGGTGGGGGAGAGTCCTTACCCAGTTGTTTTCTCTTCTTGACCTTGACACTATTGGATCCTATTTACTTGAGCAAGAATCAAACAGAATTACAATCACCCAGGTAGGGGTTAAAAGATCTCTGAAAAGGAGGGTGATTCTTGCCTTCCATGTGCCCCACAGAATGGATTGTGAGGCAAGATGCTTAGTGGTGCTAGGCCATTGAGATTCTGAATTAATCCCATGTATAGAAGAGTGGATATCAACTGCCCCTTGAAAAGAATTAGGAGCAGCAATTCTTGGACTAGTGTTTTTCTAACAAAACTGAAACAAACCTCCCAAGCATAAGCACAATGGATAAAAAGATGTTACTTGGTTTCCTTCGTTGCTTTACATTGGACACACCAATTTGGACCAAAAAGAAATCTCCTTTTCAAATTGTCAGGAGTGAGTTGCCGGTTTTGAATCATGAGCCAAAGGAAGAAATTAATTTTTGGACTGGCCTTAGTATTCCACATGTGCTTCCATCTAGGCATGCAGGCGGGGGGCGGAGTTGCCACAAAAAAACTTATATCCTTTACTCACAGAGTATTTACCTGTGCCATTCATACTACCCCAAGGAAGTTTTTATTTGCTGTTTTGATCGAAGGGAAGCCTCCCTTTCATTGAAATACAGAAGGAGGCCCAATCATTTTGCATATCAACAGGTTAGTTGAGGTACTGTTTTTATTTGAGGGCTGGAATATTCTGGAAATTGATAATTTGGTTAAGAAAAATTAATATTCCGAGTCTGACACCAAGTTTTTAACTTGACTGTATCATTAAGCCTAAACTTACCCAAAATCTTGTCTTCGAAAAGAAGATTTTTTTGCCTGTTTCCAGGCACACATGAAAGAATGGTGGAAATCAACTCCCAAGCCTTTTCCATATTTCTTCATATAACGGTTTCTTCTCAACAGGCTCTCTTTTGAGGCATCCATTAGCCAAGTTGCAATTGTATTTGCTGCACAAGAAGATGGCTCACCAATGATCCTTGTTCTCAACCATTCTCCATGGTAACAGCTAGAGCTTTTTGATGATCTAGGAGGTTTCTTAGCCCAAGCTCTCCCTCCTTTTTATTCTTTGTGACTTATTTCCTTTCTAGCAATTGGAATTTCTTTTTACTGTCATGCTTTACCCCTTTCCCATATGAATTTCCTAATCGTTTGTTCCATTTTACTCATGACACACTGATAATACCCATTTGAAAAATGGGAAGTGCAAAGAGCATTGAGTTAATAAGTGAAACTCTAGTGGGAGAGGATAATCATTAATTAGCGCAATGATTGATCTTGGATTAATCTTCTCCCAATGTTGAGCTTTGGGCAGCATGAAAGAAATAGGAAGTCCCAGAGAGAAAAAGAAGAGATAATTACTTACCTTAAAAAGTTAAAACCCAGGATTCTGGAGATGGCAGTGGCTTCCTTGAGGTGAGGATGGGAGAAATGGATAAACAATTTTGCATTGTTGACCAAACACCCAGTAGCAGCAGAAAAGGTATTTAGAGTAGAGGCCAATCTCTCGGCAATCTGGAGAGTAGCTTTGCCCAAAAGGATTGTATCACTCACAAATTGAGCACAGTTGAGCTCTTTTACTCCTTGGAATGTTGGTAATCCAAGAAGAGATTTTTGTTGCCTTTTGAATTCAAGAGTGTAGTCAAAAGTGCAATCCTCTAGAGAGCTTGAAGAAACTGGTAGGGCTGCCATTAACCAGAGGAGGAACCGTGGAGAACTAACACATTCTCATGACCATCCTAGTATACTATCATCAAACCCAAGCTTTCTTAGAGTACCAAAAACAGCCTTGTGATTCAACCTATTGAAAGCATTAGCCATATCAAGTTTGATGGCCATAACCTTTCTGTCACTTGGCTTTCTAGAGTGAATGGTTTGCTGAGTGAGGATGATACCTTCAGAGATATTGATGTTTGGAACAAAACCTGTTTGCTCTTCAAAGACGTGGAAGGGAATAACCTTGGCAAGCCTTTTATAAAGGATTTTGGCAACAATTTTGTACAAGGTATTTCAGAGGGCTATAGGCCTTAAACAATCAATGCTAGCTGCTTGAGCTTCCTTTGGGATAAGAGCAAAAAAGGAAGAGTTAATTCCTCCATGAAGCCTATGATGCTGTCTTGAATATTCAACCATAGCCAAAAGATCATTTTTAACTACCTCCCAGAAGTCTTGATAGAAATTGTCATTGAAACCATTAGAACCAGGATTACTGTCTCTAGTCATGCTGAAGACCTTGGACTTAAGTTCTTCCATTGACACCTCCTTGTAACAATCTCTATTTTATTCTTGAGAAACTTAGGAGGGGATATTAACTAAGGGTGAATTCAGATCCTGTTCACGGTCCTTGTTCTCTTCTGAAAGAAGATTCCTGAAGTGAGAAGAAACCTGCTTCTTTGTTTCCTTAACAGTCTCCAAAGATTGGCCATCGACACTTTGGATTTTAGTGATTGTATTTGCATTCCTCCTCTGCTGGGTTTTCCTAAAGAAATATTTGGTGTTCCTGTCATATTTAAAGAGCCAGAGCATTGTGGATTTTAGTCTCCAGGAATTTTCTTCCTTCTGCAATTTTTTTAAAAGCTGACTAGAAAGTTTCTGGTGTTGCAAGGTGAGACTTTCTAGAAGCCCTTCCACTTCAACTTTGTTCTGCAATCAGGCAGCAAAATTGGTTCTTTACGGAATTGTTAATTAGTATTTGAGATTCAGATTATATGTCATTGATATGTTAGTTATGGTGTATGGTGTACATTATCACATATGGTCTAGAGTGAGCTCTACGTAGGAGAGTGGAAGGCCAAGAGTCATGCTTTTAGGATTGATTAAGCTCAAATGAGAGGAGTGGATTGTGGTATTATTTGTTCTGCAGGAATAACAAATTTAATATTTTTCAGATTTTTTCCCTACCAAATATGTTGTATACATTCATTTTGTAGGTGTTTCATGAAACACTTTTCCTAGCTGTTGAATTTCATGTGATGATTGTAGTTAGAAAAATATTCCTATTAGATATTTTACTTTTTTGGTAGTTGGCATGATTAGTTTTTCCTTCCAGATGTAAGTGGTTACTCTTGATAGTTGCCTGACAGTCGGAAGTTCTCAGTAACCGTCAGCTAATTTATATACTCCTATGTACTTAAGAAAAGGGACCGCATGTTATGAAATTTCCCTGAACTATTTTGTATAAGCATATGAAGGAAATACATTGATATATCTTTCTGCAATAGCTGGTATGCATTTCTTGTAGTTCTGGTATTCATTTACCCTGTTTACTTGTTTAACATTAATGCAGCTGCTACATTTCTTGTGTTTCTAGAAAAGAGTTTCATGGGTATATTGTGTTTATAAGAAATCTTGCAGTGGCAGATTAAACAACTTATATCTATGCTTTTGGTTCAGTCATGGTGTCATATAAGGAATTTCATTGTTTCCAGTGTGAATTATATATTTTTTGTCTAGCTGGTATCTTATTAATTGGTTAAACTGTAGGTACGAAGGATGGCAAGCTCACCACGCAGGGCAGAAATACTTTCTTCATCTCTTGAGGCCTTCAAAAAAATTCAAGAGGAAAGTGCAAGTAAAGATGCAACTCGCCTGGGTAAGAGAAGAGATACCACTTATCCTCCATTGGCGCAAAGCCGTAGGGAGAATGTTCCAGGGAAATCATCTGCAACAGGGCGTGACTCAGTGCTGATTTCTAAAGAAGGTAGTGCAAAACTGAAAGGAAAGCAAACATACAATTCTGAGTCTGGAAACCGTGGCTCCATGGGTGAAAGAAAGCATGCTGAACTGGTCAAGCCAGCTAAAGAAAACTCATCAGAAGCTAGAATGGTGCCAAAGAATCCTCATTTTACATCCCCTCTACTATCAGGCAAGAGGGAAGGAAACTCATCAACTTGCAATGCGTCAAGTTCTAGTTCAAAAGTTGAATGTTGTAGGCCTGTTTCTGAAATAGATCCAGCCAGTACTCGGCGGTTAAAATTACCCTTGTCTGAAAATCGGACTAACAAGAACAGTAAAGGAGGTGATCCCTTTCGGCGTCAATCTGCTATGGACAAAGAGAAGGACAGGAGACCATTATTAACAAAAACATTGGATGCTTGGAAAGAGAAAAGGAATTGGGAAGACATACTTGCATCACCTCTGCGAAGCTCTTCTAGGACCGCCCATTCTCCGATTGTTAGCAGGAGAAGCACAGAGAGGGTTCGGGTTTTACATGATAAATTAATGTCACCTGAACGAAGGAGGAAGAGCCCTCTAGACATGAAAAAAGAAGCTGATGAAAAGCATGCCCGTGCAACAAGGATAAGAAGAGAGCTAGAGAATGAACGAGCTCAACGCTTACAACGGGTATCTGAAAAATTGAACCGGGTTAGTGAGTGGCAAGCTGTAAGAAACTCCAAACTTCGAGAGGGCATGTATGCTAGACAACAACGTGGCGAGTCACGGCATGAAGCTTACCTGGCACAGGTTTCAAGAAGAGCAAGTGATGAGAGCAATAAAGTTAGTGAAGTTCGATTTATTACGTCATTGAATGAAGAGAACAAAAAGTTGTCATTACGGCAAAAACTACAAGATTCAGAGTTGAGAAGAGCTGAGCGTCTGCAGAATATCAAGATTAAACAGAAAGAGGATATAGCTAGGGAAGAAGCAGTATTGGAACGAAGAAAACTATTAGAGGCCGAGAAATTACAGCGCCTTGCTGAAATACAGCGTAAAAAGGAAGAAGCCCTAGCAAGAAGAGAGGAGGAACGGAAGGCAGCCAGTGCAGCACGTGAAGCAAAAGCTGTAGAACAAGTCCGGAAAAAAGAAGTCAGAGCCAAAGCTCAACGTGAAGAAGCTGAACTTCAAGCGCAAAAGCTAGCTGAGAGGTTGAGTGAAAGTGAACTTCGACGGAAAGTCTACTTGGAGCAGATACGTGAAAAAGCTGCCATGGATTTCCGAGAACAAGCATCTCCCTCATCGCGGCGGCCTTCAAGTAAAGATGGGCAGCAAAGATCTGCATTGAATCAATCTTCTGAAGGGTATTCAGCAAATGCAGTCACTGGACTCACATGCTTTGCTCCATGTTCTTCTAGTAGTCTTTTACAGCAGCAGTCATTTAAAAAGAGGGTGAAAAAAATACGGCAGAGACTGATGGCATTGAAATATGAATTTGTTGAACCTCCAGTTGGCACTGAGAGCACTGGACTTGGCACAATAGCATTGGCAGGAGCTGCCAGATCAAAAATAGGAAGATGGCTACAGGACCTTCAAAGGTTGCAGCAGGCCAGGAAGGCAGGGGCTGCAAGCACAGGCTTAATAATTGGAGAAATGATCAAGGTACAAGGATAATTCTGTAGGAATCGAAATAGACTTTTATAATTTTCTCATCTCCAATATTCAAATTGGTGAAAATAATGTTCTTTATATGGGACTGTGAAAGTAACTATAGCTGAACAAAGTTGAGTGGTAAGATTTTGTGATGTTAAATTATTTGTGGACAGTATAATACTATAAAGTCATGGGAATGTATCTGATTTCATCTTATGGATTGAATCTATTCTTCTGTTATTTTTTTATTGATAGGGATCTAAATGCTGCAATGAGCTCCCAAATTTTATGAAACAAGCCTAGTTGAGGCATCCCTGGGGTTGGAATTGGGAATCAAAGTCGGAACTTTCCTTATACAATAGAGTCCAGATTCTAGTTGCTGTCCAAACATGAGCTATGTTTATCTTATTTACCGATGGCTTTGGTGGATAAGGTTATATACCCTGGAGCATAAGTTTTGCATGAATTGGAAGTTCAACATGAATTCTACAGGTTTCCCATTTGGAGGGGAAAAACAGATAACTTGATTGATACATCTAGAAGCAATATAGAAAGCAACATCATATGTCCAAGATGCAACCTCTGCTAGTTTTTTTTTTTCAGTAACCTAGATCTTCTATTAATTGGAGACATATGCCTTTATTTGCAGATGCAAGTTTGCTAGATTTCAAAATTAGCTCCAGAGCGCCTATCTGACATCTATAAGCAGATTGAGTATAATCATTTTCATGGCATTGAGATTAGAGATATTATTGCTGGCATTAAACTAATAACTTTGCATCACCCAAATATTTTAGCCATATAGCTAGGTTGTTTGTTGAGTTCGCTATATTCCAAAGGTCCAATACACAGGGCATATGTAGATTGAGAAAAATCAAAGATGGTAAAAAAAGATCACACTTCCCTGGGCATATTACAATTGGCTTTCCCCTTTAGTAGTGGCAGCCAGAATTTGAGCTGTTCTATGGTACAATAACTTGCTCCTTCTAGTAACTTCACTGACTGGATTTGGAAGCAATAAAGGCAAATGTTTTCCATATCTTATTATGTTCTTCAGTATAGCCACATGTCGATGTAGTAAATCAATTTGATGTCCCATAGAATTCTGCTCTGTGTTCAGACCTTCCTGCTGTAGATTTGTCATTTTAAAAATTCTTTTATTATTTTGTTGGAATGGTTGGAATTTGAGTTCACTGCACTAACCATTTCCAGTCAGCTTGATAAAAAGCTTCTTAATCTCAACAGAAGCTTTATAAACATTGTTCTTGGATATTGTATAAATTGGATCTTGATAGATATCTTCCATGTTTAAAGGGGATTCCTTTTAAATTTCCTCGCAATGAATTCTCCTTTTAAGGCTTTCATTTCCCTTTGCATTTGTGGAATCCAGGTAGTCCATGGCTTTGGGCTTTGTAACTGTTTAGTGCTCCTGTTGTCTTTGTTGCAGGGTTGTGGTGATTACCTAAGCCTTATGCTTTCTACCTCTGCTTCTTTACCCCTGTATTATGATCTTTCCAAATTTTGTTCACATAAATCTGCATTGGAAAGCTTTCATTTGTTCTTATCATTCATGGTAAGCAGAATTTTTTAATCTAGCTACTCCACAGTTTGGGGCTTTGTAAATTTTTCGTGCACTTGTGTCTTTGCTGCAGCATTGTGGCCATGACCTAAGCCTTACACTTTCTTCCTCTGCTTCTTGACCCCTCCAGTTGATCTCTCTGAAATTTCACCACATAATTCTTTATTGGGAATGCTTTTACTTTACATATTCCTGTAACAATGGCTCCATACTTGATTTCATGTAATTCTGGTAATGTTAAAATACTAAATTCCAACTAATTCATCACTTCTTGGTATAGTTTAAATAACAGCCTGTCAGTCTTATAGTTAGTTATTTTCACCAATCATTAGTAGTCTGTAATAACCACCCCCTGATTTTTTGGAAAAAAACTGTTTGCTGATTGTTATGTTTTGCTGATGTGTTTTGGTTTGTCTTTGTTTCACATGTTTTCATCAGTGCATGGCATACATATGAAATATTGCATAGATAGGAAAAATACCAAGGAATAGCATTGCTTTTCACATTGGAGCATAACATATCATAATGACAATTGATTACAAGTAAAATCAGACTTAAATGCAGATGTTTCAGACCTGGCAATGATGGTTATCAGACCTGATAACAGTCTCGCGTGTGCAGCAGATTACATACAACTCCTTATGAGAGTCACGAAATGATGGTACTATCAACCCACAACACTCTCCTTCACCTGAGCCAACAATTACATTGTAAAAAGGACTCCATGAACTCGCTGTAGCAGACCCAGAAGTTGCTGTCCAACTGAGAAATGATAGAGAATGTCAACCCAGGAAATATCTAGCCCCTCGGAGGGACGACCAGCTCCCAAAATTCCAAACTTCAGCAATAAATTCAAACCAATGCTTGAAATGAGTTGCTCAGGTTAGAGGAATCCAATGAACCAATACCCAAACGATTGACTTTGCATGCACGGAGTTATAAATGGATTTTCACCTTCAGCCACTGTCAAACAGAGAGTTTCCAGAATTCTGGAAATGCAAATCAGAGGTCAGAAAAGCTTCAAAAACACCTCCAAACACCTCCAAAATGACGCTGAAGATCTTGCATGCCAAAACCTTCCAAACCCATATCAAAAACCACGAAAATCTTCATCATTCCTTGTACAAAATGTTTGAAATCAAACCCTATGAACACCCAATTGTGATCCTTGAAGTAGAATCACCTCTATCCGGCTAGGGTGGATCTTTCACCACCGAAATTAGCTCCAAATGGTGAGGGTTTTCGTCCTCAACTTGTAGCAGTAGAACCTTGGAAGCATTCCAACAACATCTTGTTATGTTGCCAATTAAAAGATATCCAAATGAGGCCTAAAGTGTTGCTTAAATAGAAGTGAGAGGGAAATTAGGGCAACTTTATTTTTGAATTATTTTCCCTTCAAGACACCCATGCCCCCCTCATGAGTTTTAAATTTTATTTTAAAATCCTTATGAAAGATCCCCAACCCAAATCTGATCTGAGTTTTTGAGTTTTGTCTTTTCAAAGTCTTTGACCAGCGAATAGGTAGGTTTTGTTTTTGTTTTGTCTTTGCGTTTTTTCAGATTTTTTTTGTGTGAATTTCGAGTTTTACCAAATATGAATGCAATTTTCTCTTGAGATACAAATGAATTAAACTGAAATAAACTTCTAATTTTTCTGATTTCAAATAGCTATGCATAAAATTGTAAAATTAAAAATTTATGAACACCATTCATCAACTAGTCATACCCGGAGTCCAATGCTAACTTGCAATTGAATTTTATTGATGAAATTCCAATGAAATACAAGATTACAAATCAGATCTGCTCCTCCAATATTCTGTCCAAGCCCTAGTAGCAACATAGATGGTACGACTGCCCTTGAGGATGGAATGGCTAGCAAAATCAATCACCAAAATCCATAAATCTGCTCTCCAAATTGACAAATCTGACCTCCAAAACCCTAGTTGCTTGAAACTCCTCCAATGAAGCCCAAATGAAGACCCAAGGTAGGCCCTCCTCAAAGGTGAACTGGGTTTTCGTCCAATTCACGATAGCCTTTGAGAGTTTTCGTTCCCAGAAGGCTGAAACAATGTTGAAACCCTTCTCCAAAGCTCAAACTTGCGAAGTGTTTTGTAAAAATGAGAGTAGAATGCCCAAAAAAGAGCCCAACACTTTGCTTTATAACCTCCATAAGTTTTTTTTAATAAAAAGCAATAAAATATTCCTCTTGAGGGTCTTTCCTCATCAAAAGAAAGGCCCCTTTTTAGAAACAACTTAAGTTGCTAGGATGGGGGGCACTTTTCACTATTCACTTATGATTTTCAGTTACTATTCACTTTTCACTATTCTATTAAGGCAACCTTAATATTTTCACTTTATCTCTGGATTCATCAACTGAAATTTGAACTGATGGACTCGTGAGGCTCCCAACTAAACTCCACAGCCCTTGGTTGGGTCCCCTGACCATGCTACTGACTTACGGGAACCCCAATAGTAGGCCAACATCCGCTAAGGTTTGAGTTGCCTAAGGAAGGGACATTACAGTCCTCCCTTCCTGGGATTGCTTGTCCTCAAGCAATCGCATGCCAGTCTGCTGCTCCACTCTGATATACATGCTATATAACCATAACTCCTGAAGCAACTCACCACGATCACTGAGTTCCAATGCACCATCCATGTCAATACCTAGATCCCAAATCATCCTACCCCTCCAGCTATAGGTGTCTATCATAATACAAGCATCACATACCACCCATCTGTATGAGTAGACCATCAAAAGGACGTGAAAATCAACTCCCATATGCACATGGAACAACTCATCAGGCCCCCAAATGTTGTTGTAACTCAAGTCTGAAGATAGAACGAAGTCATAGGTGTTAGCATATATGTCAAAGAAACCCATGTTATACTCCCTGTTGACCTCATGGATATGCTTCTAAGTAGGATAGCTACTATCCCATAATAGATTAATGGGGATGAAGTCACCAATCAACAAATAAAAGGCTGCCATATTATAATAAATCAATGACATAACCAAAGAGATGCCTTCAACACCCATCCAAGGCACCCTTTGAGTGGCTGGTCCACTATGAGTGTTATCCGCAAAATCATCAACTGAAAATTTTGAAGTCCCCATTATATCATCTAGGTGACATGTCTCATCAGCTTCCCGAATGATTAGGGTTGGAAGTGGTTCAAAGAAGTCTTCAACACTAAGTGTCACAAGGCTGCAAGGTTCCTCATTGTATGATTCTTCAATCCTTTCCTCAACTTGTTCAACTCCTACACTATTTACCTTTCCATCTTGTACCATCGGAGTAGTTGCTATACAAGACTGATTTTCTAAATTATGCAAAGAGTGATTGTGCCTACACAAAAGTAGACAAGGATCAACAATCTTCCATCCTTGCTTTCTCACCAATTGGATAGCCATGCCTCTAACTCTACCCATTTGTAAGTGGTCTGTTCTTATCAGCTCTAAAACCTCTTTGAAAGAGTGCAAATGTGGATAACAAATACCATACTTTATTCCTTTTTGTCTTTCCTCACTTCGGCCTATCCAATTGATATCTTTTTTGTAGTTGTCATCCATCCTTCTTATCTCGCTATCATGGAAGAGAACAACAGTATGCAATTTGTATTTATGATTTGTGCTAGTCCAAGAGTATGAAACCGATACATCTTCATTTCCATCATCATAAATTGTTCCCAACATTGTTGTACCAAGACTGAAGTCACACATTTCAATATCCAGCAATGAAGAGGTATGAACAAACCATAGAGAATAGTCTAGCAAACAATCCACACACCCTCTTATGGAATTCCATCAATACAAAATGGTGTGAACTCAATGGTTTGACCAGCCTAACAAAAGGAACAAATGTAGGATAAACTATTGAATCATCCATGTATCCCCATAAGAAGTATAAATGTAAACAAATCTTCAATCAAAATGGGAGACTAAGGGACTTATGAAAATCCTAATTGAAAGAAAACTACTCGGACTTCTATGTTCAGATTTTAATTTCCAGATTTAATTTCTTATTTGAATGTGCTGATTGCAGAACATTATTCGATTTCTATATCTGCATATCAAGGAAGGATCCGCCATAAATATGTGAGGAAACCCTGCCTCTAAGAGACACGTCCACTCATGGGACGTGTTCTTTAGAGCGCGGGTTAAGATAAGCACAGTTAATGATTTGTTTAGTATAACTCATATATACTAGATGGCGGATGAGAAGATAAATTCCGATTACAGAATATAACATCATATATAATTCGAATTTTATATGAATGCTCATAAATTCGATTAATATGATTTCCATAAATATTTCAAAATAAAAGATAAACTCTAATCAAGTATGAATGACGATGATGCTTGCAGCAAGTCCTTCATATCTGAGAAGCTATCATTCATTAACAAGAAATCAAAATCATGAGTAGGCTGGTTTAGTTCACCAAATGGAACTAATACCTCATGCAAAACTGAGTTACCTTCATCATCATAATCATACTTATGCACAACATCAATGGCTGGCCCAAGGATGAGCGCACAAAGCTGCTAGCCTCATTCTTTTTACCGTTGATGTTCGATTTTCATCTTGGCATATTCAAGATCAATTAAATGGTAGACTATGTCTATTTAATTGATAGAGACGAATTCTTGAAGAGACGCGATTATCTCCTTGGGCCGACCTCTTTGTGTAGAGGCGCGATTTGTTTATTCAAGCCGACATAATGATTAATGAAGAGGTGCAAATAATAAAGAGTTATATTTGTTATTGGAGGCCGACCTTGAAGAAACAGATTTTATGGAGGAGGCACGACTTTTGTTTAGGCCGACATGTTTCTTGGAAAGACATGTCTCTTCCATTCGTGATGTATATATATTCAATGAAACTTTGTTGTTTGGCATCCAGTTCAGTTCATTCATTACATATCAGTATATCATCTTTGGTGTGAATTCTATACACATTCTTTGGCGCGAATTCTGTACACATCCAGTGCGAATTTATTATTGCGAATATCATTCAAGAAGCGAATTATATAAGTCGAATTCTGTCAAAGTGCGAACTTCTTCAAGTGCGAACTGTGAAGTATGATTTCAGTTAAGGACGATCTGTGAAGCGAATTCACATGCAGAATGTAACTTTCATTGCTGCCAAATGATGAGTAGCAGCTATCATTGATTTGGCTGCTATTTCTGATCAAAGTATATTTGAGTCATCATTAGTAGACCACAAATAACTGTCCTCCCAAGGCATTAGCATGCTTATCTCATGAGAAAGTAGAACCCTAGAGCCACTGTCCTTAAACAAATCAGGTATAATGTCATGCCAATCCATAAACTTGTCATCCCTTTCAACATACCTATCAAGTGCTGGTTCAATACAATTCTCTTCACATGCATAATGTATACTTTCATGAAACAAATCATGACCTAAAGCTATCATTGATTTGGCTGCTATTTGATGAGGCAAAGTATATTTGAGAGCTTTCATAATAATGTGTTTCCCATCATGTATGAAACTCAACTCCATTTTTTGTAAATCTTGGATGACCCTTTATGTAGCCATTGCATACCAAGTAGAACTTCATTGTCCTTCAAATCAAGTACATGTCATAGTATACTCACCAAAGACAATGATAAGTTTAATTCAGTCCACCTGCTAAGTCACATCAAAGTAGTAGTCATGATTAACCAATGCATCAGGTAGGCTATCATTGGGAAGTTCATTGTCACCAATTACTCCATGAATAGGGGTTGTAAGTTCATGTAAATGAAGAAGTATAATGCTGCTGTCCCAAACTAGAGATTCAGGGCTGATTGTACCTTTTCCTTTATTACTCTGGAAATCTTTAATGCAAGAGCACACTTGCATACACTTGGCAGCCCAATCTTGTAGCATATCAAGTATTGAAGCTATGACATCCTTATATTCAATCAAAGTATCAACATCATAAGGGTGAGGCATCAACATACCGGTTGGTTCATGTTCTTTTCCCTTTGCTGTTATAAATTCAGATTGTAGGCAAGTAGAAGTTCCCATCATCACCTCATGCTTATCTATCTTTTCATGAATGTCTACCATGCTACATTTCTTTTCACAACCATCTATCTTTGATTCATGCTCATGTGATGTTAAAATATTGCTGTCCCATTTTCTAATCCGTAACATCGCCTCCATAACTGATATGTTTTCCCTTACTAGCAAACTCCAAGGTGTAGTATTCAAGATGAACCAACAATTATCAAATTGCAAGATCTTCTTAGTAAGAAACCTCTAAGTCTCCCTAATTAGCTCTCTAAAACAAAACACTTCATATGATCTTAGCAATTGTCCTTTCATTGTAGATGATGCATGACTAACGATAATGAAACCAATAATATTCCATTCCACACAAATGGATATAACACTTGTGGCTGATCCATCAAGTGTGTGACCAATATCATCATTTTTTTGAGCTTTCAAGGGCCTCTCCAAAAGAGGAAAGTCATAAACTTAATGATGCCAACTAGACTAACACAATTCAACATGCTTTTCTTGTGGGCTTACCTCAAGAAACTCTTCCCTTGTATATTCAACATCCACACATTCTTCCCTTGGAAGAAATGAGGACCTAATGTACGACTTTCTTTGTCTTCTTGCGTTGTCAAGCTGATTGCATCTTTCCTTGACCTCTTGCAAGTGTTGTCTTGCTTGGGCAGCAAGCATTTTGGCTTTTTTGGCTCTTAGTGACCACCCATCACACAACCCTTGTGTCTTTTTAACATCTTTCACAGTATGGTGAACAAAATCAGGACCTTTGTGGCTTGAATCTACAATATATATCTCATGTGTAACACTCTCAACTCGAGTACCATCATAGGAAGACTCAACAACATCATTACCTTCATGTGAAATGGATGCTACCTCATGATTAGAACTACTGTTGCAAAAATCAGAATAGGTGTCATACCCTGGTGTCATGTTTTCAACATACTCCAATGGGCTGATCCATGATTGCAACCTCTTCCACTTTGTGATCAACATGTTGACTCAATGGTGTGATATGAATCTCCACTTGATCCAAAGTTATTTCTTCTTTAGGACTCCCACCTGATGACTAATTTTCGCATTCATTGTGATCACTTGTAGGCTGCAAACTATAAACAAGTGATTCTTCTATGTTCCTTGTTCTTGCACATTAAGCTCTTCACTTTTCCCAATGGTTTCTCTCCTATCTTTTGATATTTCGTTCTTTTTCTGCTGTTGATATGGACTTGAAAAATTCAAGTCATCTTCATCCTCATTCGGTATACCCAAAAATTGTGTAAAGGAAAGGATGTCTTGTATCTTTTTAGGAAGAGAGCAATACTTGTCATAGCTGGCCATAATTGCTTTATTTGTTGGTGAAACATGAGGACTCTTCCTTGTTCTAATAGATGGAGATGATCCACTAGAGTGCCCAAATTTCTTTGAAATTGTATCATTCAATAGTTGCAATTGACGGTTGATTTTATGTTGTGACCGTTCTGATTTTTTCCACACTAGTGTATTCTTAAGCAACTTTTCCATGATGACTCGTCACGCTGCCCAGCTGAAAACTAAACCAAACGGATGTACACACAACTTTGAATGCACCCAACAGGCTGGTAAGATCCAAGCTTTGATACCATTGAAAGATCCCCAACCCAAATTTGATCTGAGTTTCTGAGCTCTGTCTTTTCAAAGTCTTTAACCAACAAATAGGTAGGTTTTTGTTTTTGTTTTGTCTTTGCGTTTTTTCAGATTTTTTGTGTGAATTTCGAGTTTTACCAAATATGAATGCAATTTTCTCTTGAGATACAAATGAATTAAACTGAAATAAACTTCTAATTTTTCTGATTTCAAATAGCCATGCATAAAATTGTAAAATTGAAAATTTATGAACACCATTCATCAACTAGTCATACCCGGAGTCCAATGCTAACTTGCAATTGAATTTTATTGATAAAATTCCAATGAAATACAAGATTACAAATCAGATCTGCTCCTCCAATATTCTGTCCAAGCCCTAGTAGCAACATAGATGGTACGATTGCCCTTGAGGATGGAACGGCTAGCAAAATCAATCACCAAAATCCATAAATCTGCTCTCCAAATTGACAAATCTGACCTCCAAAACCCTAGTTGCTTGAAACTCCTCCAATGAAGCCCAAATGAAGACGCAAGGTAGGCCCTCTTCAAAGGTGAACTGGGTTTTCGTCCAATTCACGATAGCCTTTGAGAGTTTTTGTTCCCAAAAGGCTGAAACAATGCTGAAACCCTTCTCCAAAGCTCAAACTTGCAAAGTGTTTTGTAAAAATGAGAGTAGAATGCCCAAAAAAGAGCCCAACACTTTGCTTTATAACCTCCATAAGTTTTTTTTAATAAAAAGCAATAAAATATTCCTCTTGAGGGTCTTTCCTCATCAAAAGAAAGGCCCCTTTTTAGAAACAACTTAAGTTGCTAGGATGGGGGGCACTTTTCACTATTCACTTATGATTTTCAGTTACTATTCACTCTTCACTATTCCATTAAGGCAACCTTAATATTTTCACTTTATCTCTAGATTCATCAACTGAAATCCAAACTGATAGACTCGTGAGGCTCTCGGCTAAACTTCACAGCCCTCGGTTGGGTCCCCTGACCATGCTGTTGACCTACTGGAACCCCAATAGTAGGCCAACCTCCGCTAAGGTTTGAGTTGCCTAAGGAAGGGACATTACACCTTATGTCTCCCAAATGAGGCGTCCACCCTTTGTGGCATAAAATAAACCTTTAATTTTATAAAACTTACCTTTATTCTAGGTGTCCATCATAAAGGTGCATTGTCCCCCTTTTAAAAACAACGTTACTCAACTAGGCCAAGGGGGGGATGGGGGTCTTTAACGTTATAACATAAGTTATTATAAAATCACCTTTTGAAAACTTAAGTAAATAATGTGCCAAAACATTAGAGCTCCTTAGACAATTGCCACACATTGCCCAAACTGGAAACCTTGCATTGCACTACCGCTAGGACTAGTTACTAAAAATGACACTTACTAAAAATAGTAAGTGCGTCAAATCACTAGCTGGCCAAAATTGAGAAGACCGATAAAAAGGGACATTACATAGTTTGAATAGATTGAGGAAATTCCCCAAAAGGAACCCTCTAGGGATATTAAAATCTCCTATATTATCGTCATTTCCTAGAAGAAATATAGAGTTATTTTATTATTATTATTATTTTTTATTTGTTTTTGAAGTCAATGTGCAAATTAGCAAATAAATCTAACTTTATATTGAAGAGCACACAAAAAATACTGAGGAGGGGGTGGTAGGGGGTAGGTGAATTAGTATTTAAACTTTGAAACTTAAAACCACATGAATTGGAAATCAAAACAGTGAGAGCAAACATTAGACAACATGAACACCAATATCATGTGGAAAACCCTTTTGGGTAAAAAACCACGACAAAACTATGCTTATATTAACTTCAAATGGGTACCAACCCAAGAGACTACAATTTGCATTGGTAAGGTTGGGGTAATGATCAGATTGAGATAATGTTGAGACTGTGATCTTACACTTCATCCTTAGTGCTGTGAAAATTTGTAATGTGTGACTACACAAACAAGGATGATATGTTTGATAGATAGGAATCCCAAGTAGCTATATCTTGAAGATGATTAATGTTTTGTTGCACTGGACGAATAGGAGCCATGAATGTAGCAATACCAGTCTCATCAAGAGCAACATATAATTATGTGATCTTTATAGGAGGAGGTGCTATCAATAGATACATGACCTGTAATAGTCACATTCATCTAAAATATCATCATCAAAGGATATAATTATTGCCCCCTTGGTTTTAAACCGTTGGTAAAGTTTTTTGGCCATTGTTTTTTCTAAAACCTTTCTATTGTTTAAAAACCTTCATTGCCAAATTCATAACATAGATTGCTGATTTTTTTGCAGACCCACCACTTGATTTTGACGTAGAATTGTACAACATTGTATAGATTGTAAGGATTCCGTATGACTTTTTATGACAAATTTTCAAGGCACCCAATAAATCACCTTGATTTTTCTAGATTTCAATTTTGGTGTTTGGATAGGCAATCTTAGGATTTTGATGCTTTGGACACTAAGGTGATGTCTAGTTTGCTCTAGGATGCATCATTTGAAAGCTCAAATCTTAATCTTTGAAAAAATGGATAGGGATTGCAAATTTGGAGCTTTAATACCATGTTGGAGTTGACAATTGAACCCTCATAGCACACTAAAAATCACTTGCAATCGAAACACCCTATCATAGAAGAGAAAAAAACAACTGATTGCTATGAAGCCTAAGATTTCATTGATGCAAAATGAATAATGATTACAATATACAATGAAAATCTTGTTATAAAGACAAGGATGAAACCCTAGATGAGGATTTAATTAGATCAGAGAATGTGTCTTAATCCTATGACTTGAGACAACAAAGCACATGACTTAAGTATGCTTAAGCATGTAGTGTGAATAGGTCCCAATAAGAAATAATTAGTTGATTTACTTTTTCCACACAAATAGAAAAAATGCCCTTTTCTTCTGCATTATGTTTGCGTCCAATTTGTAGAAACAAAAATGCACATTTTGTAACATAGAATGTAGAAACAAATACAAAATAGTTAGGACCAAGTTTTGAAAGAATACTCAAGATCAGTTGCTTATCATCCTGCTTGATTCCACACTATTCCAATTGCAATCTAACATCTTTGAATTTTGTGAAGAAGTCCTATATGGTGTCAAAATTAGGACTCAATCTTGCTTACCAAAGAGGGTTTCCAAAGTGGTCCACACTTCATTTGGTGTTTTAGCAGACCCAATATGAAAAAGTAGGTTTGGAGATACTGATATACACAAAGCACCAAAAACTTCATCACAGTTGTTAAACCATTTAATCTTTTTTGCATCGTCTTGGGGTTCAGTTTTAAGTCTCGTTGTAACACGATGATATCCATGTCTTTTTCAGATATATTATCATCTTAGATTTCCATTCAAAATAATTATATGGAGTCAAAGCCGGAATTGTGGATGCATCCATGAGAGCAAAAAAGAAGATTGCAAAGAAGAAAGAAAAGTGTGAAGAAAGAAGACACACGAGATACCACCCCTTTCCACTAGTCTTAAAAATCACCCCCACCAGATATTACAATGTTGGTACTTTATGATTAGTGCTTTTACAAGGCTTTTCTAGATTACAAGGCTTTTAAGGCCTTTAATGACCAAAATTACAATTTTTAATACAAATTAATTTTGAAATAAAATTTGAAAAAAACAACTTTGTAGCTGTGTTTTACTCTTCAATATCTTTCCAACACCTTTTCGTTTTTGAAAAATGGATTACAAAAGTGAAAGATATGATCTATTGAAGATTAAAGAAGCAGTAGATTCAACTTGGAATATCTGATAGAAAAAGGCAATTTTTTTATAAAAACCTTATTGGATGGAAAGTGCTTATTTCTAGCTTTCCGTCAAGTACTCGTTTGTGAAAATCTGACACTTGAGGCAAAAGTTATGCACTTTTGAAGAAAAATGCAAAATTTGCCTGTGATGAACGACTCACACCTCCTCCTAATTTGATTTCTGCAAAATTTATCAATTGTACGCAAAAATTAATGAATACCCAAATGGTTTTTCGACCCTGGGAATAAAACCCAAAAACCATTTTTCTTACCAATGAGTGGAAGCCAGATTTTTGAAGCTAAAATGAAAATGGCTCAAGTAAAAATTCAAATTTTCAAGTCTGATTTTTTTTTATTGTGCCCTCCAATCTTTGATTTTGGTGAAATAAAAGTAAATTTGATTTTCTCAGACCTTTTGGACTCTCTGGAAATGCTGAAAAAGCCTCCAATATTACCAAAAAGTTGCAAATCACCCATATCTCATTGGAACAGATATATGTAAACCAAATTAAATATATTCTTATTTTTCCTTTAAACCGTTTTGATTCTCCAAATCCTACAAAGATGTAGGAGAAGAGCATACTTGGTTTTTGAGGAAAATGTTAGCTCTCTATTAGTCTCAAATCTCTCTCTCAAAAAAAAACAATGAGCTATACCAGACAACACGACTTTGATACCATGTTAGATTCTGTGAGAAGTGAGAACCGAGCCAAGATCTGATGTTGGTTGTAGATTAGGTCACATGCAACTCCACTTGATAGATGATCAAAGATCAAAATGGTAGAATGAAGTGAAATTTAAAATGAGAGAAAAATAGAGACAAGACAAGAGAAATTGTAGAATACTCTCAATACTCTCATCGAACTTGTTGAACTAGTGAAGGTGAGAGAAGAGTGCTCAATATATAGAAAAATAAGGGCAAATACATCCAAGAGGTGCATTAACTCCTACTACCCATAAAAGGTGGGAGGTTTTACCTACTTGGTAAATGACAAAACATGTGGCATAACCTCCTTAGGTGAAGACAAAAAGGAGGTGGCACATAAAGCCAAAAGAGGGTGAGAAACCCAACTACCCCATAACCTACCTAGGTAAAAACAAAATAGCGGTTATGAGAGGTGGCACAACAAGCCAAAAGAGGATGTGTAACTCAACTACCCATGTGTGGGAGAGAGTGACACATGTATCTGATGTATTTCACCACATGTCCTCATATTAACCACACCTAATAAACCTAAGCAATCTTAAACAATATGTGTAGGAAAAAAGAAATATCCCTAACATAAGGAAAATAAAAAACCTACACTAACATGATTGCAAGTTCTTCTCTTTTGGGATCATTGTCGGAACTTTGTCTGTCGTTGACAAATGCCACTTTCCTTGACTTGATGACTTGTAGGGCTTGAATGCATGAATGAGCAATTAGACTTCAAATCTTCCTCCAATTCATTTTAGATTTGCAACTTGCACACATGAAAGAGGGTAAAGGGTTGTGTTGTATAGGGGCTTGCCTAAGTCAAACCTCGTTTTGGTATTTCTACCTCCACAACAGTTACAATGATGTAAAAAAAGAGCTTGCCCTCGGTCGGGTAGAGGTTAAATGATAAACAAGTGATAAGTTGACAATTGTTGCAACTCACCACTCAGATATGCATTCCTTGAGGGATTGAAGTCATGTACTCATCACCTTTAGAGAGAAATTAAGGCTTGATTTGAAGTCCTGCAAGTGTTCATACTCACAAAACAAATAAACATGAAATATGAATAAACTCACATGAAAACATGATGCATTGCTAACATGATACTTGACTGAAATAAACGCTGCAATAATTGTGCTAAATCTGCTCTTGATTGTTCTGAGGATGCTCAATTATGCTCTTGCTTCACTTTCCAAAATTGTTAGGATTAAAATAGTGAAAATGATTTGTATTTATATGCAATGCTTCTAATTTCCCAAAAATCAAATACCGATAGCCAACAAATAATTTTAGATTTTCAAATATTAAAATGCTGACATTGACATATTTAGAATATAGCCAAAATTGGCTGGACAAGGGCGCTGGGCGCCCTAGTCCATACCCATCCTTTTTGGGGCCTTGGACATCGGTATTGAATATTAATTGTTTGTTTTCAATTCCATATTTTAATTTTCCAAAGATATTTATTAAATAGGCAAACTAAATGCATAATCAGCTCCAACACACGGGGGAAGCTAAACCTAGTGTGGAATTTTCAAGGGTGAGACAACAACTATCAAAATAATCATGAATTTTAATTGGCTAATCATTACAAGACCGGCCTAACCCTATTAAGGTTGACCGTACAAGCCAAAAGAGGCTGAACTAAGACAGCCACACCATATAGAGAGAGGCTGAATTTTATTGAAGACTTCCTAATATCTGCCACCACCATATTTAGTCAAAATTTGTTGAGAATAAGAGAATGTGTGAAGTAAAAGGGAATCACACTTTTTTAAGGAAGTTTGGTGGGTTTGTACAAACATAATGGAGGAGCCGTACACTTCAAAAGCTCCAATTTGAGGCTTCAGCTTAAAAATAAGAATTAAGTACAGGTTCTCTTTATCTTTATTTAAATATATTTAGCTAAATTTATATATCCATTGAATTTCAAATAAGCTTCCAAATTTTACATCATTCTGGAAGTTTTCTTTGGATAAAATTTAATAAATAATTAAGTACAGGTTCTCTTTATCTTTATTTAAATATATTTAGCTACAATTTATATATCCATTGAATTTCAAATAAGCTTCCAAATTTTACATCATTTTGGAAGTTTTCTTTGGATAAAATTTAATAAAAAATAAGTATTTACTTGTTTAAGTATTGCAATATAAAATTTACAATTTTTTAAAAGGAGTATTTCATGGGGTTTCCTGCTTGGAGAATTTTGTACAACAAGGCTGCTATGCTGAATTTACCAGAACTTTTTTTTATCAAGGATGGCGTGGACAAAACCTTTCCAAATGTATGAGCAATGGCTGCCTCTTCCTTTTCATCCAGTCATCTCTCTAGTTCAAAAGGTGCTACATTCCTTAACGCTTATTGAGCATTCCTTAATATACCAATATCTCGTAGTACAGTCCTCAATGTCAAAACAATGTGAGGTAGAGGGAAAAAGGATAATGTCCTTTTGGAGTTAAAGTCCTTGAAACATGAGCTCCAAGATCAACAGACTCGTTTTTAAGAACAATTGCAGCAGCAGACCCAGCTCACCCAAGCACAAGCAAAGCAGGCCACTGAGGCTCAAGACATATTGATGATGGTTAAGGAGGAAGTAATGCAGGCAAAAGGAAAACTTCAAGAGGCAGCTAAAATGGTAATGTTTTCCAGGGCTAATGAACTTATGGCAGCCAAGCCCTTGCAGGAGTAAATAACTGAAGTGTATGCCCTCTATGCATAACTCAAGAAACTCAAGGCTGACTCTTCTGAATCCTCTAGTTCACCACTTCTTGCAGCTCTAGGGAATTCTTCAACACCCCACCCCACAACATTTCCTTGCCGATTCACTTTTTTGTTATTAGTGTTGTCAGAAGGGACTCTGACTTGTCTAAAATGGGGAATAATGTATGCTGTGGATTTAATAATGTATTGTGAACGCCTACTTGTTATGTTTTGTTGGCATTAGGTAGTGATGTAACTTCTTATGTTCGGTTGTACAACCAAAACCAATATGTAGTCATTTAAAATGCAAGTGTATTGCAGGGAAGGTATGCAGATTTTGGGCCTCCCCATACCAAACAATTGTAGAGACATTTCCTGTATGAGAACATCTGATTATCTAGTATTTATTGTGTTCATTATTATAACTGTTATTACTTATATATTGCTGTAATTTGGTAGTGTAGAATCAGTAGCAAACAGAAGAGACTAGAGCTAGGATAAAAATTGTGAGACGTTCTGATGCTCTAGTTATTGTCACTTTGAGAAGGAAAGTGTATCATGAAAATCTCTCAGAATTTTTAGTATTTTTAGTTGTTTAGTACTTTGGCTATTGAAGCATGCCTATTTCATATAATTGTGATGTTCTGTAAAATTCATTGTGTAGCTTAGTCTTTCCCCACAATTATTGTTTTTGCGCTGTTGCTTTTTTCCCATGTTTTTTTAATCTATTGTTTTATACTGACAGTGTTGGTTTCTTACAGTACCTTGAAGGAAAGGAAGCTGAACTTCATGCGGCTCGCCAGGCAGGCTTGCTTGATTTTATCGCTTCTGCACTTCCAGCCTCACATACATCAAAGCCAGAAGCTTGTCAGACAACAATTTCACTTCTCCGAATTATGAAAGTGGTGTTAGCTTTAGCTGCTAATCGCAGCTATTTTATAGCCCGTAATTTATTGCCCCCCCTTATTCCTATGCTGTCTACAGCTCTTGAAAATTATTGTACCATTGCAGCATCAAATAACAGTTATGCTGGTGTGTCAGGAAACACTACTAACACATCAACTGATAAACTTTTTGATGAAAAACTTGAAACAATAGGTGAAGTGCTAGAAGGGCTTTTATGGTCTGTTGCAGCTATCATTGGTCACACTTGCTCTGATGAGCGTCAATTGCAGATGCAGGATGACTTGGCTGAATTGATTGTGGCTTGTAAGGTTATTCACCATTTGCGTGACTTGTTTTCTCTTTTTGACAGACCTCAGGTAGAAGGGGCTCCTTTCCCAGCTCCTGTACTTCTGGGGCTAAATTTATTGGGGATCTTGACATGTAGAAGGGGAAATATTTCATTTGAAGGCTGGGAAGCATGCTCAACTCCAGTTGTTATGTTACCTGCAATGCAGAAATTTGAATCTGCAGATGATGAGGGAAATTTGGCTTCTGTGCAAGATTCTTCTTCAGAGAAAATAGCTGAATATCATCCATTTGGATTGATTTCAAAGGATGGAACACAGATATCTGAACTTAGTTTGATCAAGAAAGAGGAGGCAAAGATTGAACTGCATGGGTTGGAGGAAAATGAAGAACTTAAGAATGTTGTTTGTGAAAATATTGTAAACACCAAAGAGCCAGAGTCAACAAAGTCGTGTAGCTCACAAATGAAAGGTGGTGGAAAATCAGCTGAAGAGGCAAAGATTGAGCCAGATAATATTCTATCACCAAAGGTTGATGACCAGAGGGTTTTGGCAATAAACAGAAGTGAAAAAGTGCCAAGAGCAATCACCAATCGATCTATTGCATTTTTAGTATCAGTTATAGCTGAAACAGGCTTGGTAGGTCTGCCATCACTGTTGACTGCCGTACTTTTACAAGCAAATCCTCGAGCGAATTCTGAGCAAGTAAGTTATCTGATAAATGCACCAATGCCTTTGACTATGGCATGATTATTAAACACATGTTGCATTATGTGCAACTTACTGAAATTCGTAGCTTTTATTTGTGATGCTTGTCTCTACCTAAGGTTCCTATTTGTCTTGGTATATAATCTTATCAGCATTACTTGTGATACATCTGTGTTCCACTTCACTTGTACATTGGTCTAGATGTTAACAATGTTACTTTACTGGAACTAGCAACTTGCTGATGGCATAGTCTAACCTAATTGACAAGGCATACGAGCTGTCTATCACTTCATTTTGTTGATTATAATGGGAATCTTTGACATAGTTTGATCATGTGATAAGTCATTGGGTTTACGAGCAATATGTTTCAATTATGTAAAATCACATATGATATTCTCAAACGGAATTTGTTGCAGATTTATAAATTACAGATTTTCCCATTCATTAATTACAGACAGGAATTACTTTTTCTGTCTGATGTGCCTACAGACTGCTACTATTATGTATTAGTCAATGGAGCTATCATTCTATGATGTTTTGATATGTATTTTAGTCTTTAATTTTTGCTCTTATATTTTTTATTGACATGAAAGTATGAAATTATAATAAAACATGTCTATTTCTATTTCTATTTCAGTACGGTATTGGTACATGGGTATGGTATGCCAGTACGACAATTCAATTTTGGGAGGCTGCTTATGTACCGTGTACATCTGTACCAAAAATAAATAAATTCATAAATATATAATAGGTATTTATGATTTAAATAATATAATATAAATAAATAATCTTAATATTTAAAATGCTAATGAATTAATATTAATTTATTTATGAAATAATATATACAAACAAATAGTGAATATGCATATTAAAATATAATTTAATATCATTTTAACATATTAATATTATTATTTATTTATGTAATAATATATACAATTAAATAGGAAATGTGCATATTAAAATATAATTTAATAATAATATTAATGTTAAATATTAAATACATAGAAGTAAAACGTTTTAGTATAAATAAATTATAAAATATATTTATAATTTATATATAGATTTCTTTATAGGCTCACCCCTCAACTGACAAAAATACTGCTGTTATATAAAATAAAAATTGACAAAATTTGAAAATTGTAAAACCTAAAGAAACAATTAAAAATAAATAAATTGTCATATGATTATTAATTGGATATTTTAGATTTAGGGATGAAGTATGAAGGGCAAAGCTTACCTTGAGGCTTGACGAGTATGTTGATTCAACGGTTGATTAGTGAAGACTTCACACTTACTCTTTCTCTTTGTCTTACACTCACTCTTCCTAATGCTTTAACTCAACCAATGTAGACTTGGCAAATGCTTTTACTCTTCTTGTTGCTCTCTCTTTTTCTATTCTAATGCTCTTATACTTGCAATCTTTCTCACTCTAATAGGCTTGCTGCTTGTTGTTGCAACTTCCAACCTTGTTGTGGAAACTTGGGAGTGACTTGGAGTGAGGCTTAGATGCCTATTCGTGGTCTTTTGTGGTTGCTTAGGGTGTGGGTGGGGCCCATGGACCTTTAGAGTTAGGGCTATTGTCATGAAGATTAAACACCACTTGAACCCAAAGCTAGCTGGTTCTCTCTGAACTGCGTTGAGGCAATTTTTTTTTTTTTTTTAAATTGACCTTTTTGACTACATTGATATGGGGGATTCTTGGGTGTCTCCAAAAGACGGGCTAGAGTCCGAGGGATCATAGGGATTTCTTGATGTCATTATGGAGTCCCCAAAATAGGGGGATGTCCTAGAAATGTCCTGTCTTTGAGGGAGGTATCTTAGAAACATCCTTGGAGACTTGGTGGTTGTGGCAGAATGGCAAGGGGTGATGTTTCCTGGCAGTCATTTGTGTCCCGAAAATGTTTGGTTTTTTGAGAGAGGATACATCCTTGTGGAGCACTTGAAAAGTAGAGTATAAGAAAATTAAAGACAAATACTTGGCAATTGGTGAGACAGAAGGCTAGGATTTATCAGTTCTATGTACCTTAAAACATACTATTGAAACAAACACTAAACTAAGTGAAAACATAGTGAGACAATTTAATATATGCATTTTTTGACATCATAGGTTGGATTTGTTTTGAGATGTTTAAGCAGTGTAGGGTGGTGCTTGTTTGATGTTTGTTGCTATTTCTTTGGCATTCGTGACTGTTTCCTTGCTCTTGTGGCTTGTCAAACTTATGAAATGATGCTATTTATTGTTTTTTGGTAGTTAATAAGTAAAAAACATGTGAAATCTTTGCTTGCTTTTGGCATTGTGACGGAAACGTTTTTGAATTGCCATATTTGATTTGAAATCATCTAGGTTTGTTCATTGCAGATTCTAAATTATTCCAATGCAAAAGAACCTTACCCTGCCTGAAGCCATAGGTGATTCAATTCATAATCATTCCGGAACTAATTACACCTGGAAATGGCCTGTTTTCTTGCTGATTCAGTAACCAAGCTATTTCTCAATTTTTGTGATGATTTTCTGAAACTAATTGTATTATCAATCTTTTTGTGAGCATATTGTAATATACTTTGAAGTTTTGAACTGTATTTAGAACTAGTTGATATGGGATACAGCCATGACTTGAGGATACTGCCAAATGACCTTTACTCGTCAACACTTAATCTATTCAAACTTTCCATTTTTATCAAAAGCTTATAAAAATGAATGAATTTAACTTGAATGATCATCTCCAAAAGATGTCTGGCTGTGCTCATTCAAATTGACAATTATCAAACTACACTCAAACAACAAGTTACATATTTAAGTTGCAAATGTAAACTGATGTATTTGGATGGGCTCAAAGAACAAACAATAATGTCAATGGTTGAGTATTTGATTGCTATGATGCCTGCAGATTGAGGCAAATGCAAATGTCTGAGTAATTGGGTGGATGATGCTTGTGAACTTAGTCTAAAGTCGATATCTTTGGATGCTATACACATAAAAATGAACATTTGTCTAAAATATAAATGCTGGCTAAATGCATGCTAAAATACTAATTGGCAATTCTCAACCAAACAAGATGAGACGAATAGACTGTATTTAAAAAAGGAGGGCTCCAATGTCAAATGGACCAGCATAAAATGCACTTGGAATAACTTGCAGAATGCCAACTGCTATGATGTTATGGTGCTACCTATTAATCCAGATTGTAACAGTATCCTGTGGATGGCACTGTGCTGGAACTTAGATGTCCTTTAGACAAAAGAAAATCATAATAGAAATATGAGTATGGATAATTTGATAAAATAACTCTATAAGGTAACTAGATAGAGAACAGAATACCACAGAAGAAAAGGGAGCAGATAATACATATGGAAAGTCTTGGTTATTAAAATTCATTACATGGCATGCAGATTCTGCTCTTCGAGGTTGGAATAAGATTTGATTGTCTTAAAAGTTAAACCATCAGTCAAACCTTAAATTGAGTGACCTAACTTGCATATGCAAAAAACAATAAATCTCAGTGTTCCATGGGGACACGTTCCTCCCCCACCCCCCCAAACCCCACGTTGTTAGACATATTGTCATTGATGTCAAATAAAGAATCTAGTATGATGTATGTTCAAGTTGAAAACCATTGTATTGTATGTCAAAAGAAGATATCAGATCTTTATGTATGTTAAAAGAAGAGACCAGAAGATCATTTCAGGTTGATCAATTCTGAATTCTGATCAAGGAGAACAAATTCGCAAGATTGACAAGTTAAAAATAAACAAATTGACAGGTTAAAAATAAATATACAGCTGGCTGTGAAGAAAGGAGATTCGAATTTGAAAAGAAAGATAAAAGGAGATTCAAATGTGGTAAAGGGAGCAGGCTTAAAAATAATGATAAATAATTTGTGTTTGATAAAAACAAAAAGATTCGAATCTGGAAAAGACAAATTGAAGTCTTCAAAGGGACACGTATTTTACTCTAAAATATGTGACTTTGTTAAAATTCAGAAGGACGTGTTTTTAACAAATGATGTCTTTTGCTTGATATGTTTGAAAAGTCGTATATATCAAAAGGACGTGTTTATTAAAAGACACGATTTAGATGCTAATGGAAAGGAATGATTTAACAAACTGCTGAAGGACATCTCTTTGTTAGAAAGGAACAATTAAATAAAAGAAAAGTGCATCTCTTGTCTCTTACGTGCCTCCTCAACAAACTTCTGAAAGTCGCATTTCTTTAAGAAGGGAACGTAACCTTGCAAACAAACATGTTTTTGATTGACTTTCATTAAGTATGCTCATGTGTTGAAAGACTAAGTTACCGAATCGCCCAACTTTGGACAGCGTTTCCGGAGATGAAACGTTTCTGGTACGGATTCGGGTACGAAACGCTTTGGAATCGTCCTGGAATCGATTTTTGCCTTATGGAATCGTTTCTAGATTTGGCAAACGTATTTGAGCGATTCAGAGGCAGACGTGGCAATTCCAGGGCATTTCTGGACCGTTTCCAGACGTCTTTAGATTTCTTTTCTCTTGAAAAACGCAAAACTAAGGGCTGAAAACATCGACTAAGGGCAAGGAAAACATGTGCAATTTCACTGTATTTTATTTCGCGTTTGAATAGGCGAAAAAACCCTGCAGGATAAAAAACGCTGCAACCAAAAGAACACGCAACCGTAAGAACATGTTGCGACCAGAAGGAAAAAATGTCGGACTAGGGCAGATCTCGACGCCAGCAGATCTCTGCGCGATTCAGCAAAAGCAAGGCCAGAGCATGAAGATGCGGAATGGTTTTTCGCTTTTTAGTTCTTTTTTTTTTCATTTCTTTTTAAAAACGTAAAACCCTTAGGTATCTATTAAGTTATTAAATATTATCAAATATCAAATATTGTAATATTGTAATGGTTAATAATTAACTATTATAGTATTTGATATTTGATATTTATTATTTAGTATTTAAAATTTGTTGTATAATATTATTATTAAATAATAAATTATTAAATTACACTATATTATATTATATAAAAATTTATAATATATTATAATATACATTTTTCATTAATTTAAATAATTTATTAAATAATAAATATATTATATATTAAATAGTTTAAATTATTAATATAATTATAACTTATATAATTAAATTATTAATAAATAATAATAAATAATATTTAAACTATAATATTAATATATTATATTATAATATATATTTATTATATATAATATAATATTATATATTATAGTTTAAAAATTATATATAATATGTCGACATTTTTGTGTGTATATATATATTATATTATTATATTTTGTACGGATGTACCGGTACCCAACCCCCCAAATTTTTTTGCCGTATCCACGTATCGTACCCACATACCCTTACCCGTGCCCGTACCTGATTCGGCAACTTAGTTGAAAGAACACAATCTGAAGAATATGTCGATCTGTCTATTAAGGGAGTAACAAAGTCAAAACAAAATAAAAAAATCATTAAGGCAGGAAATCAGATTAATGAAGGGGTATGAGTGAATATTGAAAAGACAAAGTTATGATCTTTCATCAAGAGGCACAATCTTTGATCAAAGTATATATTGGTAATTCATTTTTTGTTTTGAGTGTGTGGTTGTGAAGTTCAAGTAGTCTATATCAGAAGCCCATCTTCTTGTGTGGGCTGAGTGAGATTTTTCATCTCAAAGGCAGATTGGAGGATTGGGAGAGTGCAGATCTGATTGAAGACAGTTACTTCATCCATCAAGTCAAGGTTTGGTGCCTTGCATTAGGGGTTAATTCCCCTTGTAGGTTGGTGCCCACTAAAATTGTAGAGGTTTGGGTGTTTCTTGTAGGTTGTAGCCTACAAAACATCTCATTTGTAAATCAAGTAGGCCGGTGCCTACTTCCATTTGTAAAATCATTTAATCAATACAAAGTGGTGTCAACTTGCTTTCATTGATTCATATTAGAAGTTGATGTTGGTAAAAGTTTAAGTTTGTTGAAAAGTTGAAAAATAAGAGATTGTTTTGATTTACTGATTCACCCCCCCTCTCAGTAAATCTTTTGTGCTCTTCACACGTTTCCTAGATGTCCTTGTCTTGGAGACTTGGGGGCAACGTCCTCCCATCACTCCACCACCATCCCACCACCAGTGTCGCTGTCTCCAAGATGCTGCTAGGGCTTTGAGGATGTCGGGGTGTCCTCAAGATGTCTAGGGGACTCCAAGTTGTCTCCAAGATTTATAATTCTTATACATCTTTTTATAACTATTTTTTCAAGTACTATATGTATTTCAGTGCCCTGCCACCACCTCTCCACCGTCCCCAAACTTAGGCCCTTGGTCCCCTTGTGCCCGAAACCCGTCCCCACATCCCCTTGTCAGAAAACTCCGTGGAACTATGATATTAAATCTTGAAATCAGAATATGCCTGTCATATGGATTTTTTCTTTTCTTTTTTAATTATTCTAGAAAAGAATTCTGAATACAAAATGTAGAGGCCACAAGGTCATAAAGAACCATGAACTTGGTGCTCTAAAATAGAACAGAACAACCCAAATTTTAGATTGTCTTTCATTACAAAATAAACATCTAAAAATAAGCCAGCTGCTCAGAATAAAAGCAATAAAAAATAACTTATATTAAATGCACTTGTCCAAAGAAATCTGCCTACAATAAATCAGAAAAAAATCTAAACTTATTAAAATCTGTGCCTTCATAAAAGCACCTAAAGGGAAAACAAAAGAGGCACCTTAAAACAGCTAATACTAGACTAGAGTGTAGCACCAAGAAAAGTAGCTTTATTTACCAAAATATCACTAAAAAATATCCACCTAGCTTTTTCTAACTAAAATGCCCAGAATTAGGGTTTCTAACTATTTTGCCTAGAAATAAGGTTTCCAACTTGTAGTGCAGGTACACTATCTGTGCGAGAAAAAAAATAGCATTAAGTTTGAATGAAGGCATTTTCCAGAAATCCTTCTGAAGAATGACAGCTCCCTTCTGAACTTTGTCTCTGGGAAAATGATGACAAATATTAATGTGCTTGGAGCAATCATGAAACAGTAGATTTTCACTTAACTTAATGGATCTATGATTGCCATAGTACAGAATGGTTGACTCCAACATCCTATTTGTAAGCTCTGCAATCAACTTGCCAAGCTAGATAGCCTCACAACTAACAAAAGGCACTGCTATGTACTCCGTTTCAGGTGAACTTAATGCTACAACTACCTGTTTCTTGTTGAACTAGGATCTCATTCCCAATCCCAAGCCGACACAAAACCTGGAAGTGCTCTTCTTAGCTCTAGTGTCACTTACCCACTTTGAATTTACAAAGCCAGGAAACAGTAGCTCCTTGTCTCCAACAAACTTCAACTCATCATGAATTGTGCCCTTCAAGTATTGGAGCACATGTTTTGTATTAGTCCAATGAACTTGCCTTGGCTCAACCATAAATTGACTTAATGTGTTCAAAACAAATATCAGCTCTAGTATTTACCAAGTATGCTAGAGAATCTATCAGCTACCTGCATGCAAATGGGTCTATCAAATCTGATTTTAAATTTGTTGTCAATTCTAGATTTGGAATCATTAGAGTAGCAAAGGGCTTACAATATATTGGTGTGAAAATTAGTATCGTCAATTTACAACACATTTGGGACAATATTGAAATGATAATTGATATTTGATGTTCATTATTTACAAAGGAGATGAATACTCCTAATATAAAGAATTACAAGACCCTTGATTGTCATAGAGCAAGGGTGAAGGCCCCGCTTGAGATATTTGTATGTCAGCAAGCATTTGTCGAAGCCATACTTCCTCACATATTGCCTTAATTGTTCCCCGATACTTTGCTTCTATTGAGGAAAGAGCTACTGCCTGATACTTCTTGCTTGTTCATGTGACAACACCTGTACCAAGATTGAAAATGTACCTAGAAGTGGACTTCTTGTCATCAACTAAACTTGACCAACTAAATTTGTAAAACCAACCAGCCTAGGATCTTTGCATCTGCTGTATAGAATGCCAAAGTCAGGTATCCCTTTCACATATCTCAACACTCACTTCACTGCAACCCAGTGTTCTGCCTTAAGGGCAGTCATGAAACGAGAAATGTAGCTCACAACAAAACTAAGATCAGGCCTAGTGGCAGTAAGATAGATGAGGCTGCCCACTAGTTGCCTAAATGTAGACTCATTCACCACTAGTGAGTCTGATTTGGCTGAAAGTTTCAGCCCCTTCTCCATAGTAATGGATGAGATTTTGCAATCTTCGATCTTGAGTTTCTCCATTAGACTCTTGGCATACTTCGATTGAGAAATGAAGACACTGCCACCTGTTTGCCAAACTTCTACACCAAGACAATTGTGTAGGAGACCCAAGTCTATCATCTCAAATGCCTAACACAATTTCAACTTGATTTGTTCAATCAAATGTAACCCACTGCCAGTAATGATTATATCATCCACATAGATGACAAGAAGAATGATATCACCACTAGTGTTCTTGACATACAAATTTGCATATGAGGGACTCCTTTGAAACCCTTGAGCAACCAAGTACTTGTCAATCTTCAGGTACCAAGCCCTAGGTGCCTGCTTTAGGCCATAAAGAGCCTTCAACAATTTGCATACCTTGTGCTCTTTTCTTGCAACCTTAAAACCAGGAGGTTGCATCATGTAGACCTCTTCCTCCAAATCTCCATTGAGGAAGGCACTCTTCACGTCCATCTAGTGGACCTTCCAGCCAAACTGTGCTACCATGGCTAGGACAACTTAGATGGTGCTCATTTTTGCTGTGGGAGCAAAGGTTTTCTCATAGTCAATACCCTCTCTCTGCAATAACTCCTTAGCCACCAACCGAGCCTTGTATTTATCCAGTGTTCCATCAGCCTTGTATTTCACCTTGTATACCCATTTGCAGCCAATAGGTTTCTTCCTTGGTGGGAGCTCTGATAGATCCAATGTGTTATTCAAAAGATTAGGATGTTCAGAATCCATAGCCTTTTCCCATTCAGGTTTACCCTTCGCCTCTGAATGGTTCTGGGGCTCATAAACACTTTGAATGTTGGCCATAAGAGCAAAGTTTACTATGTTCTTCTTGCTCTTGCCTCTAGACAATCTTTCCTCAACAAGCTCATCATTGTGAACATCACCAATGAGCTTTGCCCACCACTTAGGACGAGGAGGAGATGCATCTTCTTCCAAATTAGTATGATCATCATCATGACTTGGGCTGCCCAGAATAATACCATCTGGATGTTGATCCAGGTTATCCTGAGGGAAATTTGGTGGTGTTGGTACAGGATCTTGCCTAGGAGATTCCACAATGTTAGAATCATCAGAATCCCTCCCTTTAGGTGGAGCTACTGGAAGCTTAGCTCCCAATTCCTTAGTCTTCAGAGGCTTATCCTTGGGACTCTTGATGGAAGACGAGACCAAAAAGGGCCCACCTTTCTCATCAAACACAACATCCTTGCTGAATGTCAAATGATTAGTGTCCGCATCAATTAGCCGATAGGCCTTATGATTTCCATCGTATCCTATTAGCATCAACTTCTGGCTCTTGGAATCCAGCTTGGTCCTCTTGGCCTCTGGAATCCAAACATATGTAGTCGAACCAAAAACCCTAAGATGGTTGATTCTTGGTTTCCTCCTAGACCATGCTTCCTTTGGGGTCTTCTTAACAACCTGTGTGGGAGATCGGTTAAGAAGTTATACTGCAATATACAGTGCCTCAACCCAAAATTTCTTGAGAACATTTTTGTTGTCCAACATACAATGGGCCATTTTTTTGTGATGGTATAGTTCCTCCGCTCAACAACACCATTCTCCTGAGGGGTATAGGATGTGGTAAGCTAATGCTTAATACCGTGTTTAGCACAAAAGTCGGTGAATTGATTGGAATAGAACTCACCCCCATTATCTGACCTAAGAGTTATGATTTGACATCCAAACTCTTTTTCAAATAATGCCTTAAACTTTTGAAATCATTAAACACTTGTGACTTTTCCTTGAGGAAATACACCCACATTTTCCTACTAAAATCATCAACAAACAAGAGGAAATACCTTGCACCAGTGACCGATGCAGTATTAATTGGTCCACAAACATCCGCATGAACTAGCTATAGAACCTTGGATGCTCTCTAAGACTTGCCATCTGAAAATGGAGTACGATGCTACTTCCCTGCTTGGCAAGCTCCGCAAGTATCATGTGTTTGTTGCCGAATCTCAAGTAAGCCTTCTACCAAATTCTCTTGAGCTAGTTGAGAGAGGTAGGCAATGTTGAGATGCCCATACTGTTGATGCCAAAGAGTGTTGATAGATGAATTCCTCGCAACTAGCGCATGCTCCTGAGAACTGCCACAGTTTTGTTGGACTCATTATCAACAATTTGGCACTTGTGAGAACTGAAGATGATGTCCAACTTCAGACAGTGTCGCATAATCTGACTCACTGAGAGTAGATTGAGCTCCATGCCTGACACAGTATACATTGAGAAATATTAAATTTCTACCACCAGATGTGATTTGAACGTTGCCCTTGCCAACAACAGTATACTTTTTACCACCACCAAAGATAACAGAGTCAGAGCAAGCCATGCACTCCATGAACCAATCTCTCCTGTTTGTGAAATGCCAAGAGGCTCCATAATCAATGTACCATATAGATGATTTGACACGATCTGTTGGTCTTTTGACCATCAATGCTTAAGAGGTAGACTCTTGTTCAAATTGCATAGATGCCATCCCTCTTGTTTTCCAAAAGCACAAAAAAATGAGTTAAAATTTTGTGATTAGTTGGCATGAATCCCAAGACAAACAATTGGCACAACTCACATGATTTAAAAGAAAATGTCATAATCACAATTTTGTTTCAAAAAATCGTTAAAACTTAGACTTCACACTAGGTGGCAGAAAAAAACCAAGATTTTTTAAAAAAAAAATCTTCAAAAACTCAGAAAATTGCAATTTTTTTTTTTCAAAAAACTTGAAAACCCTAGCAGGTTGACGAAATCTGCAAAAAACCCGAGCTGATTTAGCAGAAAATCTTGGTCGCAGCAGAATGAGGGCTCATGATTTCACAGACCCACGAAAATTCCAGAAAAATGATACCCACATTTTTTTAGAAAACCCGTGGAGGGTCGTGATTTTTAAAAAGAACAAGGTTGCACGGCCAAAAAATGTGTATAAACCCACAAGATCTTCCACAAAGAAACATGAGTAGGAACATGAAAAAATAACGACTTCCTTAAGAAAAAACCAGTGTTCGACCGGGTTTTGGGGACGGGGACGGGGGGATGATAGGGGACGCGTTTCAGGGACATAGGGACGGGGGGTCTAAGTTTGGGGGCGGCGGGGGACGATGATGGGGACGGTGGCAGGGTGCTGAAATGCATATAGTACTTGAAAAAATAGTTATAAAAAAATGTATAAGTATAAGAATTATACATCTTGGAGACAACTAGGAGTCCTCTAGACGCCTTGAGGACACCCCAACATCCTAGAAGTCCTAATGGAATCTTGGAGATAGTGACACTAGTGGTAGGATGGTGGTGTTGGTGGTGGGCTGGTGGGGGGACTTCCCCCCCAAGTCCCCAAGTCTTTGAGACGTCCCCATCTAGGAAACGCGGGGTTTTTAGGGGGGACACATCCTTGTGGAACACGGGAAAAAATTGTCGCGCGATTTCTCCCTTCAACCTGCGATTTTCTAGAAAGAAAAAGCGGCACGATTTTACTCAAAAAAGTTGCAATTATTTTGTTTGAAAACTTGCGAATCCCCTTTAGATTTCCTCAATTTTCAGACTAGGCCTTGCGCGAGTTTCTTTTGGAAAAAAGAAAATCTCCAAAATCTTTGCTTTGGAAGACCTATGATTTTCCTTGCACAAACCCTCGATTTTTTTTTTTTTAAATAAGACAATTTTTTTTCTGAAATTTTTAATTTTTTTTAGGTAAACCTTGCCTTTTAGCTGATAAAAGATTCTGTGATTTTTAATTAGTAAGAGAGTTCACGATTTTTATTAAAAAATGGACAAAAACTTCTAAGAAATTTCTCAAAAAAATTCTTAAGGAAACACAAATTTTTAATGGTCAAAACATTCACCAAAAAATGAGCCTAAGCTCTGATAGCATGAAATGATAATTGATATTCGATATTCATGTAATGTCCCCTCCAAAGTGAGACATCTGTATTCAATAGATTAGCCTATCATTTTGACCCTTGTAGGCTAATGAAGGTGTTGAGAGGGTCTTCTGAGGATTGTATCACCTCCAACATTCAGTGATGTTTAGCTCTGGCTTTCGTTTGAGGCTTCCGGGACTCAGTTTGCTCAACTTACTATCTATAGTAAGTCAGACATGGACAGAGTGGAACCCTTACTATTTTTAGTAAGGCATGTGATCGGATGAAGAATCATCAGATGAGTCCCCAGTTCATATGGAGTATTAAGAGTTGATGAATTTAAGGAGTTATTAATGTTATTTGGCTTAAATAACATTAATTAATTAAAAGGGGGTATTTTAATATTATAACTTAAAGTTATAACTCGAGGGTCAGAACGCCATTAAAAGGGGGCCAAATTAATAAATTAATTATTGGACGTCAACTCCTAAGTTTCGAGTGAAATATTAAAATGATGAAAATAAATAACATTTTAATGTTATTAATTGCTTTTTTGGAGAAGTTCGAACTTCTCATGAGAGGATATATATTGCACTTTGAGGTTATTTGATATTCATTCAATTATGATTGTTGTTGATGAAGTTCTTGTCTGAGAGTGGAAGCCAAGGGTTTTCAATCATCGTGCCATTGGAGAACGTTACTTCTTCAGTGTTTGCAGCCATCTAAGGCAGTGAAATACCTGTTGAATTTGGTATTATGAGGGCATCATTCAGATGTTCTATTGTGCAGATTGGAAAGACACAAAGGTTTGATTTGATTGATCAGAGATTGCAAGAATCAGAGTAGGTGATTGCAGATTTATTAATAGCCATAATAAATCAGATTTTAGAGGTACGAATTGAGGGGTTTCAACAGCCTTCTTGCAGTAGGGTCGGCCTTTCTAGAAGAGGGGCGATTTTAATCATAAGGCTTCATAAAAATCAGAAAAAAGTACACAAAGGGGTGCCCAAGCTCAAGGAACCCAGCCACACTTTCGGTGATAAAAAAGGCAGCAGATTGAAGGAGATTCGAACCTGTTTGTGAAGTTGCTTTTTTGGCTGAAAGTAATGAACAGCTGCTGCATGTCATCAGATTTTTTCGGGTAAGGCTGTAATAGTTTGTTCTTTGAATATTGAGCAATAAAACATAGATTGGAGGAGTTATTATCATAGTTGTTTGTATTTCCCTTTATGTTGCATTTTATTTTCTTTGTAAGCATTTCAAAAATCACAAAAAAAAGCAGAAAAACCCTCATAAAATATCTAACACACAAAACAGAAAAACAGCATTAGAAACAAGGGCACGGAGTGTTCTTACAATTCATTATTTACAAAGGAGAGGAATACTCCTAATATAAAGAATTACAAGACAATGTTTCTAAAAAAAAACAATCGTTAACTAAAGAGAACTAAAGCGAATTATTGAAAGGTTCTAAAACAAACTAAGGCAAAAATAAAAGTTACTAAAAGCTAATTGAAGCAAACTAAGTTAACTAAAAGTAAACTATTGACTAACTAAATTCTAAGATGACTATTAAATATTACAATAATACTGTAATAAATATTCCTCTTCTATTCGGAGGTGAGACTCCCTTTTGTGAAAACCAAAGCTGTAAACTAAATGTTGATGGTATTTACAAAAAGTTTGCAGTTTGCTTGCATTAAAGGTATTAGGGTTTTAACTTAGAAAGGATAAAATAAGAAAAAAATTGGTAAAGGAATGAATTTATATACCCATCATTGAATGAATATTCTTTTATGATAGTTAAACACTTTAACAAATTTATATAAAAAGATAAGAAGAATAGGATTCACAATGTGCATAAAAATGGTATAAAATCCAAAGAGCAAATTAAAGATGCAAAGTTCAATTACTTGATTTTTTTATTCCTCCAAAACTTAGAGCAGAAAGTCTCTCTTGTTTCTTATGTATACAATTCTAGGGGAAAATGTCAAAAAATCCACCATTCTCCAATTATTTCTTATATAAAGTATAAACAAAACAACTAATGTAAGATAGTTAGGTTTGAAATTATATTTTCGAAAGAAAAGGGCACTTCATGTTTTAAAATGTTATAACAAATAACTTTTCTCAAATAGTGGCTTTATAATTATATTATTAAAGTGCATCAAATTTGATGTGCTACACTAGAGCTTTCTCCACACCTTTTGAAGAAGATAGCTTGCTAGGTTCATCAATTTTGGTTTCAATTGCCTTCTTCCCTACACCTTTGACCCTTTTGGTGATATCACTTCAATTTTGAAATTGCTTCATTCATGGCTTCTTGGTTAAGTTGGTCCAAATACTTCCAACTTGTGTAGGCTTATCTTTTGAAGGCATTTTGTGATACTTGAGGAGCTCTCTTTCAAGATAATTAAACAAATTTTGCTATTTGTTGAATGGCGCAAGACCCAAACCTTACAATATCCTTGAATTGACAACATCATTTGTCATTCAAACAAATCAGTTTACCTTCATTTATTCTGTCAACATTTAATTCGATAAATTTCCAGCAATGAATCCACTCTTTCCATAGGCGACCTGCTGTCCCATTTCCCCTTCAATGTCTAGCTTCACATAAGCCGACACCTCTTTTAAGTTTTGCTGTGCCTCTCCAAGCACCTCCCTTGCTGTTCTACTCCCCTCTTATGCTGTTCTAGCAAAAATACATGCCTCCTCCCCTCTTCTGCTTGTTCAGCCCTAGCCCAAAAGCTTTTTATTAAAACTGTCTTCTTTCTAATGTTGTGTCTCTCTATTTTCCATGGGCTGCAATCTTTTAATTTTTTTTTTTCTCACCGTTCTTCCAATGGTCTCTTCACTTCTTCATGCCCCTCCACATTCACTTCATCTGTATTTATTTAACATTTGTTTTTTTAAAGTTGTTTTTTCAAAAATGCCAACTTAAAACGCCTCCTTAAAATTGCATTTTTTCCAGCTTTGAAATTTCAAATTCTTAACAATTACAAATCTCTTTTACCATCCATTTGGAATAAAATAATCAACTTAAAGCTTTGGACATGTATAACTGGCACCAGGAAATCAAATTAATTTGTTTTGAGGAAACCTCCGATGAGTGAAGATCAAATGCTCTTGCGTTAGACACGTCGGGTAGAAAGATATTGAGCATAGGCTCACAATGATGGAGTTGAGTAGTCGAACTACTCTTCCAGGCTGCTACCAACTTGCAGCGAACTCCTTCGCTGTCCAAAGCGCTCCAGATCAATATTTTTTTTGCTTTTTCCAGCATCTGGCCAGAATATGCACCACCTTCCTCCAACAACGCTGCACCTTCTTTCTTCTCCCTTTTGTGGACTCATGACCACCAAAGCCCGACCTCCTCCGCCAAATATTCTCCACTCTCCTCTCCTTCTTCATGGAATCCATTCCACCACTAACCGTCCACCTCCATCAAAATCCACTTGCATCATCTTCTACAATATCTACTAGTAAATATGCAACATCTACAACATACTTTTGATCTCTGTCCATCTGTCCTTCTACCATCTTATCTGAAAACAAAATACCATGATCATAAAACAAATTTACCTCAGTTGCAACATTAACTTTCACTACGACATCTTCCACATCCTCATCTACTGCAACCTTTCGTTCATCTCCCTATATTGCAATGTTTTCATCTCCCATAGCTATCGCATCGTCATGTCCTCCAAATGACATGTAGCTGCTATTGCTATATCAAATTTAGTCTCTTCACTCATGCTTCCAAAAGATATACCTCTGTCGCAACCTCTAATGCCTCCACTCATTTCAATTCTTCATGAATTTTCTCTTATTCATATTGCTGTCCTAAATTTTCCATGTCTTTCAATAGATCATTCTCCGCTACAATTTCATAATTTACCTCTTCAAAAGAACCTACTATAGCTAATTTGTCTCCTATTGGGACTGTATGGGCTTCTCCCACACTCTTTTCCTTCCATGGCCCTTCCATCAAAGGGCTGCAAAACTTCTCATCCTTTGCAATCTTGGTTACAATCTCTTCTCTTTCCTCTTGATCCTTTTGCATAAGGATCTCCTCCCCTTTTGCTTCATTCTTCCTATCTGCTGCAATCTTTTCTTTCTTCTCTTCATCCTTCAAAGGATTCTCAACCACTTCTTTCTCACCTATTGCAACTTTGATGTTGCTTTCTTCTTTCATACACTCATTAGGGCATACTGTTGCAATTTCTTTTATCACTTCCTCATGTTTATCCCGCAATGGATTCAACACATATTCCTCCCCGTCCTTGATTATGCTATAGGTGTTATCGCTACCATTATGTATAGCTTCCTTATCCCAAAGCCAAGGTTGACCCAACAAAACGTGACAAACATCCATGGGTACTATATCAGATACAATTTCATCCTTATATCTTCCAATGTGAAAATTCATAATGCTTTGTTCACTTATCCAAATTCAATGACCTCCTTGCAACCAAGAGACATAGTATGGCATAGGGTGTTTCATCTTCTTCAAGTTCAGCTTCTCAACCATTTTCAATGCAACCAAATTATCTCTACTATCGCTGTCCACTGTCACTTTGCAGCACTTTCTACCGGATTTGGACATAGTTTGAAACAAATAATTCCTTTAGATGGGTTCTTGTTTCATATTCTGTGGCTTCAAATATTCCTCCTTCATCAACAAAATCTCTCCATGTCTTCAAGACATTTTGTCAAACAATTATGACACACTCCCAATTTGCAATCACAAACAAATTAGAGCCAACGCTTGCCACCTTTGTAGGCCCCTCTACAACTAAACCCTCACTACTATCCTCTACCCAACAGGATTTTGGAAGATGCACCTTCAATATTTCTTCTACCCACTTCCTCTCAGTGGAAGAGATTTGCACACCTTCTACCTAGCTTCATTTCTGTTGGAGGATAACCAACATGATTCCCATAGAATCAATGGCCTCTCAGGGCTTCTTCACTCTTTACCAATTATTTACCCATAGTCTTGGTGGATTCTCTTCACTCTCAGGTTCTTGTGGTTCTCATACCAATTGGCGCAAGACCCAAACCTCTACAATATCCTTCAATTGTCAATGTCATTTGTCATTCAAACAAATCAGTTTACACATACATTGGGAGAATAAAATTAAAATCCAGTCCACTATATCATCACAGGCATACGATTTCAAATTAAATATTATCTGCATTCATTTCATTTCAATTTAATTGTTTGATCATACACAATTTAATGTCTAACTAAAATTCCTTTAACTGGCAATTTAAAATGTATTCACTTTGCTTCTATCACACATTTGTTCATCTGCAACTCGACCTCTCTAATATTGAGTTTATTGCTGCATATTTTTTCAAACTACCATTCTGTATATACCTTCATTTATTTTGTCAACATTTAATTCAATAAATTGCCAGCAACGAATTCATTCTTTCCATAGGCAACCTGCTGCCCCATTTCTCCTTCAATGTCTGGCTTCACATAAGCCGACCTTTCTTTGAAGTTTTTCTGTGCCTCTCCAAGCACCTCCTTTGCTGTTCTACTCCCCTCTTCTGCTGTTCTAGCAAAAATACATGCCTCCTCCCCTCTTCTGCCTGTGCAGCCCCAGGCCAAAAGCATTTAATTAAATCTCTCTTTTTTCTAATGCTGTGTCTCTCTATTTTCCACAGACTGCAATCTTTTTAATTGTTTTTTTTTCTCACTGTTCTTCTAATAGTCCCTTCACTTCTTTATGCACCTCCACATTCACTTCATCTGTATATATTTAACATTTGATTTTTTTTTTTGTTTTAAAGTTTTTTTTTAAATGCCAATTGCCAACTTAAAATGCCTCCATAAAACTGCATTTTTTCCAGCTTTGAAATTTTAAATTCTTAACAATTACAAATCTCTTTTACCGTCCATCTGGAACAAGATAATCAACTTAGAGCTTTGGATGTGTATAACTAGTGCCGGGAAATCAAATTAATTTGTTTTGAGGAAAGCTCCGATGAGTTAAGACCAGATGCTCCTGCATCATTGAACTTGGTGATTGAAGATATGTTGGAACCTGATGTTTTGGATGCTTCCCCTTATACCAGTTTCACTAATTGCTCTTTTATGTTGCAGCCAAGTTGAGGATGTTTTGATCATTGTAGTAAATTAGTAATCATAGGGGATTGTTTCAATAAATTCATGAATGTTTGTCATCGTGTTGAAACTTGAAGCTCAATGTCTTGGCCACCTTGAATTTTTCTTTACCATTGTTTAGTATTTGCATCTACCATTTTCCAACTTGATGCATTCAACTTGAATACTTGATTCATCTTTGTTAAATATGCCCTTTGATACTAGGATTGAGTTTTTCTTCACCATGATCTCAAAGTGAGGCAAGTTCCAGTCCAATGAGATAATTTCATCATCAAATTTGGCTTCCAATGAATTGAAAGGCTCAAGCTTTGCTTGAATTCGTTATGCAACTATATTGCTTCATCATTCAAGTGAGATCCTTGTACCAACAAATTTTTAGTCCATGCCTTGGTTGCTTTTCCCATGTAACCAATCTCTCCAACAATGGTCAAGGAGTCTTTATTTGTAGCAATGATGGAGGAAGGAATTGGGATTGAGGATGACTCAATTGACCCAATCACATTTTGCACATATGTTGTTAGTTGTTTGACTTTCTCCTTCAATTGTGATCTAGTCTCCTTGTCCTTGTCCACCCCATCGAAGATGGAGGTCATCATTGTTTTCATACTTTCTTTATTTCCTTCTCTTGTGGTTCTCCCCATTTCTACTTGAGAGATTCAACAATTTGAGACATCATCTCGTTTTTTTCTTTATTTGCAATTGGAGTAGTCACTTTTGTGAATTTGATCCATTGTGAATCTATGGAGATGTAGGAGATTACCTTTGCCTTCTTGGGCTATGTTGGAGTGGTGAGGGATACCATGGCTTGGATATCAAAGACAACTAGTTTATTTACATGCATCCTTTGCTTGATGGATGCATGTAATGTTGGAGTTGATTGTGACTGATTTCAAAGGAGTATGAGAGATTGTTAGAATATTGTCATTGGTGTCAAAGTGAATGAACAAGACTATTATTAGTGATGTCAAAGGCAAAGGATCAGAAGAGCGCAATAGAAAATATCTCAGAAGTGATGTGGAACACACTCATTAGGAATGCATCATTGAGTGAAGAGGTGTGATTTGTTTTCAAAGGATTGAAATGGTTAATAAAGTTTGTGTCTCCTTGTTAAGAGATGTTTCCCTTCATAAAGGCAAGAAGATATAAAATGAAAAAGAAATTGTGGAAAGAAGTGTGGAGAACAAGAAGATACATTATACAAGCACAAGCGGATTTGAAGGAAGAAAATAATAGAAAATCATTCTAAGGTAGCTATTAAGGAGAAACAAAAAGAAGAAAGAAAAAGTGTTCAAATGTAGTCTTAATAAAAAGACATATCCTTTTAAAGAGTTATCTCTTTTCAAAGAGATGCAACTCTTTGTTGAAATGTAAAGATATATATAGAGTGCATGACAAGTAAGAGAGAGATGTGTGTGGACTAGAAAGGAAGATCTATTAGTCAAGAGAGAAGTGTGTGGAGGATAAAAATATATATTATTGTGGATATGTGTGAAAAGGCAGCAATTATTATTATAGAGGAGTCATGACCGTTTGAAGGGGCATTATGAAAGGATGTATCTCTTCATAGAGGCATGAAGATATAAAAAGGATGTGAGAAATATGTGGTGAATGTGCATAGTGTGAGATGTGAGAAGATTAAATAAGAAGAGTAAAAAAGAGAAGTGTGTAAAGCTAAATAAATAAATAAATTAAATAAAGATTAGTTTTAACCATGAGTCACAAGGGTACAATGGAGGGTTGTGCCTCATGATGAGACAAGATATATAAGAGAAGTCATTCCATGAGATGAAGCATGTGTGAAAGTTTTATCATTCAAAAGTGAGTGAGGAATAAAAGAGAGAAGGTTTTATCATTCAAAGAAGAAGTGTATGGAATTATAATATGTAGGATGAAGTAAATACGAAGAGTATAGATGAATGAAGTGAATGAATTGTAATTGAAGATTTGGTTATATATATATATATATATATATATATATATATATTACGAGACATATCTATTCTAAGAGATGCATCATTTCACTAGGTTATGAAGATATAAAAGATAACTGCAAGTAGAAGTGAGAAATGTAAAATGTGAAGATAAATAAGAGGAAGGTTTGTGAGGAATAAGAATTTATATCAGAATAACACATGCAGATAAGCAAATAAGAAGATAAAAGGAAGATCATTATAGAAAGGTTGAAGGCAGATTTGTAAGAAGGATTCATGGAAGATTTGCAAGAAGAGTTTATGGCAGATTTATAAGAAGAATACATGTAGATGTAAAAGAGGTATATGCAGATATAAATGAGGAGGAAAATATAAAGATCATTAAAGGCTATTTATAAAGAAGATTTATTCTCAAGAAGACAAGAGTTTATTGAAGAGGTTGGCGCCTCATATTGGAGAGGTTGGTGCCTACAAATTCTACAAGTGGGGAATGGTGTCTGCAATGGGTTGGTTCTCACAAATTGAATTTGAAGGGATTGGTGTCTCCTGTAGGTTGGTGCCTACAAATATTGTAAAAGAGATTTATATAAAAACAATATTTTGCCATGGTTTTCTCCCGTAAGAGTTTCCATGTAAATCTTGGTGTTCTTGTGTTCTTAATTGTCAAGATCTTGCATGATTATTATTGTTACGATTGATTAAGTTTATATTGGTAAAAGTTTGTATTATACGGATTGACCTGCCCCCCTCTCAGTATAATCGTGTTCTCATCATGTAACCATGAAGGCATTTCTAGAAATGAAGAGATCTTGTGAAACACGTGCAATTGAACTTGAATTGTTGGAGTGCAGGAAGATTGAGAAACTTGATAACCAGGAGGATCTGAAAGGGTAGACAAAGAGGAAAGTCTTGGGGGAGGATCCAAAGGTGGTGAAATGATCTTGGAGGAGATGGAGGATTAACAATAGGAGATGATGGAAATTGAAAAAAACAAAAACAAATGTAGAACACATGGAAATTTAAAAATTAAATGAATGAAAGAACAAAATACAAAATTACCTCTTCAAACTTGCTCTAAATTGATTGGGCTGCTCCAAATCAACAACGGGCTCTTCTGAATCCTTCGTAGGCTATCCTTTAGATGCACCAAGTGTTGCTACAAACTTGCCCAAATGGTTTTCAGTAACCATTTCTTGCTCAACCTATGTTCTAGTTTTTTTTTAAATAGCATGTATTTTTCGCTCCAAAACTATTTTTCTTCTTCCTCCTTGTGCTTGAAAATGAAATAAATTTGCTTGTAGGCTGTGAGAGGTCATTTTCAGTCTTTATTATTTTTTGGTTTATCTTTTTACTTGCTGGGGCCAAGTCTTGAGTGCCAATCGCTTTGGAACTCGTTGAGTCTTAGTGAGTCTAGGTAAGTCTTGTAACTATGATACATATTACCATATAGATTAAGTTACTTATAGATCCATACATATTAAGTAGATTGATAGATACTATTACATGGCAATATTAATCTATAATTTGAAATTGTTATACATATGTGAGATATTTTATCTTTACATATATTTATCATGATTGTGTTCATTCATATATATATATATTTGTATTATTAGATTTAAAATTATACTCTTACTTTGTATCATTCAAAATTTCAAACTTCTTGTTATACATCTTTTAGCACATAGTGATAAATTTGCCAATGTATTCATCCCTATTTTTCTTTATGTATTTATTCTTATTTCTCCCCCTTTAGTCTTTATCTCTTATTCCTCCTTTCTTGTCCTTTGTCTATTGGTTCTCCTATCACCTTCTCCCCCTACCTCCATTTAAAGGTTAATTCTGCAATCTAAACCATAACTATCCTCTTCCTGATGATGGATCACCAAATGTGATCCAAAATGTTGACAGAAAAATATATATAGTTGAATCCAAAAGCACTTTGGAAAAATCATGCCAACTAGTATCCAAATTAACTTGTGCCTTGCATAGTATTTGGCTCCCAAGTGATCTATTTGTTGATGAGGTTGATGGGTTGGAAGAGATTGAACATGTTGTAGAAATTGAGCAAAGTGATTCTTCATCCGGTTTTTTTCCGTTCATAATGTTGCTCCAAATCATCCCTTTGTTGCTGTACCTTTGGTGTTGATTTGTCTGCCACTTGTTGTGGGGCCAAGTAAGATCAAGGGTCACGGTCTTCTAGACCATTGAAATATGCTAACCAATTTTTTGCCACAGTTTTACACAATCACCAACACTTGGCCAACTCGATTAGCGTTAGCGCCAAATCCAAAACACTATCAAAGCAACTCTAACCAAGAATGCGCTCTAAAGCCACTTAAGGAAGAGGGGTAGGCATATGGTCAGAGGGTCCCTAGTATCCAAACCTGATACATAAATAGAATGCAATTGGAACTGAAGGTAAAACTCAATGCCAAGAATGTGCACTCAAGATCCCATTGAGGGCGAGGTGCTAACATATGGTGGAGTACTTATTACAATTTGAAAGTAAACTTAGGCGGATAACCAGCCATGAAGATTCAACCATCTAATTCATCTGTTGCGGCGGGAATCCACTCAGGAGTGAGAATTCTCCACTTGTTTCAGTGGGTACAATGAAAGATACACTTATTCTCCACACTGGCGGTAAACCATCCAGAGGTACTTAATGTGAGAAATAATAAATAATTGCAGCAATAAAGGACTGGAACAGTACTACTGTTTACAGTCTTACAAAATAGAAAGAGAGCTGCAAAATTACATGAGTAATACAATGATTTCAAGCACCATGATACTGGATGATTCCATGATAAATATTAACAATTATTGATGAAGAAATGACTGAAAATTCAAACTGTAACAAGTCTGATATAAAACTGCAATTCTGGAAATGAATAACCAGCAATTGTAAGAATCAATTAAATGCTCATAACTTCACCAAAATACCTTCGAAATTGGATGGGAACTAGGAGGTCAGCATTCCTTGAAGTGCAAATTGAGTAATCAATTCGACAACATAACTTTAGCATAAACATGAGATACCAAATACTAGAGCAAGGCTTTATTTTTATAGAAAAGGAGAAACTCTTCAAATTCCCTTCAAGGCACGCCAAAAGACACAGATGAAACTTTTCAATTTTCCAAAATTCATATTTCCTCAAGGGTGGCGTCCCACATCAAGGCAACATAAAACTTTATTTTAAAAATATTAAACTCCTTCATGAAGGCGTACCCTCAATGACCCACTTTTTTAAAACAACTTAAAGTGATTTCACTAGGCCAAGGGGTCAATTGGAAAATAGAACATTAATTGCCTTGTATTTAAAAACATGCCTTCAAATACTGCATAGTGAAGCTTGCATCAAAAATACCAATTGCTCCAACAAGAATAGAACACATTGAAGCACTGCCAACAGGACCACTGCTAAAAATAGTATTTACTATAAATAGTAAACACCTAGAAAATGCCTCAAACATCTAAGCAAGGAAACCCTAATTTTACCTCAACGAGCCTACGGGCCTTCAGAATAGGCTGATGAGTAACTAAGTTGATCACTGATGAGAAGGGGACATTACAGTCCGCCCTCCTCGAGATTGTTTGTCCTCAAGCAACCGTAAAGATGGATACAACAAAATATGTTCTCCTTCCCATGTGGCATCTTCAATAGGCAAGTTCCTCCATTTAACCAAGTACTCCTTGATTGTTTTTTTTCTCAAGGAACGCTCTCTAGTGTCAAGAATCTCTTCTGGAATCAACACCAACTGACCTTCCTCATCCAATGGAGGTAATTCTGAAGTAGCCACAACATTGTGCCCAAGTGCCTTCTTGAGGTGTGACACATGAAAGACGTTATGCACCCTACTTTCAGCTGGAAGCTCCAACTCATATGCCACTTCACCAATCCTTTTGGTGACTTTGAAGGGACCATAATAACGTGGCTTCAACTTTTCTGCACCACTCTTCTTAAGGGAAATTGTCGATAGGGCTGAAGTCTCAAGTAGACTATGTTTCCCACTTCAAAAGATCTCTCAATACGCTACTAATCAACGTATAACTTCTGCTGATTTTGAGCTTGTTGCAGATTTTCCTTGAGAGATTTCAAGATGTTTTGGCTCTGTTGAAGCATATCCTTTGCCTGTGGAGCTCTACTATCACCAAACACCAAATCTACAAAGTTAGGAGCATCATAACCATAAAGAGCCATAAAAGGAGACATCTTAATTGACATATGATAGGAAGAGTTGTAGCAATACTCTGCCAAATGAAACCACTTAATCCAAGCTCTTTGCTGCCCCGAAACATAATTTCTAAGGTAGCTTTCTAGCCACTTGTTGACAATCTCGGATTGCCCATCTGTTTGTGGATGATAACTAGTGCTTGGAGTCAGCATTGCACCACTCAGCTTGAAGATCTCTTGCCAAAAAGCACTTAGGAACTTGCTGTCCCTATCACTGACAATGGTTTTAGGCAAACCATGCAAACAAAAAACTTCTCTAAAGAATAACTCAGCCACTTGAGCTGCTGTAAATGAAGTTGTGATAGCATAAAAATGTGAAAACTTAGTCAATCTATCTACCACAACAAAAATACAATCACGTCCTTGCACTTTAGGCAACCCAGTGATGAAATCCATTGCAATGCTCTCCCATTTTTGATTTGGGATTGGCAAGGGCTGCAACAAACCAATTGGAAAAGAATGTTCATTTTTATTCTTTTGGAAAATAGAACATTCTCTTATGTAATTCACGATCTCTTCCTTCATCCCTTTCCAAGCAAACCTTTCTCTAATCTGCTTGTAAGTCTTGAATATGCTTGATGACCAGCAAGGGGAACATCATGAAAAGACTGTAGAATCTTCTTTTAAAGCTTAGATTCAGGCACTAAAAAGATCCTACCTTTATAGTGAATCAACCCATGAACCAACTTATACCTTTCATCATCCAAATGACCTTCAAACAAGCTGGTTGCACACTGATTTTTAGCATAATCAGCAGCAATTAACTTCTTCCAATCTGTTGAAACCTCACAAAGTGACTGCAAATGGGGTCTTTTTGAAAGAGCATCAACCACTATGTTATTTTTCCCTTTGACATATTCAATGTCAAAGTCATAAACTTGGAGCTTACTTACCCATTTCCGCTGTTTTTTATTTAAATCTTTTTGGTACATAAAGTGTTTAAGATTGTTATGATTAGTCTTAACAACAAATTTACTCCCCACCAAATATTGACGAAACTTAGATAATGTGTGCATAATAGCAAGCATTTCTTTGTCATATATTGAGTAAGATTTTTTTGCTCCTCTCAACTTTCTGCTCTCAAAGACAATGGGGTGCTTGTCTTGCATGAGAACAACTCCAACTCCCTCACCTGAAGCATCACATTGCAATTCAAAGGGCTTTGTGAAATCTGGTAGGGCCAACACTGGACATGAGCTCATTATGTGCTTGAACTTGTCGAAGATTCCTTGTGCCTTATCTGTCCATAGGAAAGCTCCTTTCTTTGTAAGATCTGTAAGGGGGGCTGTCATGTGAGAATATCCCTTGACAAATCTTCTGTAGAATCCACACAAACCCAAAAATCCTCTCAAGTGAGAAATATTTTTTAGGAGGTGGCCAATCAAGGATGGCTTTAATCTTCTCTGGATCAACTTTGACACCCTTGGCACTAATGATGTGGCCGAGATACAATAGCTCCGTCATCCCGAACTCACACTTTGATTCTTTGGCAAACAAGCATTCCGCCTCCAAAATGCTAAGCACTTCTTCTAAGTGCTTGAGGTGCTCTTCCCAAGACTTACTGAAGATGAGAATATCATCGAAGAAGATGAGCACGATCTTCCTCAATTGCTGTCTAAAAATCTTGTTCATACACGATTGGAATGTAGCTGGAGCATTTGTCAAACCAAATGGCATGACAAGAAATTCAAAATGCCCATAATGGCATCTAAAAGCTGTCTTCTCTATATCCGCCTCCCTCATCCTTATTTGATGATAGCTTGAACGAAGATCAATCTTCGAGAAAAACATAGCCCCATGGAGCTCATCAATGAGCTCATCAATCCTAGGAATAGGATATCTATTCTTGATGGTCTTCTGATTTAATTCGCAATAGTCAACACACATACGCATTGTTCCATCTTTCTTTTTTACCAACACTACTATTGAAGCAAAAGGGCTTTTGCTTGGCCGAATAAAACCCATCTCCAAAAGCTCTTTGATGGCTTTCTGAATTTCATCTTTTTGCTTCTTGGGATAACGGTAAGGCGTGGTGATGACGGGCTTTGCTTCTTCTTCTACTTCAATCACATGCTCAATACCTCTTTTAGGAGGTCTCCCAAGAGGTAGGCTACCAAAGACTTTACTCTTCTAAGTAAGGCTTGGATATTAGGATGATATTGCCTCTTCTCTTCCACTGGATCAGCTGGTAGGACCATACACTCTGCTGCCCATTCAACTTGATCATGACGGATCGACCTTTCCATTCTTTTCAAAGACACTATCTGAGGGCCACCATTAGACATCCCTCTTAAGACAACATTCTTTCCCTTTGACTGAAATTTCAGCTCCATAGTTTGCAAATTCAAGGTGATCTCACCAAGAGATCGCAACCATTGTATACCTAATACGACATCGGTATCACCAATACCCACAACATAGAAATCATCTTTCACTTCATAATTACCTAATTGAATAGAAAGGTTAGGAATCTTCTTTGTACATGACATGGTGAAACCATCAGCTACCATCACTTTGAAGCCTTCAAACTCTTCAGTCTTTAATCCTCTCTTTGTCACCAATCCTTCATCAATGAAGTTATGAGTTGCTCCAGTATCAATTAGAGCAACTATCCTTTGAGAACCAATCACTCCACGAACCTGAAAGGATTCATTTTTTTGAAAACTTGATAGTTGTGCTAAAGCACTACCATCTCCAACCTCATTAGGCTTCTCTTCTGGAGCTTCTTCACCATCACTTCTTGCTGATTCGTATTGCTGATAAGACAAATCAGATTCTGATCCATAATCAGAATAGCCCTCCATTTGATGTGCTTTGCCTCTTCCATAGCAACGGTGAGCTTTAACCTAAGGTTCACGGCAAGTGTAGCAAACACCATCCTTTCTAAGCTGTTCTCAGAGCTCTTTAGACATCCTTGGCAGATTTGAAGAATGTATTTTATCCTTCTTATGGCTGAAAGGTTTCAAATAAAACTTAGGCCTTTGGGCTGCCAACTCCATGCTTCTTGCTTTCTTGATGGCTTCATCTAAAGTTGGTGGATCAAAGGCTTTGACCCATCCCTTCAAAGGCTCCATTAATCCTTTAGAAAAGAGAACCACAAGTCTTCTTTCAGTAATGTTAGGCACCATTACTGATAACCTCTTAATATCAATCACATAATTTTCTAAAGATCCTTGTTGCTTCAACTGTGCCAATTCTCTGAATCTCAACTCAGGATCCTTGGTATCAAATCTTTCAATCAACTTGTTGGTAAACTCATCATAGGTACGGATGAGGTTATGGCCAAGAGTGACCAAACCATGAGTCCACCATTCGTGAGCCACTCCATCCAAATGCAATGTGGCAAATTTAATTGCATCTTCCTCTGGCATTGGTCTGAAGGAGAGATAGTTATCCAATTTTTGCACCCATGATCTAGCTGTACACTTATTACCACCATCAAAGTGTTCCAAGGTTATCTTTCCCAAAGCTTGATAAAAATCATTTCTAGGCACCATAGGAAGATGTTGCTCATTCCTTCCACCATTTCTCCGACTCCTTTGATTCATGTATTGATCAAAGGTCCAAGCATCTCTCATATCAAGAGGTAAAGAGGCATATTCCATATAAGCTTGACGTGCATCATCAGCAAAAGGTAATGCAACTTCAACTGGTTGTTGCTCTTCCTTTGTTGTGAAAGTAGGGAAAAGAGGTCTAGAGGAGGACCCACTAGAAGTTGCAGTATGCGGACCCACAATCCTATCTCTTCTATTCACCTTAGGACTGCCATTATTGTTATTCCCATTAACTCCACTGCTTTCACCAGTTGGATTATTTTGGGGCTGAATGATATTCTGTGCTACTTGCTGATCTAACTTGGACAATAATCGGGACACCATGTTGATCATTCCATCAAACTTTTTTTCTACTCTGTCCCTTTCTTCATTAGCTTGCCTAACACTGTCTGACATTATTTCAACCGTTTGACCAACTCCTTCAACTGATTTTTCTGTACCTTAAACTATTTTGCCAAGATCTCTTAAGGCTTCTGAAAATGTCTCTGCTTTTGGAACGGGTGGAAATTGATGCCGAGTTCTGGCCTGACTTCTGGTGAATGGTCTAGTTTCTTTTTCACTCATCAGACAACTGACTGCAGGATGTCACAGGATGGCAGGGTCTTCGGCTTTGATACCACTGAAATATGCTAACCAATTTTTTGCCATTGTTTTACACAATCACCAACACTTGGCCAACTCGATTAGCATTAGCGCCAAATCCAAAACAATATCAAAACAACTCTAACCAAGAATGCGCCCTAAAGCTACTTAAGGAAGAGGGGTGGGCATATGGTCAAAGGGTCCCTAGTATCCAAACTTGATACAAAAATAGAATGCAACTAGAACTGAAGGTAAAACTCAATGCCAAGAATGTGCACTCAAGATCCCATTGAGGGTGAGGTGCTAACATATGGCGGAGTACTTATTACAATTTGAAAGTAAACTTAGGCGGATGACCAGCCATGAAGATTCAACTATCTAATTCATCCGCTGCGGCGGGCATCCACTCAGGAGTGGGAATTTTCCACTTGTTTTAGTGGGTACAAAGAAAGATACACTTATTGCAAACCATCCAGGGGTACTTAATGTGAGAAATAAGAATAATTGCAGCAATAAAGGACTGGAACAGTATTACTGTTTATAGTCTTACAAAATAGAAAGAGAGTTGCAAAATTACATGAGTAATACAATGATTTCAAGCACCATGATATTGGATGATTCCATGATAAATATTAACAATTATTGATGAAGAAAGGACTGGAAATTCAAACTGTAACAAGTCTGATATAAAACTACAATTCTGGAAATGAATAACCAACACCTGTAAGAATCAATTAAATGCTCATAACTTCACCAAAATACCTCCGAATGGCGTGAAATGAAGTGCAATGAACCTCTGGAGGATAGGTGCCCATAACAGTATGAAGAAACAGCCTCAAAAGTCCATGATTAATTAATGGCACAATTCCCAATGCACTTGAAATGGTATGACCCTTGAGAAGGGCGATTTTGCTAGAATAAAATAAAGACTTCAAATAAAAATCTGGAATTCACTAGAGAGGGTCGCCATCACCTTAGAATTGATATTCTTGAATGCCCAAAACCAAATTAAAATCGTACAAGAAGCTGGAAACAAAAATGACTTTCAGCTGTGTAGAAACCAGCAACTTGAAAACTGGAAATCACATCAAAATTCACTACTTTGAAGCTCTATCTACTAATCTGATTTCAGAAGCAGTTTGAAAACCAACTAGGTGTTATCTTGCAAACACGAAATTGGATGGGAACTAGGAGGTCAACATTCTTCGAAGTGCAAATTGAGTAATCAATTCGATAGCATAACTTTAGCATAAACATGAGATACCAAATGCTAGAGCAAGGTTTTATTTTTATAGAAAAGGAGAAACTCTTCAAATTCCCTTCAAGGCACGCCAAAATACACAGATGAAACTTTTCAATTTTCCAAAATTCATATTTCCTCAAGGGTGGCGTCCCACATCAAGGCAACATAAAACTTTATTTTAAAAATATTAAACTCCTTCATGAAGGTGTACCCTCAACGACCCACTTTTTTATAACAACTTAAAGTGATTTCACTAGGCCAAGGGGTCAACTGGAAAATAGAACATTAATTGCCTTGTATTTAAAAACATGCCAACAAATATTGCATATTGAAGCTTGCATCAAAAATACCAACTGCTCCAACAAGAATAGAACACACAGAAGCACTGCCAACAAAACCACTGCTAAAAATAGTATTTACTCTAAATAGTAAACACCCAAAAAATGCCTCAAACCTCCAAGCAAGGAAACCCTAATTTTACCTCAACGAGCCTACGGGCCTCCGGAATAGGCTGATGAGTAACTAAGCTGATCACTGATGAGAAGGGGACATTACATCCATGCTTCCTACAGTTGGACCTTGTGTGAGTGGACATGTAAAATTTGAAGAAGGATTTAAATTAGAAATTCCAATTCCACCAGGATTTGATACACAAAACAAGATGCTTTGATGCTATTGACCTATGAATTCACATATTGTACAAACAAAAGTGAATGCAAGAGTTTTAAGAGTACTAATATTCATAAGATTATTATCAGCAAGAGAGACTCAATAACAAGAAGACATCATGGTAGAATTGTAAATTCCAAGATCATGTCATGCAAAATTTTTCTACAAAATTGGTGAGGTCAGATTTATGTCATAAGATGTGCATCTCCTGATCTATGTTCTGGAATTGCCTTGAAGAGCAGTCATATTACGTTGCTATAAAAGAATGGAAGATAAAGGAACATCTTGGCAGTTAACAGAAAGACAACCACTTGCAATTTGTTGTTTTCTATGCTTTGACTTTTTATTTTCTAGAAATACTGTAGAATAGCTGCTCAAAACAAGGCCGACATTGTCAGAGCTCTGAGGCATAAAAGAAGAGGAATAAGAGTTTCTTTGTATGTCCATGTGATCTAGGGAAGGCTGTGAAGCTAGTGGTGAAAGTACTGCCATTGCACTCTGAGTTTATGAAAGACTCATATCCTCTTGGATCAATTATTTCAGTGATGGCTTCATGATGGTAAGAGTTCAGGGACTTTAGTCGTTGGATATGACATAATGATTGTCTTCATCTATCCTAAAACCTGTTTGGTTGTAATTACCAACATTGTGCAATTTGTTTACATGTGGCATCATAGTTAAGCATTGTTCCTTGTAGTTTTTGCTGGTGGGTGTAGTTGTGCAAATGGGGCTACTTGTAACTGTTGACCATTTGTGATGCTGAAAATGAACAATAAATGGATATGGGCATGAATGTATGACAAAAACTATTGCAAAAGTAAGGAAAAAGAAGCATATGCACTGAGATATGGTCTTACTTTTAAAACATAGATTGCATATGACATCAAACTGCTAACACTGTTATGGAATAAAATCACTACAATCACTGCTGCAATTACTAGAAATGAGTGCAATTTAAGACTAATAAAGAGGACAATGATAAATCAAATTCCTGAATATCATCTCCTCAATATTCCCTTTATTTCTGTTGGCGTTGTTGGGCCTTGATACGACAAAAAAGAGTAGCAGAAGTGAAGCAGAGACAAAAAGAGGCAACTTGGTTTAATCCTTTATTTATGTAAAAGTCATATGACATCAAACTGCTAACACTGCTATGGAATAAAATACTACAATCACTGCTGCAATAACTAGAAATGAGTGTAACTTAAGACTAATAAAGAGGACAAGGACAAATCAAATTACCGAATATCATCTCCTCAATATCCCCTTTATTTCTGTTTCCATTTTGGGCCTTGATACTACAAAAGAGAGTAGCAGAAGTGAAGCAGAGACAAAAAGAGGCAACTTGGTTTAATCCTTCATTTATGTAAAATTCTGTAGAGAATAGAGATTTGAATCTCCTTGAATAGGCAATGTAAACAAGACAATGAAAAATATATGCACAAGCCTTCTGATTTTCTAGATTATGACACAAATACAAACAGAAATGAATACTCTCTTAGATGTTCTGTAACACGTGTAATTATGATGATATCCAATGACCTTTATACCTAAATTAATGCAGTACATGTTTGGTTTCATATCTGTGATAATAATGATTCTTAAAAATTTGTCTCAATGAAGTATTTTGACCACAAGTGTTCTGTTTTAGTGATTTCTATTTGATCTATTCAAGCCATAGACACTGTTGGAAGTATCTTTCTTAGAATTAAGTCAAGATAGATAGTGTTTGTACAGATATTGAAGTGACTAGAGTTACTCTAACTATTTGATTTGAAGTTACAGGCAGCATATATGCTTCCAGCCAATTTTGAAGAAGTAGCAACTGGTGTTCTGAAGATTATGAATAATTTAGCTCACTTGAATCTTACACTTGTACAAAGTATGCTGGTGAGTTGAGTACTATTCTGAGTAACTAGTCAACTAATTTATTTGATGATTCTTTACCAAAAACATTTGTTTTTCTAGTCTTGCAAAAATTATCATTTTATTATTTGAATTTGATTATTTCATCGCTGTTTAGCATATTTTATTAGCTATCACCAATTAAATATTATTCAGCTTCCCGGTGTGATCTTTGTATAAGTCAGGAGCATCATGCAAAGGATTTAATATGCATGATTTGGAATAGATTTTTCTTTTGATTGTCTACACCACAAAACTTTTTATGTTTTTTGTCTACAGGCAAGGCCAGACTTACAAATGGAGTTCTTCCATTTGATGAGCTTCCTTCTTTCTCATTGTACAGGCAAGTGGAAGACTGCGACTGATCAGGTATTTATGCAGGGAACATGATTTGTAATTTTGATCATAGTGATGCCTATTAATCTGCTTGAGGTATACTTGATGTTTTGACTCTGTTTATTGAACCTTTTCTCCAGTATTGCCATGTTATTTGTTCTCCAGAATACAGATAGCTTTGGCTAATATGCACCACAATAGGAACTTTTGCAGAAAACTTGCAAGTCTTATTAGGACTTACTATCAAATAGGCTTTCCACAGAGTTGGTCATGAGTAGTATACTTTTTCTTCCTTTTCTTGTATGTTGAGGCATCTATGCTCAGGTGCTTGTTTGCCACAACTATTTTCCTTGAGCCCATGGTGTTTATTTGATTATTTCCCATTACAGCTTGTTGCTACATCCTTCAAGGTAAATCTATGTGCACATAGACATAATCTCTAAACAATCAATCTCTAGAGGCTAGAGCATGTCTGATGAAACTCAGGGTTATACCTTATGATCATTCTGTGATATGATTTTATCAATCAATATTCAATGGGGTTGCTCGATTGGTTTGCCAATTATGTCATCAAGTTCTGGCCTTCTGGACTAAGGTCATTGTTGGATATGGACAAAATGTGATTGTTAACAAAAGCCTTGGGAATGCTTAAGTGATTGCAATATGTAGGTGAAAAGCCAGCTCCATCTTTGTTTGCCAATGTCCTTCCAGCCTGTGCCAAAATCGGTGCTTCTAAACAAGGTTGAGAGAGACATAAAATATAATCAAAAGAGATCTTTTAACTGTTGTGGAACAGGATTTAGAGATCAGTCAAAATTTTATGGAAATGGTTGTGTAACAGCCCTGATAGACTTGTATGCAAAACATGGCGACATAGAGAAAGCATATGAAGTGTTCTATAAAATACCTCTAGAAGTTGTGTTCTTACTGTTGAAATCATTTCCAGGTATATGCAATTTGGGCTTGTTGAAAAATCCTTTGGGGTATTTAAGCAGTTGCTAATTGGCATATGCAGGAGTAAATCTAATCTTATCCTCCTTTGTGAGCATCGTCCCTGATTTGGCTAAACTTGGCAGAATGAATCAAAGGACATAATTGGTTTTCTCACAGGGCTTGGTATTTTATCAATTTATGTGATAGTGGTTTTGTTTGATGGTGTTAGAACTTCCTGATAGAATATTGTCATTGATGTCAAAGTGAATGAACAAAGTAATTGTCATTGATGTCAAGAAGGAACTCGTTATCAAGATTAATAGAAATATTGTCATTGATGTCAAAGGTATGGAGAGCATATTGTCAATAAAGGACAAAGGCCAAAGGCCACTAATCAATATATATATTAACCAAGTATTGACATATTCTAAGATATATATAAATGTAATCAAGATCATTATAGGTGAAGTGAATATGTTATAAGGCACAGATATATTTAAAGACAACAATTCCTTATTAATAATAAAGTAATTCCAAGAGCAGCTGGTAGCGATTAAAGTAAAAAGCAAAAAAAGTATTTATTATATTTTAATTTGGATTATTAACCTTGGCCGACCATGTTTGAAGCCTAGTTAAAGACACATATAAACATATATATTGATTGCCTATGTTAAAGAGTATTTAATATGTACTCTAAGGCAGCAATTATGATATTTAAAGAGGCACAGAAATTAAAGATTGAAAAGAGCAGCAATTAATGAAAATTGCAGTGATAAATAATGAAGAGGCAGCGATTAAGTTAATTAAGTTTATGAAGTCAGCAATCATTATAAGAAAAGCAGCGATTAAAGTTTGGGTAATAAACAACAAACAAATAAAAGCTAAAGTAGCGATTGGTTTTATGTTAGAAGGCAGCAATGGATATTCAAGAAGAGTCATGACCTTTCGAGAGGTTATCTCCTTTTAAAGGATGCTTCTCTTCAGATTTGTGGATATAAAATGAGTTAAGATTTGAGGATATAAAATGAGGTATAAAATGTGGAGAATATATGGAAGTTGAAGTTAGATGTATGAAGACTAAATATTAATTAGTTTTACTAAAAAATGTGTGAAATAAAATACACCAGTAGAGTTATCACATGCAGATTTAAAAAGGGAGGTATTAGGTATGTAGATCTAAAGAGTGAGTAGTGAGAGATGTGAAAAGTGAAGAAGGAAGTTGTGGATGTAATTGCAGCTTCGGGCTTCATACTTCCTTATTTATATGTGATTATTCAATGTAAAGAGACGCTTCACATGGCAACTTTGTAATTATCTTCTTGGCTGACCTTCCTTGTAAATTGTATTTATTAAATTGAAATTATATTTTTATGATGGCCGACCTTGCATGAAAAGGTGCGACCTCTCTCCTTGTTGTATAAATACAAGATCATTCCACTCCATTTGTGCATCAATGAAGTTCGAGCATTTCTTCTCTTCTAAGTGCGAATTCTTCAAGGGCAGATCAATCAAGTGCAGATTGCGAATTATCAAGAGCAAATAGCGAATTTCTTAAGGGCAGGTCTGAGTTACAAGGAAGTGCTGATTACTTGTTATCATTGCATCTTGTGAAGGTGCTGCATATCGGCCTTGAGAGTGGCCTCATTGTAATGAGACTTGTTGCCATTATTGATATATAATAGAGAGATATTTGTTGCTGGGTTTTTTCCCTCAAGAGGAGGGTTTTCCCAGGGTATTTGCTGTGTCTTTGTGTCTGATTTTGAAATTAATTTCTGTGCATTAAATCTGATCATAAAAACTAACATGGTATCAAAGCGGGTTTGAAGAAGATCTTGATCAGATTGTTATTACAGCGATACTCTTTATTCTTTTTCTCATTGTTGTTTACTTCTATCTCTTCGTCAAGATGGTGATCGGTCTTAAGTTTGAGGATAGATTTGAGGGAGCATCTAATTTCACATCTTGGAGATTCAGAATTATGCTCACCTTGGAAGAAAGTGAATTGGTCGAGTTTGTGGAGAGCAAAGTCCCCGAACCTACTGATGAGGAAGAGAAGGTATAGTGGAAGGAGAAAGATATCAAGGCGAAGAAGATGTTAGTTGATTCCATGAAGGATCATATTGTTCCGATTGTCTCCAAGTTGAAGACGGCATGAGAGGTGTTTAAAAATTTGGAGGAGATGTATGAAATCAACAACACAAGTTGGGCACTTGCATTAAAGCTACAACTTCATCATGGTAAGATGGTGGAAGGAGAATCTGTCATTGCTTACTTCATGAAGATTTCCGAATTGAGAGATCAACTCTCTTCTATTGGTCATTTTGTTGATGTCAAGGATTTGACCATGTTTGATTGTTTGATTGTTTGAGGGTGGACTGTATTCAAGAGGAGTGTAGGTTGGCTGCGAGAGGTATTGGTTGAAACTCTACAAATGAAGACATTCCTGTTCTTTCTACTCAATCCTTGAAGAAGAAAGGGAAAGATGGAAAGAAAGGATATTTCAAGAGGAATAGAGATAAAGGAGTTGATGGTGCTCCCGCATTCAAGAAGAAGTGGGACCTCTCTAAAGTCCAATGTTTTCGTTGTGACAAGTTTGGTCACTATGCAAAGGATTGCCCAACTAGGCCTAATCATCATGCTTCATTTGCGGATGTGGATGAGATCTCCCCTCAGAAGGGTTCTAGGGAATTTCTATTCTAAGTCATGGGCCTGTGTTCAAGCCGTGAAGGTTGTGTGCTGATCTGTGTGCAAGAGCAGTGTATCTTACTATATCCAGTATTTGCATCCATCAGAATATTTAAAGAGATAAGTATTCTTTGTTTGCTGAGTTATATCATTTAGTTGGATCTTGTAATTAGTAAAGAGAGATAGTGGTTTCTCTCGAATTGTGTTCTCTAGCTTAAGATTCTTTGAAGATTTCATTTATTGCAAGTTATTTCATGCTGGTTGTGAAGATTTCTGAGTGTGACTTTGAAATAAAAGGAGAATTACAATTTTGATGGTGATTAGCTGGTCACATCGATATCATTCTCTAATGCATGAACTGTGATAAAGCCTTGAACTCTTGGAGAGAGTTGGTTCTAATTGCTAACTGCATAATGCATTCAAAAAATCTGTAGTTGTGTAGATTATCTTTTATTGTGCTGAGTTTAGCACTCTCGAGAGGACTAAAAGATGGAAGCAAGAATTATTTTAGAATTCAATAAAGATAAGTTCTTTATCCCTTCATTCTGATCTTTTGATACTTGCTACATGTTTCACTTGTAGGTTGATTTCTTTATTCATGTTTTAATATTGTTCATAACACTCTTATGTGTTCATGCTATAACTTGTCATAGTAAACCTTGTATGATTCTCGCCTTGATGTTTCTTTGGATAGTTATAAACTAAGTTACCGAATCGGGTATGGGTACATGGATTCGGGTACGGGTAGGGTACGCGGGTACGACGATTTTTTTTTGTTTTTTTGGTGTGGGTATGTTTGGGTACGTCCGTACATAAAATGTATAAAAATCATAGATATAGACATATTTGCAGCCTAAAAAAGTAAAAACAAGAAGTAAATTTAGAATACCACATATCATGCATTATTGCATATGTTAAACAAAACTGAGAACTACCATAAATATAACAAATCTGAAATACCATTATACTAAATTAATTTGATATCAAATTTTCAAAACTTGAATGTTACGATAGGTATATAATTATATCGAATTCATTGTTCGTTGGTTCAACATTTAAAACAAACTCAAAGTAATAGTTAATACAATTAATGATAGACATTATATGGGTCATTAGGAAGATTAAGAGCAACATCATCATTGACATTAGATGATCTAGGTAAATTAATAGAACCACATGCAGCCCCGCTAGCACTCTCATTGGAAGCATGCTGGATATCTGACTCCACAGTGTCAGAAAGTAAAGATTGTGTGGCAGCTGAAAAATCCAAATCAGTTCGCTCTGGATCTACATCCCACAACCTCGTGCCTCCTTCCTTATACTCATTCTTTTTATGAGTAAGAAGGCGCAAGTTGGAATGCACATAAACAAGCTCTTCCGCCTTACTTGCTGCCAATCGGTTGCGTTTCACTGAGTGGATAAAGGAGTATGTACTCCAATTTCGCTCAGCTGAAGAGGAACTAGCAACCTATTGAAACAAAGTGAGAGGAACTTATAATTATAACGCTGTAAATCAAACTTTAAATTTGAAGTTAACCATTTTATTATTTTTAAAATAGTAAACAATATAATTTAGAGAGTGCAATAAAAACTAAGTAACTTACTTGTGATAAAACTTTGATCGCAAGAGCTTGGAGATGTGGTGTTGTAAAGCCATTGACATACCACCAAGAATGAGCATCCATCCTATACTTGTCAATTGAAGCACCAATACTTTGATTTTCACCAGCTACAAAATCAGCAAACTCAGCTCTAACTAAATACTCTGTTTCTTGATCGGGGAAGAGTCTACTAAGTGCTTTCCTACACCCCATACCAACTTCTAGATCTGAATATGGTTGCACTCTTGATGGCAAAGCAAGAATCTCATCACTATAATACTTGGGAGTCAATGCAAATGCAAGAAGATGTAGTGGGGTGGTCATTTTGTTCCACCGCTCAACACAAATTGTTTGCACCTCTTTGAAGAAAGTTTCTTCAGGATCTTGCTCTTTTTCGTTGATGATGATTTTCATTTGCTCAATCATTGTATCAATGCCATCATATACCTCTCCCAAACATGGCTTATCCATGTCAGTAAAACGGATCATACTCATGATGGGCTCAGTGAATCTAAGAAGATATTCTGCTCGTTCCCACCAAGTGTCATCTAGGATCATCCGTTTTACATTTGTTGCCCTTTCAGTATTGGATTGCCTCCATAGTGACCAACTTTGACTAATAACCATGCTAGAAAGTGCCCCCCGCACCTTCACAAGTCTCCTCAAGACAATCGTGTTCGATGCAAATCTAGTTTCTGCAACCTATTCAAAAATTTAAAATTAAAATAAAAATATAAATAAGACATGCTTGAGTTTAAAAAATAAAATAGTAATTACTAAAGTGAAATGTAAAATTTAAAAGTTGAAGTGTTTCAATTACCTTCAACAACTCCAACATTGAAAATGATCTAAAAATGGCCTGTGACATTTGATGGTTTGTGATGAACATTTGGATCTCTTCAGCTTCAGCATACATTTGTTTGATCCAATTTATTTTCGCACCCAACTTTTGTAGCATGAGGTTAAGAGAGTGAACAGCACAAGGTGTCCAAAATATGTGCTCAAATCGTGTCTCAATCAACATGCCTGCAGCTCTACAGTTCTTTGCATTGTCTGTTACTACTTGGATAACATTTTCAGGACCCACATCTTGAATGCACTGTATAAGGATGTTAGCAATAAATTGTGCATCCTTCACTTGTCCTTCACAATCCACGGCTTTCAAAAACATTGCCCCTTTAGGGCACACTGCAATCACATTGATTAATGGCCGGTTTTTGACATCCTTCCATCCATCAGAAATAATTGACACCCCTGTTTTTTTCCATGAATTTCTAATGGGAATCAATGCATTGTTTATGCCTTTTACCTCCTTTGCTAGTAAGGTGGTACGCACCTTCTCATAACCTGGCCCTGTGTACCCTTGTGGACAGTCACTTGCCTTTCTCAACATATCCTGCCAATATGGTGATCTTACAACATTAAATGCCAAACCGTTTGCATATAGACATCTTGCAACGGCTTGATCTGCAAGGTCTCTAGCTTCAAGCTTAAATGCAGTTTCTAATGGCCCCTTGCTTCTCTTCACACCAACAGGATCATCTTCACTTCTACCCAAAAATGGGTGGCTCTCTACTACATCATCAAAGTCACTATGTGTTGGAGAAGGAGGAGGCCTCTTTGATCCCCTTCCACTTCCACTTCCTCCTCCTCTCAGCAAAGGATGGTTTGTGGCATGACCAGCTCTTGCATCTGCTTCCTCTTGCTCTTTAATATATGCTGCTACTTTGTGAGGATGTAACCTTTTACCATTTTCTCCTGCACATACATTGATTCCTTGTCGAGGAATGGCACATAAATGGAATTTCACACGACTGTATGAGCTAGTATACTGAACTTTACAATGATTGCATATCCAAACAAATGTTCCTCCCCCTTTAATTTGTCGTATAATTTGTACATATTTCCATAGAGGTGAATTTGGGTCGGTTTTAAAGGTGGGTCCATCAATAGAAGCAGAACTGGTTGCCATTATATTTCCTACAAAAAATTCAAAAAATAGTTATTGAATATTGAACAATAAATGTAAAAAACATATAATGCAAATATCAGCATTATGATTAAATAGTAAATACAATTATGCAAAATACTTCAATTTTTATTACTAAAAATAACAATTTAAATTAATAAACGTTTAATATGCTTACAATTTAATAAAGCATGGTTCTTGTTCTTCGAAACATGCATCAATTGTTCTATGCCGGATTGGCCAAACATTCAAATTTTTGTGATTGCATATTGGAGTGTGTATGAAAAATGATTTGGGTTGATGATTAGTACTAGGGAGTATCCATGTAATTACTAATTAATAATTTAATATAATTACAATTTAATAATTTATATTTTTAATTTTAATTTTAAATTATAATTGATTATTATTTATTAAAATAAAAAATAGCAACATAAATAAATTTTAACATTAAATAAACAAAATAATAATTAGATTTATATTTATTATTTACATTTAGTGAATTTTAAAGTTTTAAATTTTAAAATTTAATTATATTAAAATACTAAAATAAATTTAATTTTTTATATATAATAAAATTATAAATGTAAAAACATTAAATTGTATAATATTAAATATTATCACAATAACAAATTTTTATTGTGATAATATTTAATATTATACAATTTAATAGTTAATAGTTAATATTTAATAAATAAACTAAAATTAAAAAATAATAATAGTTAATAACTTAATAGTTAATAAATAAACTAAAAATAAAAAATTATAACTATTATAAAATAATATATTATTTTTATTATTTATAAATTTCTAAACTATAGAGTATAAACTATAAAAAAAATTCGATTTCTCAGAAATCCCTAAAAATGGCGGATGGCGGATGTCGACACACTGGAACTTTGTAAACTATAAAAAAAATTTGATTTATGAGAAATACCTAAAAATGGCGGTCGGCATAGCAAATTGAAAACGCCTGAGATCACGTGAAATCGCGTGAGGAAAGAGCCGGCTTTCTGCTGTCAATGGCGTGTTCTTCTTGCGTGACCAGAGGAAAAATACGAGCGACCACGGCTGTGTTTGCAATGGCGGATGAAAACAGACGAAAACACTAACAAAACGTGCGGTCGAAAACAATGCAAATAGGTTAGGGTTTTTCATTTAACCATTCGAAGTCGCAAAAAGTTTTCGAAAACCATACCGGAATCGGAATGAAAACGACACGTCACCAAAAAAACGGCGTGATTCGACAAAAAATCGGCGAGATTCGTGGAAACGTTTTTTCACCAAAAAATCCGAACCCTGTTCGAATCCGCAGGGTTTCCAGAACAAATCCGTTTGGAAACGTATCCGTACCCGGAATCGGCAGGGTAAAGGGCCGATTCCGGGAACATAGGTTATAAACTGTTTGTAATCTCTCTCTATATCGCTTCCAGGATGGATCGAGAAGTAAGAAGGTGATGAGAGATTGCTTAGTGGTGAAAAGCTTGAGGCATCTTGTGAGGAAGTCATGCCGACCAAAGAAATGATCAAGCGTGAAGTCATAATTTGCAGCCATGGGACTGAGTTGGTGGCTAGAGGGGGCTCACTTCTAGAAGTCTTCTTTGCAATCTCTAAAGTAGGGATCAAGAGGGAGTTTTGTAAGTCATTGAGAAGAAGTGAAGATTATTGTATTGTAAGGCTAGGTTCTAAACCCTTAGAGGATCCCTTCAGCTGTTGAGATCAAAATTGCTCAAGACTGTCATCTGGATTTGACATTGGTAGCTCCTCAAACCTATTCAGAATAGTGTGATCTGGGATGAGGTCGAGGAGGACTATCCTGAACTCTCTACAGTACCAAAGGTGTGCATTGGAAAACATTTATCTAAGGCAAGTGTTGCAGGCAATCTTGGATGAAGAGGTCAGAAGGTTGATGCAAGTGCTTGAAGATTCAGAGGGAGCCTACTAAACCTGAAGAAGATGGTAATCTAGTTGATCTTGGTTATTTATGTTGGTTTATGGAAACCAATTTTTAGAAGCTTAAGGAAGCTACAACTAGTTTAGATTTGGTAGATCCTACTATGTACAGTTAGTTGATTGGATTGTTAATGTATCTATACTAGACCAGATTGCAATAAGTGCATTTTGTCAAGTTCATGTGTGAACCAAGGCAGGTACATCTTGTTGCAGCGAAACATATCCTGAGATACTTGCGTGGCACAGTTGGATATGGGTTGAGATATTCTTTAGGTATGGACTTGGAGCTGTATGGTTATACTAATTCTTATTGGGCAAGGAGTGTCACTGATCGGAAGAGCACCTTTGGATGTTGCTTCAGTTTGGGATCAGTTATGATATCTTGGTGCAGCAGGAAGCAATCATCTGTAGCATTGAGTACAACAGAGGCAGAGTATATTGCAGCTTGTGTGGCAGCTCAGGAAGCAATGTGGCTTCATAAGCTCCTTGCAGGATAGTTTGGACAATCAATGGAGCCTACTATCATTCATTGTGATAACCAGAGTTGTGTGAAGCTTTCTGTCAATCTTGTGTTTCATGACAGAAGCAAGCATGTTGAGATCAAATACCATTATATTAGAGATATGGTATTGAGGTATATCAACACTGATGAGCAGACGACAAACATTCTCACCAAGCCTCTCTCCAGGATAAAGTTTGTGTACTTTCAAGAAAAGCTTGGTATAGTGGAGAATACAACCTTAATTGAGAAGGAGTCTCAATATCAATGATCCTCTTTAATGAGTTCTTCTCTGTGAGAGAAGTTCGAGGTGAAATCCCTTGTTAATGCATTCTTCTCTGCAAGAGAAGCTTGAGGTGAAAGCCCTTGTTCCACCCTCTAGGAGAGCCATGGTGGATGTCATGTGTGTGACTCCATGACAACATCACATGAGAGAGTCTGTGATGATTTTATTGTACTTGTGTTTCACCCTCTAGGAGAGCCATGGTGAAAGTCATGTTGAGGTGACAACATCACGCAAGAGATGAACACTTGTACATACCATACATGGTTGTAGCCATAATGGTTGATATCACGATGAGGTGATATGTTTTTTTTCCACATATGGTTGTAACCTTTGTGGTAGATATCACAATGAGGTGATATCGTTTCCTTTTTCCACATATGGTTGTAGCCATTGTGGTAGATATCACGATGAGGTGATATCTAATATCACGATTAGGTGATATCGTTTCCTTTCCACATATGGTTGTAGCCATTGTGGTTGACATCACGATGAGGTGATGTGTCTTGTGCAGCAGGAAGTATTCCTCCCTAGCTGAGAGGGAGTGTTGATGTAATTGCAGCTTTGGGCTTCATACTTCCTTATTTATATGTGATTATTTAATGTAAAGAGATGCTTCACATGGCAACTTTGTAATTATCTTCTTGGCCAACCTTCCTTGTAAATTGCATTTATTAAATTGAAATTGTATTTTTATGATGGCTGACCTCGCATGAAAAGGTGCGACCTCTCTCGTTCAAGTTGTATAAATACAAGATCATTCCACTCCATTTGTGCATCAATGAAGTTTGAGCATTTCTTCTCTTCTAAGTGCGAATTCTTCAAGTGCAGATTGCAAATTATCAAGCGCAGATAGCAAATTTCTTTAGGGCAGATCTGAGTTACAAGGAAGTGCTGATTACTTGTTATCATTGCATCTTGTGAAGGTACTGCATATCGGCCTTGAGATTGGCCTCATTGTAATGAGACTTGTTGCCATTATTGATATATAATAGAGAGATATTTGTTGCTGGATTTTTCCCCTCAAGAGGAGGGTTTTCCCAGGGTATTTGCTGTGTCTTTGTGTCTGCTTTTGAAATTAATTTTTGTGCATTAAATCTAATCATAAAAATTAATTTCTGGGTATTTAAAGATTTATTCTCAAGATGACAAGATTGAAGATTCTATTGAAGAGGTTGGTGCTCCATATTGACGAGGTTGGTGTCTCATATCAAAGAGGTTGGTGTCTCTTGCTGAGTTGATGCTCAGTTGTGGGTATTGGTGTCTCTAGTGGGTTGGTGCCTTCAAATTCCAAGTGGGGATTGGTGTCTCTAGTTGGTTGGTGCTCACAAATTGTATAAGAGGGGATTGGTGTCTCCTGTAGGTTGGTGCCTACAAAGATTGTAAAAGATTTATATAAAAGAAATATTTTGCCGTGGTTTTCTCTCGTAAGGGTTTCCTCGTAAATCGTGTGTTCTTGCTATTGATATTATGCAATTGATGTTATTGTAATTGTTAGCTTGAGAAAGTAAAAGATTGTATTATATTGATTCATGGCGCCCCGCCCCCCTCTCAGTGTAATTGTGTGCTCATTACTTCCCTAATATACTTGTGTAGGCAAAGTAGGATTGCACATTGAAGTACAAAATGCTTGTGAAAATGCCACAATGGAAGTGCCCAACATTTTTGATTATTAATGGTTTTGCTTTAGAAGGTGGGGGAACTATGAACAAGCTCTTTAACCTATCCAAAAAGAATGGGTGTGTGAGATCAAATAACATGGAACATGAGAGTTTGCATGGTTAAAAATGGATTGGCAAAGTCATGATAAAAGTGTAGATGGAGAACATATTGAAGGAAAAAATTTAACTACAAGCATAAGTTTGATCGACTTTGAAGGGAGTAAAATTTATTTTGGGTCATTATCTGTAAGCTCACCAATGTGTTTGGAATTAATGACATGTTAGCCTTGCCATGTTATGTCAAGTTGGTGTCATCATCATGTATAAATACAAACAAGTGATATCATGGTTGGATACACATACTCAATGAATAAAATACTAAATGACTATTAATTACCTTCTCTTTTATTATTGGGAGTCCTCTATACCTGTGTAAATGCATGTGTGGATTGGTGTAACCTTCAGATTTGGTATTAGAGTGAAACAAATCGTAGTGCAATTGATTACAAACAAAGGTGAGAGTGAGATAGAGAAGTTTGTGGTAGACCTTGTACTTGAGGTGATTAAGATTTTATTAAATTTGCATTTTTTATTTTTGTGGGAAGGGGTGGTAGGAATGAAAACCATCTTTTAATGGTGGTGGGTCGTTGGATTGATGATGCACAACTTGAGAGTTGAAGGCAAGATAAGAAGGGGTAGGTTGAGTTAAGATAAGAATTATAGACTTCAAGTTGGTAGATTTGTAATATGTTGCCCTGTTTTGCCTTGAGTTTTTTTTTGTTTTGGTTTGTTTTTTGCAATGGTCTTGAGATGACAAATAAAGCACAAATAATAAAATAACTCACAGCAAATAAATAACTCAGAAATATGACAATATTCAGAAATACATATAGCTGAAAATTCCTTATTTTATTTCTGATCTGAAAATACAAATTTCTTCAAATGTAAGATCAACTCAAATCATCAAATAGCATTACATATCTGTTTCAAACATAGCCAAAAAAATCGATAGAGGTTGATAATCTTTTGTACTTGCAACCAGCCCTTGTAAGCTCACAAAAATGGATGCCACAACAATAAGTGAATTCTTTTGCTGATAAGACTGAAATGCAATGCAACAATAACCCTAGGCGTCACTTCCAAGCCAAACCAACAAAGCCAAACCCTAACTGGAGGCTCCAGGAACTCAATGCCACTCCCAAACTGGTATGACCGACTGCAAGAAGGGTACGACCCACCAAGGAAGTCACAATAGCAGACAATCTTTCCAAAGACCTCCTTCTATCTGTCTCTATTAATCAGATATGCAATATTCTCCCTCCAGAATTGAAATTAAAACTTCAAAAATATGCCCAGCTGTGATCTCTGTAATGAAATCACCAAGATATTCTCCAGATTATGTCTCTCAACAACGTGGAGAATGTTGCCTGCAAGGGGTTTTGTCTTCATAAACCTGAGAAGAATAGTCTCCTCCAAACAAGAATCAATATCCAATATCAAATAGAGCATCAGTGAGAAAATGAGCTCCAAAAACCTTTTTATCTCTTCCTCCAAAACCCACACCCATGATGGCATTAAATGCACTTTAATTTAAATTTTAAATGTCCCCATATAAAATCAACTTACACCCCACCTGGTCAATAAAATAAAAGATATTGGGATGCACAATATTTTATAGGCCCAAAATGATAATATATCTGGGAGGAGAGGCAAGAAATGGCAGCAGCAGTTCAGATTTAATTTCTTTTCTTATAGTCTATTTTTTTCCGCAGAAAATGGACGAAAACAATCAAACACAGTAATTAGAGAACAAAAACCATCACCAAGAATGAAGTTTTCAATCACCCAGATTATTCATGCAGCTCTTCACCCAAGTCTTTCATCCATACAGTCAGAACCAAAGTTGGAAAACTCGGACTTGGCAGCCCAAAATAGGACTTGGACTCGGCATGGACTCGGCAAAAAACTTGGCTTGGACTCGACAAAGAAGAAAACCGTAGTTTTACAAAAAAATAAAAATAAATTAATGCAATTAGAGAACATAAGAGCCTAATTGATTATCAAGTTCTCATAATTCAAATATTACACATGTTATATGATCTTCAAACACTCAATATTTGAAATTTCATCATTCATACTCTAGTTTCAAATTTTGAAATGAAAAAAAAAACAAAAAACAAGTTTTAAACATTCATAGTCATTATTTCCAGGCAATGCCAAGAGTCCTAAGTTGGGATTCGGGAGTCTGATTCTAGGACTCGTGCGAGTCACTCGCCAGGACTCGGGAGTCCTACCCTAGACTTTCCAGGACTCGGCTCGGGAGTCCTTGGCGAGTCAACTCGATGAGCCCTAGGACTTGGGAGTCCCAAGAGTCTTTTCTAGGACTCAGAGAGTCCTCAAACTATGGTCAAGACCGATCGTCCATATAGTTCTGATACTGCATGCTCAAAATAGAGGTCTCTCTAAGTGCTATCTAGGCTGAGACAATTTTATTTATCTCAACAAAAAGGATTGTGAAAGTTGTGATGGGTGTCTATGGACTGTTTGTTCATACCTATAAAAATTGCTCGACAAAGATGAAACACCAAGGGGATTGGAAGAGCTTGACTCCTTTGATTCCTTGTCCTAATAAAATACTCTAATGACACAAAAGAAGGCTGATGACTTTTCAACTTCCATCCTCGTGTGCGCAGAAAAACAAATAAAAAAATGTTTTATGTACAGAATTAAATATTCTTTAAAGCAAACCTATTATACTTTGGATCAATATTCCCAACACTATACACCCTTGGCATGCATACTCCAGCTATGGATGATTGAGAATGATATTTATTGTTCTTAATAATGCTTTCTTCAAAGAGATTTAAAGTGCTTAAAAGTACAAATTTATTTCTAAGAAAGCTGTTTATCTTATTAGCAGAAATAAGTTATCCTTAAAAGTGGCATGTATATTGGATATCTGCATATAATCTTCATCTGCATTTAATTGAGATTTTCATGATTTCTCTTTTCCCTTTTAGCAGCTGTGCATACTTGTAAATACTGTTGTAAACCTTGTTCATGTATGAACCTAGAGATTCTACAATCTTGTAAGAGAATATAAGGGCAACCTGCCCGTAACTCCTACATGGCTCAGCCACAACTATTGTTGATTACATCATAGCAAAATTGAAACACCTTTAATTGTTTGCTACATCTCCCTTTTTGCATTGTGTTGAATTTCATTTCCTGCAATTATTTGAGAAGGGAAACAAAGAAATGTAGCAAAGTGTTTTAAATTCGAGATAAATGGGATTTTTTTCTAAAGCAGATTAAATGAACAGAAATGTTTTTCCTTATTTTCTCAAAATCAGTGTAATTACTAAAGACATAATATTTTTATTTGACATGTAATTTTTTTATTGTCTTTGATTTAGGTGGCATTACTATTGTTTGAGACACTTTTACTGCTTGGTTATTTTGCTTTGCTTCATTCTGGTAATCAAGCTGTACTTCGTTGGGGGAAAAGCCCCACAATTCTTCACAAGGTAAGAAACTAAATTATGCTTTTTTTACGGTGCACAAGTGACGATAAATATATGATGTCAAACAATTGGGTTTTTTATATCCTTTCAACAATTTTGTTTTGATATGGCGAGATTGTTTTTTCATTTTTCATTGCTTTTAGTTTGTTGAGGATCTAGACTTAGTAAGGATCAGTGTTACTGGATTCGGAGCTGGCACAGACTTGGCAGGCTGATTATGGACTTTGACTCAACACAAAAACTCTCTGCAGATTCAATAATTAAAAAAATCAAATATGATATATACAGATTTTTTTAAAGAAGCACATGTTTTTCTATTCACTCTTCTTGAAACCAACATTAAAGACAAAAAAACTAATTAGTTACAAGCTACTCTGTCTACATACACAAGTATACATCAAACAAATGAGTACAAAATTGGATTTGAGTTGAAGGAAACATAATTTCTTAAATATATAAAAATTCGTAAGTGTTTTTGGTTTACAAAACTCATGAATTAAGATATTAATGGCACCAAAAAAAAAAAAAGAAGAACATGGAGCCATGAACTAAGGTAGAGAGGAGCTTGTGTCACTTGGCCTAGCATCGCTAGCTCTATTGTGGGTGCTGCGCTTGTGTCCTAGATAGATCCTCAATGTTGTTGCAACGGTGATACTTCAGTGTTTGTCAGCAATTGTGATACCTCAGCATGTGTCAGCAACATCAAAGGTATTTACTTGTGCTTTCTCCACCTCTACCATTGTTACTACTTCTACCTCAAGTTCAACTTGATAAAATCATGTGGTCATCCTTGGCAAACATCGGATCCTCAACCTTTGTGATCCACTTTGATAATGGATCAACCTCTTATGTAATGCGAGATAAATTTGAGCTCAAGATTTGCTTGTGATGGATGTGGAGATTGTAACAAACATAGACAAAGTCATTCAAGCTAAATTTCATTGTTCAAGATTAATTCAATAAATTGAAAAGTACGATCTAGGAAGCTTTTACTTGGTTTGTCTTAGTTGCCTTACACATATCTTGTGTGAAAAGGCCCCCTTGTGCAAATCTAAAGATCCCAATTTCAGAAACAATTGTTGTTTAATGTGAGAATTTGTTTCTGTCAACTCTTATGATTGTGTAGAGCCCACCTCAAAACATCCACATTGTCCTTGAAGTCTAAATAGAATTGTAATGCTAGATTTAGGAAGTGACCAGCCACGCGTAATTTCTTGTGAAGTTGATGGTGCTATTGCTGATCAATGCTTTCACATATGGGACAATATTTTTTTGTCAACCCTGCTATTGATGGCATTGTTGGTCTTTTTGGCCTTATCTGTTTGATAAGATCCACACATAATAATGGAAATAATGCAATGTAGAAGATAGATCTCACACAACACAAGAGATGTTTGTGGGACAAAATTCCCTCATATCTAATATATGTAGAAATTAAATCAACCCTTGAGTTAGGGTTACACCATACAATAATCCTTATGGAAAGAAGCCTCTCAACGCTATATCTTCAAGAGATCTCAAGTGCAATACCATACTCAACACATATCCTTACAATAGTAATCACCTCCTTTATATAGACCTAATAACATAATAGAGGGGTAATCCCAATGAAGGCCTACTTATCACTTGATATAATTAATTGCACAAGTTGTCCACATAGCCCAATATAATTAACTTAAGTGACATGCCACATGTTAGCACCTCCATCCATCTAAATACATTATAATATCATAGCCGTAGATACATAATATGCCATCTCTCCTTGATATGTTTCATCCTCGTAACTTGAGAAGAAGCCAAATAGTATGATTGTATGACTATTGCAAATCACTACAAATATGATGCCATGACCAATCCTCTAACCATCCATACTTGATCTTTGCAATGGTTTTAGCTTGATGGTACCTATATCCCATCCTTGATGGACTTTTTGTTCAATCCATTTGATTTCATTCTCATCATAGTATGTCTTCGTTGTTTACCATTAATAGTCATTACTTTTATGTTGCCACTAATTATTGTAGTTTTTCCTTTGATTCCATGTAGATGTATAATGATTGCCTTGCAAATTCCTTATGTTATCATGCCTCCATGATTCTTGCCTCTCACAATGATGTGGATGCCTATATATTACACCCTTTGCTATCTTTGAATCCTTTTTTGTTTCTTCGCCCTTCGTTGTTGCTCACTTTGTTGACTCAGGAAGGAAAACAAGCATTTCATCCCTTTCCTTGATATCCATCTCTTGTTGTGTGACCTTTGATTCTTTGGTGCAGTCTTCACTAACTTCTTTGGTTTTTCCTTTGGTCTTCATTATGTGTAATATCCTATAATGTAACTTTTTTCCTCCAATACCAAAGCTTCATGCACTTCTTTTGCACATTAATGTTTTGTAATAACCCTTAGGGGGCGTTAGCTCAAATCCACAAGATTTTTTTTGCAATTACATGAATCCTAGGTCTTTTTGATCACCAAGTGCTTGATGTGGGCAAGGTGAGAGCATATGGAGACTATAATGAGAACAATGGAATTACTAAGAAAGAAATTGGCGGCTAGCCAACCAAATTATGATATATTTATTTTGTGCTTATGTTTTTCTCGTGAAAGGGTTGCCTCCACATAAATAATTGTGTTATGATATATTTCTTTTGTGCTTATTTACTTGCAATTGTATGATTGATCTATTTTTTTGCACATACCTCCTCTCATAGATTAGTGTAGGAAGCATATTCCACACCTTTGCTTTCTTTCAAGTACCGTTGTGGTTTGGGCACTTGAAATAGATTAGATTAAAGATCAAAATGAACATGTCTAGTTGTTGAACTCAGAATTTGTTTTTGAGCCCTTTGAGGTTGTGCACTAATTGAGGAGGTTTGTCCTTGTGTATATCTTCCAAAGTAGAATAAAACCACTTAGGTCTTTGATGCACCTCAGGAAAACTATGCATTGGCTAAACCTCAACAAGAGTGGGGACATTGCTACATCTTTAATAGACTAATGCTGTAGTTGTAGCCAAAGATTGATGGATTAAGTACAAGATGAAGTGAAGGGTTGGTCTTTCAAAGGCATCACAACACTAAACTTTGGAACTTTACTAATTGCATATCGAACACAAGCAAAATGGCTCTATTTCCTTCACATCATCTCAACTAATTATATTATTTTGTTAGTAGAAACATTAATGAGCCTATAGGCCTTATATTGATCACTCTAGCCAACAAAGAAATATTTATTTCTGTTGAGAGTGTAGTTAGTCCTTTTCTTAGTAGGAACCAAGGTATATGCAATTGAACCAAAAACACACAATATTGTTACCTTAGGTTTATGGCCGGACCAAGCTTCTTCTGATGTGACATCTTGCAAGGCCTTGTAATGACTCCTATTCAGAAAATAAATTGCTCTACTTGTAACTTCTCAATATTTGTATGGCATGTGTGTACTTTAAATCATGTATTGTGCTATCTCCATAATAGTCCTGTTTTGCTTTTTTTCCACACTATTTTGTTGTGGAGTGTATGGTACAGATAATTAGCACTGAATACCTTGTTTGTCACAATTTGCTTTGAATTTTGTGGAAGTGAATTCATTGCCATTATCAAATCTTAAGAGTTTTGATCTAATGCCTTGTGTGCATTTCTACCAATGCCTTGAATTTTGCAAATACATCAAAATAATCTTTTCTTTTTGAAGAAGTAGACTCACATCTTCCTAGAGAAATCATCCACCAACAACAAGAGATACCTTGGACCTAGTATAGCAGGAGATTTTCATAATGGCTCGCATTGATCTACATGAATGAGATCTAAGAATCTCTTTGTATAATGGGCCTCTTCAATAGGAAAATAATTTTGCTTTTGTTTGCCAGACAAACAACCTGCACACATATCTTGTTTTTAATTGATAGGAGGCAAGTTTTGAACCATGTTGGCTTTTCTAAGTTTGGCCAAATATTGAAGGTTTAAATGTCTATTTCATAGTAACAGAAAATGCAAAAAACATGCAAGTAATCATGTTTTAAATGCACTAGTGACCTTTGGTGTTCCATTTTGACTTGTTTGCCCCAAGTTAAAAAAAAATTGGTCAAACTTGGGTCCAATTGGGAAAAAATGTGTTTAAAATGCGTGTAATGGAAAAATAAGCAGTTTTTTCACATAACTTGTGGGTTTTTTCTATAAAACCCTCAAAATTGTTTTTTGTCATTTTTTCAATTTCAAGTAGCAGGTAAACAAATTTTCAGACTTTCTTAGGAAATTGCAAATATGGAACTAAACATTTTGTGATTGTTAAACTAGATGTACGGTGATCTTTTTTTGTTTTTTTAATTTATTAGAGGTTGCTAGGGTTAGGAAAGTTACAATTTTTTGGGTAAAACTAAAGTTCGCAGCCTGTTATGTGTTTATAATTACTTTCTATTAATTCTAATAGCAATGGGTACTAAAGTGCTTTTGCGTTTATCCCATATTTCATCATGCCATGGGAGATATTTTGTATGGGCATATTAGATTTCAGTAGTAAAAAGCTGAAATGCAACTTTTCTCAAAATGAAAATGGCGGGAAAATTAATCATTTCAAATGGCACCTTACAAGGAGACTAGGACATGGAGTTGAAGCTTTCACAAAGAAGTGTCTTTTGGATGTGATCGAATAAGCAAGGTTGTTAGTTAATGTATAGGTAGAAAGTAAGGCGAAAAAATCCAAGACTACCTTGGGTTCATTGACATGAGCTTCTAGTGAGGGTGATGATGATCATGGTGGAACAACAATTATTGGTGATGATGAGTAATATATACCATGAAGGAATTATTCTATTTCTTCATAGGGCACACCCTTTTTTCGTGTTGCCACCAAGTAACACTTTCAAAATATGTAATATTGGTGGTGGAAGGGTGAATGATTTTTTACACCTTGCATCAAACTTGGATCCCGACTATCATTGAGGAGCACAAGATGAAGGAAAAATGTTTCTGTAGATAAGTTAGGTAATAGCAAATTTTTGGTATTACTTGAGCATTCCATTTAATGTTGCTTGATCTCCCTATTGATAAACCATGGTTGATGCAATTGGTATTGTAGGTCTTAGTTTCAAGGCCCCATCATCTAAGAGCCTCAAGGTTGACATGCTGAAAGCAATGGTGCAAGATGTTATTGAGGTGGTTATTGAGTGTTGCAAGTAGTGGGAAATTACAAGTGGTAGCATTATGTTTGATGGGTGGACTAATAGAAGGAATTGTACATTGATCAACTTTCTTGTTGCATTCGAAAGTGGCACAATCTTTTTGAAATCAATAGATGCATCGAATAAAGTTAATAGCCAACTTGTTTTCATAATTTGATGAGGTTGTGATGGAGGTTGGGCTACAAGATGTTGTCCAATTTAGTATAGACAATGCAACAAATTGTGTGGTAGGAGACAAATTTTTCATGAAAAAGTATTCAACATTGTTTTGGAGTGCATGCGTGGCACATTGCATTGATATGATTTTTTAGGACATTAGAAAATTTGATTGGGTTAAATCTATAGTAAAGAAGGGGAAATGCATCACCAAATTCATTTATAACCACAAAAGGGTGTTGAGCATGTTGAAAAGAATTATTGAGAGAAAGGAGCTTGTGAGATATGGGCAAAAGTTGTCACTAATTTTTTGCAATACAAAATATGTGCTCAAAAGATGAACCTCATAGACATGTTTGTTTCATTAGATTGGTAAATGCTCCTTTTCTAATTAGAGGGATGGAATTGGCATTGCACATCTTGTGTTTGATGAGCATTTTGGACTGATGCATAAGAGATTGTGCAAATTTTAGAGCTTATGGTCATAGTACTAAGATTGGTTCATGGGGAAAAATCCACCATGGATTTTCTATTAGGCCATGAATAGGGTAAAGGAGGCAATATGGTCCAAAATGTAAAATGAAGAAAGGTGATTCATGCCACTTTGTGAGATCATTAGTGCTAGATGGGATTGCCAAATGCATTTTTATATCCATGTTATAGGCCACTTCTTGGATCTCTCTACCTTTTGCAGTCCATCATTCAAGTAGGGTGGAGAAGTGAGTTTAGGGTTGTTCAAATCCATTTCCACATTCTTTCTCGATATAGAGGAAAGACAAGCAGCCACAATGGTGTTGCCATTGTACATGCAAGCAAAGGGCTTCTTCTTCGACATATATGCGATAGAATCAAGGAAGATAGTAACACTGGGTATTAATTTCTAATAAATTCAATCAGTTGGCTTTATTAATAAATTCACTTTTGTGACTAATCTAATGTAAGTTTAATGGTGAGAGTACTTTGAGCATGAGATCAAATCACTTTGTTGGGTGGCAATATGGATTCTAAAACAACTATATTATTCTTCTAGTTATTAGTGTTCTTAGAGCTTATTTGAGCATATACACTCTATGAAACACAACCAATTAAGCCAAAAACAAATGAATGGTTTGGTCTTCGTCCGCCACAACCTTCATCTATGCTCGAAGAAAATTTGAGGTTAGAAACATTCCAATTATGACTTATACTAATTTTCTATTTTTATAACATATTGTAGTAGGTTGAGAAGTTTTGTCTCATGAAGCAATAAGATATATAAGGGAGATCATTTAATGAGAAAAGAAGATCAACCATTGGGGGATAAATATTATGTGACTTTGGAAGTAAATATTACAGCGAAAGAGGATGAAAACCCTCCTGTTGATGTGGGTTTTGTGACCTTAACCAACATTAGAATAAAATACCCAATAGAGTATCCTATTCTCTCTTGAACAAAGACTCCAATGTGCTAAACTAAGTGATCACAAAGTAGACTCCAAGGTTCGTGGTGCATATAGGATAGTCTCAATTGGTTTGATGTGTTTTGCTGGTATTTCAAGGGGGACTTACGCTCAACGCTATCACTTTAGACTTTGAATGTTATGGATGATGAATGGTGAAATTCTATTACTACCAATTTAAGAAAAAGAAAAAAAGGATAAAGGTTTGGAGACTAAACTAATTCTAAACTACTCCTATGAACTCAAGAGACAAGTGTTGGATGGTGAAATTTAAACCAATCCTTGCTTTGCCAAGTACAATGACTACAACTAGACAAAGATGGTGCAATCTTCAAAGGGGTTTGCGAATGATATCCTATTACTCAAGACCATCATCATTTCGAACAATGAATATAAGTAATAGAATTCGAATTCAGTAATTTAAAAGTTCAGACTAACCTTGCACATCGAATTGAAAATTATTCAATTGAAAAAGGTATGAACTAATTTCACCATAATCAACACTATCAATCTTTCATTGACTTAAAATTGCTGAAAACAAATCTATTTTATTGAAGAAATATGAAACCATGCAAGCTTTCAAATTAACAAATCCTCAATAATGAATCCAATTATTATTTTTAATAGCACTCTTAGCAACATTTTAACAAGTCTCTCTGAATAAATGAAATGAGTGGAGTTTATATAGGCACCCCAATTACAAAGCAACGATCCAGATTGATTTGAGATCAATGACCAAAATTATTTCCAGAAACCCTAACCCTAAAAAGCATAACTAACTTCCTGGACACATGGCACAAGTAAAATGAACCACTTGGAGCATAGAAAACGGTGACACCCTACAAGCTAATCAAGCGAGCGAGAATCCAAAATGCAATTCCCCTTGGCTTGTTCTCTGGCTGCAAATGCAAGAAACTTTGTCATCACCAAGTCGAGCTCCTCCATTGATATGTTTGGCATAGTATCCAACTGCACTCCAATTATGTCCAAGGCTTCAATGCACTGAGTAAAAGTGTTATCCCACCTACCTTCTTGCTTCTGAAAATTGTCCATAAAGGTCAAGAGGGAAGACATATCATCTAGCTGGTTTTCTTTAATAATCTCCATTTCTTTGAAGTAGATATTCATCACACTTTATTTTAAACCTTCCAAATCCAAACCACTTGTATCATGAGTCTCTTGCCCTATTAATCCTTCAAGTGATGTGAGAATTCTAAGCTGTATTTTTCCAAGAGAATTTTTCATAACAACACATTCTTCTTTCATCTCATCATATATCTTTTTCTTTGCTAACAAAGAACAACATTGTGTGTTGAAGTCATATGAGGCTCCATTATCAATAACACCTTCCTGTACTAACACTAGCATGGATATTTCCTTTAAAGCCTTCAAGCGAGGTATCACCTTGTCCTCTATTTACTGGAAATCCTCCTAGCTTTCCTCTATCTAGCGAATCTCAATTACAAGCAAAACTGATTTGTCATAAGTTTGAGCACATCTCTCCAGGAATTGCTCCACTTGCTTTGAGATATTGCTAACCCATCTTCAGGTTGCTTGGCTTGTAATTCTCATTGCCTCAAGGCTATCAGCAAACTCGTGAGGAAGTGAAGATAGTGGAATAAAAGCCTCATTCTCTTGGCGCAGTGGGGCTGTTATTTGTTGAATGAACTCTACCAATCTCAAATTCTCTACCTCTAATCTTTCTTTCTTTTCCTTTGTTTTATCAAATTTTTCCTTGGTGGCCCTTGAAGTGTCTGCTAGCTCATGAAAGTCTTGTTCTATTGTGGTTGGTCCAATGTCTAGTGATGTCACTTCGTAATCCATAGGGGTAATTTGGTCCCTAGGTTTATCAATCTTTGGAACTGCTACTTGCAAAATCCTAGATTTTGTACCATCTCTAATACTCTGAGAATACTTTTTAGGCTTCGTTGGTGTCTTAGCTTTACCAATCCTTTCCAAGAAGTCTTGCATACTTTCAATTGGTTGAATTTCATCTAGTGGCTTAGGTTTCTTCATCAAACTTTCAGTCAACCAATTTGGTACAATAGACAATTCCATCCCATCTTCCAACTGAATATCATCATTAATTCCTTTTAGGGCAGAAATTATCTCATCACCCAATTCTTCATTGGTTTCAAGGATCTCAGTATCTCCCATGCCCTCGATCATAAGTGTATCACCTCCTTCCAAACTCATGAAGGTTTTCTCTTGAAGAAGCTCCAGTTGTTCTATCTCTTGAAATTCAACTTCTTGTTCATGATCTAGTTCATATTCAGCAATGGATGCCTCTTCCACTACTCTGATGGATAGTGTACTTGAAGATGATGGGATTTCATTAACTTTTTGCTTCTTAATCTCTGACTCTTCACTTGCTGTTTCCTTTGCCTTTGCTTGAAGATCCTCAATCGTTGCTTTCCTTTTACTTGGACCTGGAAGTTCACCAAGACCCTCTTCTCTCCTTTCAAATTCAGCTGCTTCTCCCTGACTTTCTTCATTGCTTAGTTTTGTGTAAGTAAGGGAGACACCTTCTTTTCTCAATCTGCTGATTTGGTGATCTACCCACTCCCTGGAATTAGCTATAATATCCTTCATCAAAACATTCAAATCTGTCAACTTAGGTTGTGTCCAGATTGGCAATAAGATAGGCTTATTCTTTTCTTGTTCAAACTGAGGATGTACATATTCTCCATTGTCCTTTACCTGGTCAGGAACATGGAATAAGTCACACTTCTTCACAAGGTCTATTGGAATTCTAGACCACATCTTCTTTCTAACTCCATATTCGTCCACCAAGTTAGATCGATAGTCTTCTATTTGCATGACGTGAAGTGACTTCTTCCTGTGAACTCTCAAGTATGGATCAAAATCTAACCTTGGTTTATAAGTACCCAATTTATAGAATTACAACTCTGATTTTGTTGTCTTGGTTGCTTGCAATGAAGGGCAAACTTCCAACATTTTCCCAATCACAATAGGAAAATTCACTCCTTGTTTATTCTTCTTCTCTTGAATGGAATCCAAGTGCACCAATTGTCTTGCAACTTTAAGCATAATTATCTTATCTGTTGGATACTGTGGGAGTTTATATGGAGCTTCTGCAAATTCATTGACCCTTAAATATGTAAAAGTTGGAAATTGAATGAACCATGATCCAAATTTTTCAAGCAACGCCATAGCCTCCTTGGACAACCTCTTTTGGATTCCTCCTTGAAGTAACCGAGTGATATACATGAGAATGCATCATTGGTTATTTTATAATTGTCCTTGTAGTGCAATTGTAGCTGCGGGTAGCAATCATACGCCTTGAACTGGTTACTCCGAGGTCCAACTTCTTCTTTACACCCTTTGTACTTTGTGAACCGGGCTAAGATCTAGACTATGTAAGAACTCATGTAGAAAGTCTTGGTCTTCTCTAGATTTCTCAGCTGGGTATCAATATTGTCACTTATCAGTTTAGCCCAGTTTATTATTTCTTTTCCTAACACAATCTCCTCCACAAATGAGAACATCCATACTTCAAAGAACGCCCCCTCAGGAGTACCCATAATCTTGTTCAGCATATGGATCATGTTACTGTATTCTTCTTTGAAATCAGTGCAAATTAGCCTCTTGGGTAACTTAGAGCGATGCTTCTTCGGTTCCTTGACCCAGTTGGAATTAACTATATCCACACAAGCTTCTTTTACCTGATCAAACATGGCTTGTGATTCTTCTTGAGTTCTACTCAACATTTTGTGACGACGAGGAATACCAAACACTTCTCTGACTGATTCTTCAGTGAAATACGCCAAAGTGATCCCATTAGATGCTTTGATGGATCGTGTTTGTGGGTTATATCTTCTGGCGCATTCAACTATCAACTCACTACACTGAACTGCAGGTGGAAAACCAGCTGCTTGGTGAAGGCTGCATTTAACCATGTTGGCTGCAATAGGTGTATGCATTTCATGCTGGGTGCCAAACATCATTTTCTTGTGTTGGATTATGTTGAATTGTTCGAAGTTAGTGTCTGCAACTTTCTTCTATTTAGATGATAGTTGGGATTTTGGATAAAATTCCTTGAGAACTTCTTTAACTTGATTCTTTCTAAGTCTTCCAAAGTTCTTCGAGGTAGACATTGCACCTATACAAAGCTTGAAGTTAGAAAACATTCACAAATTGCAAAGAAGGCATTGTGCTTAAGATTTTATGGTTGGAGAGTATTTTAATTAATTAATTAAAAATTCTAGAATTCGACTGCAAAGGCTGATTAGAAAATAAATTTGAATAAAATGAAATTTTATCAGCAACCCTTGTCATCTTTCAAGAACATTCAAAGAATTTTTAAATAATTTACTAGAATTTTGGAGCTGAAAATTAAAGTTTTTCTACAAGTTGAAGATTTAATTTATTTTTCCTCTTCAAATTTGCCAACAGTGACCTTGCAGCTGCATGAGAAATCTGGAAATTGAAGAAAATATTTGGCCTTTTGCTCTAGAATCAAACTTGCAGCATATGCCAAAAAAAAAAAAAATGCTGAAGGAAGCCTATAACTGCAATGGAGCTTGCTGAAAGAAATCCTAACATGTAAATAATGAAAAATAACTCCCAAGCGCCTCCCTTTTATAAGAAAAACCTTCCTTATTTACTTGGTTTGACTTCTCCTCTGATTGGCTGCTTTGTCACAAAAAAACACAAAAAACAATCTTATCCTCTTCTTGATTTTTCTTGGGCGCCCCTTTTGCTTGTTGGTGAAGTTTTCAAATAATAATAAAAACTTAAGTTATTTTCATTTTTCCTTGCTTAGGAAAATCGACTTTTAAGTGGAATTATTCATTTTGGAACTGGATTTTCTCTTTTTCACCAAGGTGACTCTATTGCTTAGTCAATTTTTATGAGTTTCTCCTTGGAGGTATGCCCTCCAACTGGAATTTTCACCATTTCTAGTGGATTTCTAACCTTGAAGAGGGTATTTCGATTTGGAATACTTCAACATGGAATTTTTGATATTTTAACTAGATTTTTGCCATTTGCCTTAGACAATTTTTTTGAATTTTGAGTTGAATTTCCACTTTTACATATATTCGCCCAACTGGAATTTTGCCTCATCAAATTGGATTTCATTCTTGGACTTGCGCGAATTTCAACTGGAATTTTTTGTTATTTTAAGTGGATTTCATTTTCGATGGATTTTTCTTCGCAACTGAATTTCTCAAGAATTCAATTGGATTTTTCTCCATGGGTGCACTTTAAGTCTTGAAAATGATTTCTCCTTGCTTGGGGCGAACTTTATAGGTTTTCTGCTTTGACGCCTTCGAAACCCTAACCCTGAGACTTGCTAAAAATAGAAATTACTAAAAATAGAAAAAAGCAAAAAGCTAAATTTCTAAAAATAGTAAATCCCCGATTGGTCCAAAAATGCAACTTCAAAAAAGTAGAATTCCTAAAAAATAGAAAGTGTCAGAATTCGCCCGTTGAATAGTCCTTTTAACTGTAACAGCCTTTCTGAGCATTCCCGTGGTGTCAAAAACTTCATTTGACCCTCCGAGCACTGACTTGACCAACTCAACCACCTCAAATCTTGACAAATTCTAACTCGAACTCAATAATTGAACGTGTAAACCCATTCCTGCTTTGAAAGAAGCCCAAGGAAATTGAAGCTAATGCCAGAACTAACCCTAACACTAATGCTAAAAAGCAGGGGGTCCCCATTTGCAATGGGACGATGTGTGATTAGGTCACAACACCTCCAAGGAAATTAAGAGACTTAAGGACAAAAACCCTTACTTCTCCTATCAAGTTATTGGATGAAAACCCATTATTCCTCTAGATATCAAGGACAAACATATATGAAAATAGCTGTAAATAGGAAGGAGAAATATAGCATAAAATCAAGATAATCTATTTTTAAAATTATTTCAAAGTGATAAAACTGAATATTATAATAAAATTGATAACTTTTAATTAAGTTATATTTGTAAATATAAATACAAGTATCATTTCTGAGTTAGAATTATTATTTAAAGGAAAAAATAAGAAATGTTCTAGAAAGGGACATTTCAAGCTTTTGGATGCTTGTGAACATGCTTGGTTTGACCAAATAGAAAAAACAAAGGGACATTGACTCTTGCTTCACATATCAAGTCATGATCACCTTAGAGGATATTTGAAAATTTGAAATTCCTAATTTCCAATTTTGTTTTGTATATGATAGTTGACTTATGACTATTGAGTCTATGGCAATAGGTACGATTGATACTTAATGAGAATTCGAAAGTAATTGACAACATTGAGTCTTTATTGATGTCCTATAATTCAAGTTTGGTCTTTACTTCTCTTTCTACACACTTTATTTAGCATGAAATAACATTTAAAGCAGATAGGCGACAATGTTTTCTTCATCCTTCATCTTTAGACTTTCGAATTGCCTCCTATGGGTTAGATGTTTGGCCTTCTTAACTTCTTAACTTGGTCATCCCCTTCATAAGTCTTTTGTAATTTGTCCCACATATCTTTTGTTGATGTGCAATGCATTACTTCGAAAAATATCGATTCAAATAGTCCACATGGAATTGCATTCATGGCTTTGGCATTATTTTCGCTTGCCTTCTTTCTTGCCAAATCCATTTCTAAAGATGATGGTGCAGTATAACCATCCACAATCGATTGCCATTAAGTAGGTTCACATTCTTACCCTCCAGAAGGCATAATTTGTCCCATTAACTAATGGAGCCTTGTTAGAGGAGAATCCTTCTTGGGAGGCCATGTGTGTTCTTAAGATCTTCCTTCTAGCGATTAATCTATACTATGAAGGAACTTGCTTTGATGCCAATTGATGAGCACACACTTATACTCAAAAGGGGGTGTGAATTAGTATAAGACTATCTTTTTTCCTTTTTTAAAATTAGCAACCACAATTAGTTTAAATGCACAATATAAATAAGTAAGAACACGAGGAACACAAGATTTACATGGAAACCCTTACATGAGAAAATCACAGCAAGATATTGCTTTATATAAAAATCTCTTACAAATTTTGTAGGCACCAACCTACTGGAGACACCAATCCCGGCTTATCTTTGTAGGCACCCACTCATTGGAGACACCAATCCCTACCACTAAGCACCAACTTAGCAAGAGACACCAATCTCTTCAAGTAAGAGGCACCAACCTCAAAGTATTAGTCTCTTGAAAATAAGACTCCTTCAAAATTTGCTTTTAATGATCTTCTATAATTTTTTGCTCCTCAAATCTGCTTGTGCTTGTATGATATTTGTAATGTCCCCATTAGGAGTTATACTAGTTTTATCCCAAATTATCAATTCCCCAAGCAATAAAAGAGTTAGAAGGTACCTTGGCTTGATTTAATCCCTGCAAACAAGTTAGAGATCAATTACAATAATAACCTAACAAGTAGAACATCATGATCCATATTAAATTTGCTAATCCAATTATTACATTGCCTTGGGGGATGCTCAACCATGGGGGAGCATGGAAGAGAGTGATTTGATGGGGTGTCTTAGCCTCCTTGGCCCCATGTGGTGCATGCCATTCATATGAGGTGGCCTCATGTGGCACATGCCATTCATATGAGGTGGCCTACCTAGTGAGGATCCCAATTCCCTCATCTTTCCATCCTTTTCCATTCCCTCATGATTGAGCTCCTTATATTGCTACACCATGATAGGGGAGTGGGGTTACAGAAGGGTGTCCTGGTAGGCCAACTCTCCTAGGCCCAAAAGCAGTACACTTTGTACCAAAGGCAGCACCCCTTTGCCCATGTGGGCTCATCTTGCCTCCCCCTAGGTGGCATACCTAGAAGAGGCCCCGTCATTGTACCCCTTTTGCATTGCCTTCATATATCCCTAATTTCCTGATTTCTTATCTCTCCATTTAATGTTCTTTTAAATCTGCATATACCCTCTCTAGATCTGTTTATTTCTCTTTACATCTGCCTGGTATATCCCATATGTATTTCTGCTATGCTCAGGATATACTCCTCCCGTTTCTCCCTTATTCATTGTTTATATCTCTATGTTTTTATCTTTTTATTTGATCTTCATGCATCTGTGTTTATGTCTCACTATCTTCTTTTTTCTCCCTCTAAACTCAGTAATTATTCCTTCGAGATGCTTTTCCTTCCCACACCATAGCTCATTAAGTATCCTTATGCCAACGTGAGTAGCTGTGACTCTTGGACAAGATGCATTCCTTCAAAGGGAGGCGTCCTTTCTTTTTTAACTAATATTATCTTAGGTGCTACCTTAAGGAGTCAACCAACATTCATAAAAGAGGATTGAATTTATAATTATCTCTCCAGCGATTTTCTCATCATGCAACTGGTCACTGATCTTTAAAAACTTTACACATATGCTCTTTCATCTTTTAAGGCTCCTATCGCTGCTTTAGGGTTATTAATAATTATCATTATTCTCTCAATAGGGATCGCCCATCCCCTTACTTGAAGTTTTATTTGTTTTATACTTTATAGTATTATTTTATATGATTATTGCCTTCTCCTTGGGTGGCTTAGATGGGTTTATTACAATTATCTTTCTCGGACTAATATAAGACAGCAAGGGTACATGCAGCAAAACAACCAATGGATTTATTTTGGTAGGCCAATAAGGAAGCAACAATTCTATTATTTTTATTATTATAATAATTATAATTAATAATATCAATCGTTCTATTTTGTATGTAATATTTGTATAATTATAATATTATCTGTGATAATTATAATTATAATAATATTCAAATTGCAATTATTTATATTTATATTTTTTATATTTGTTTTATTTATTTATTTGCATTTCAATACTTTATATTTTAGTGTTACAATTTCTGGGACATGACAATATCTGTTTTATTTCCATGCACCTCTTCTCCATACTCCATACACTTTATTTATATCTTCATGAAGGATGGTGACTTATTGAATAGATGCAATAGTTAACAAAGTGAGATGACCCTTCATTATTTTATACCACTTCAAAGTGACCTTTCACTCCAGATTTGGGCGCTCCATTAAGAGTTCAGCCCCTATAAATAAATAAATAATTTTTTTAATTTCCTTTTTGGGCACCACTATGAGGAGGTCATCCCTATAAATAAATTGAATTTATTTAAATTATTTCCAAACAATATGGGTGCCATTGTTGAGGGGGGTTGGCCCAATGTGAAGAATGATTTAATTTAATTTTTAACATCATGAGGAGGGCGCTGAAATTAGACTTTAAATTTGTTTTGGCAGTTGCAGAGATAAACATTGCCCTTGGGATGAGGTGAATTGCATCATGATAAACATGATAATAAACTTGCCATCCCCATACATCTTTGACATTAATGACAATAATTCTAACAGCTTGTTTCACTTTATTTGATGCATCTACTAGTTTTAGGAAGATTGTGCCACTTTCAGAGCAACAAAAAAGTTCATCAATCTACAATTCCTTCTATCAATCTAACCACCAAACATAATGCTACAACCGATATCTCTCACTACTTATGATGCTCAGTAACATCTTGCATTGCCTCTCTTAGCATGTTAAATTTGAGGTTGTTAGATGATTGGGCCTTGAATCAAGACCTGGAATGGCAATGACATCAACCATGGCCTACCAATAAGGAGATCAAGCAATGTTGAATGCAATGCTTAAGTGACACCAAAAGTTTATTCTTTCCTTCAGTGTCTACACATGAACATTTTTCCTCCATATTGTGCTCTTCCATGACTATTGGGATTTGTGTTTGGTATGGGGTGTGGAAAAATCATTCACCTTCTGCCACCAGTTAAGTTTTTTGAAAGTGTTACTTGGTGGCAGTGCAAAAGAGGGTATGGCTTGAGAAGAAATAGAATCATGCCTTGATGGTATATACTTTTCATCATCACCAATGGTTGTTACATCTTGATCATTATCACCCTCACTAGAAGCCCACGTCAATGAACCGAAAGTAGTTTTGGGATTTTTCACCTTACTTTCTGCATATATGTTAAGTGACAACCTTGCTTGTTTAGTCACATCCAAAGGACATTTATTTGTGCAAGCTTCAACTTTATGCCCTAGTAATCTTGTAAGGTGCTGTTTGAAATGGTCGATTCCCCAAGCATTTTCATTTTTGACAAAAGGTGCATTTTTCAGCTTTTTCATACTAGAGTGCAATACGACCATGCAAAATCTCTCTCTCTCTCTCTCCCCCATGGCATGATAAAATATGGGTTGAAATAAAAAACACATTCAATCATTAGATTTACCCAAAAAATAATAAATTACCTAATGTTGGCAGCTTTTAATAGATTGGGAAAACAAAAACAACTACCCTATGTCTAAAAATAAAAATAAACCCTAACCCTAATCTTAACATTACACTTAAAAAATAGTTAGCAAGTTAAGAGTTTACAAAAAATGGCAACATTTTCTTCCAAAAAATTAAAAACCATCAGTCTAACCCTAAAACTTGGGGTTAGGGTTAGGGTTTAAGATATTATGAAGTTCAATCAGGGTTTAAGAAGTTTAGAAAAAGTAAACTTGAAAAACTTTACCTCTATATGTTGTGCATGTGAAAAATACAAAATGAGGGTTTGAAAGAGCAATGTCGGATGCGTGCCACTGTGTTGTAGTTTAATAATCACAAAATGGTTAGTTCATGTTTGAATTGCCAAGGAAAGTTTGAAAATCTATTTACCTACTTGGAAGTGAAAAAAATAAGGAAAAGATAATTTTGAGGGTTTTATAGAAAAAACCCATGACCTATGTGAAAAAATTGCATATTTTTTAATGATGTGCTTTTAAAATACATTATTTTCAATTAAACACATTTTTTCTTGATTTGACTTATAGGTTTGATAAGTTTATTGAAAAATCTTAGGACAAAGGAGTTAAATGACACACCAAAGGTCATGGGTATGTTTTAAACGTGAGTACTTGTGTTTTTTGTTACTATAATGCCACCAAGCTCAAATAAACACTCTAATACCACATAGACCTTCATGGCACATGCTTTTCTAATAATTTCATCACTATTTTTTCATCAACACGTAATCCTCATTATATGCTTTCACTATGATGAGGGCTATGCAGTTTTTATTGTTTTTTTTTTTAGTGTAGGGTGTGGGTTAGGCCTATTAGACTATTATAGTTTTTCATGATATATCTTGATGTTTACCCAAAGTTTTCAAATCAAGGAGACACCTGTAAAACATCCCCCATGTTGAGGGAGACATCTTGAGGACATCCCCTATGTATTGGTGATGGTGGTGACATAGTGGGGGGACATTTTGTTGGTGTGGATGTACATCTTAACTAAACTAAACATGATTGTAATAAGCAATTTCAAACAAAGTAATTAGTTAATCAAGTTACATTCCCAATGAAATTCTTGCAAAGTTAAACTAGGAAGCCATTAAAACTTGAAATAAAGCTCAAATTGCACAAAGGATCCTAATTAAACTCAACAAACCTCATCCCATTGGGAGATTGGTGCTGCATCGAATGTGGAATTCAGCCCTTTCCCAATCCCATTTTGTTGAAATAAGCTTGGATGATGTTGAAGCAAATGCTCTCAAAGGGATGTGATAAAATCCAATTGCCCTCAAAGATAGTGATAGCAATTGGAGTATGCAAATGTGTGTGAGTTTCAACAGCACGACTTTGCTCTGAAAAGATGGATTCATTTCTCTCCAAATAGTGTTTTATTTATAGGAAAGCAAATGAAAAATCAATGGATGAGATTGATTTGATCTATCAATGGTCAAGATGAAAAAGGAGGGTGAAACATGGATCAAGGATTCTCATCAATGGATGAAAATCAAAGATCACATGGAGCAAGGAAAGATCAAGGGTTAAGATTCAAGAATGATTCAAACAAACACAATTTGTAACAACTTTGAAAGTTTGTTACAAAGTTTGTTTGAAAGAAATCATTCCAATTTTGGAGCCAAATAGGAAAGGAATATTCTCTATGCAAGTGGATGGAGGGAAATTAGCAATTAAGTTAATTTAAAACTAAATTTGAACGTGCAAGTTGAAGAAATTTGAATGAGTGCACAAGAAGGAATATTCCATGAGAATATTCCCTTTTGGAGGAATGTGCAAAGGAGGAATATTCCCTTGCAAGTGGGAGAGTTACAATTAATTAGTAATTTGATAATTAAAACAAAGTTTCAATTATGCAAATTAGAGGAATTTGGGATATCCATTAAATAATTAACTTATTTAATGAAAAGGGGTCAAAATGACATTTAATTAAATAATTGAGATTATTTAATTTAAATGAGAGGACTTAGGGTGTTAAAATTAAATATTTTGATTTATCCAATTTAACAGGACATAAGGTTAGCATGAAAGGGGGAGGAATTAACCTAATTAGCTTAATCAAGTTAATAGGTGAAAATGAGGCATTTAATTAAATAGCTAGGCTAATTTAATCAAACAAGCGAAAAGAGGATGGATTTTAGGACGAAATGATGTTAATATATTGGATTCAAGTGTGCATATCATTCAAGACATTTTTAAGTGTCTACAGTTGGATTCCTTGGATCCCATTGTGATGCAGGCGCATCAAACTATTTTGTTCCAGATTTGCATTTGAATGTACTGTTAGGAGTCTAATCACATGTTAGGAGGTTTTTATTCAAGTTTGGACAAATAATCATAAATTTCAAATTTTGGTGTTTTTACTTAACCCCGTGTACCTAATTAGGGGTTTGAATGCTTAATTTGTAAACTTGGGTTTGCATGGGATGAGGTAGGTAGTTAGGGATGATGTTTAACTTTGAAAAGCATGGAAAAATCAGTTTTTATGTCATTCTGGAAAGAAATGGAATGAAGTTTTTGTTTGTAGGTATGCTGGTAGGGTGTTACCAGTGTTCTAGACTTCCAATTTTGCAAAATAAGTAAATTTTGAAGTAATTTGTTTAATTTTCTTGTTGTTGGAGTTGTTAAGGGTCTATACAAACCTAATGCATGTGGTTTGAGGTCTTGAAAGTGGATATTAAATCAGAAACAATTTTTTTCACTCGCTACCCTGTCAAAACTTTTGTCTAGGGTTTGAAGGAAGAAATTTGAGTTTTGGGAGAAATACGCCTACCCAATTGATAAAATTTGGTCTGTAGGTCTTTGGTAACATACTTTAATCGTTCAAATAGTTTTTGTATCAGTTTGGCACGTGTGAGGGCATTATTTCAAAACAACTCAGTTTTGGCAACTTAGAGGGCTACTTAGGACTGGTAACAGTCTGTTTTGAAGGGGTTTTGCTTCATTTTGGAGGATGCCATTTTAAGAAAGGGTATCTGAAAGTGTGTTTATATTCCCAAGAATCTCTCTAAAAATTGCTGTCCCATCAGATTTGTCCGAGAACAGGGCTACTAGGAAGAGACAATCTATCACACAAGTCACTGATGATTGTACTTTTGCTGCAAATTCCTTTCTCTCTGCATCACAGTGACATTCTCATTCTGAAAATGGCAAGAGAATTTGTGCAGGACGTGCCCTCGTGAAGCATTGATTATTCTCTTCTATAGATAACACATGCAAATGAGTTGTAGAAATATCAACAAGTCTATACAACTTGCCTTGCCCAACGCTTAGGACAACCACTATGTCTTGTTTTGAATCAGAAACAGTGCATTTCTTCCTACATTAATTTACTTGTATGTTAGGATTATTTGAATGTTGATTGATGAACAACAATTTTTTATTCAATTTAGGAACATTTGTAATGTCTTGAACTATAAATTTGTCAACATCACTTAGGAGAATCTGACATCACCTATCCCCTCAACTACATGTGATCTTCCATCATTGAGTGAAACAAAATCCATAAGATTAAAGTCAGTAGTAAAATTTGATAGATCAGTGCTTTTGACACATGAATTGTCTGAATGTGTCAGAATCAAAGAACCAACAATTTTTATTAACACTATCTTGGGAGGATGTTGTGAATGCATATTCTCCCTTAGGATCATGCTTTGCTTCAACAGCCACCAAATTAACTTTAGAAGTGGCTTCTTATTGCAGGTTATGTCACGTTGCCTTTTTTGTCATTCCTTTTTAAATGTCCAAATATGACAATAATAGCACTTGATTTTTTTTTGTGGTTGTGAAATAGAAAGAAAAGAAGAGAAAATATCTTGAGTTTTCCCTTAACCATGCAGCAAATGCTCGCTTTGAATTTTCCAAATAAGATTTACCCGTCTATGTTTGATTACATTCTTTTTTCAATTAGTATGTGTTGATTTGATCAGAAGTTAAAGTTTGACTTTCAGCCAACAAGTTTAATAACTCCACATATTATTCAAAGGAGGGTGATAGGCTATTGATGATCAAAGTGCCATATCATCCTTATCTTCTTTTTTGTTTGCAGCAGTGTATTGATCCCTTAGATCCTTCATCTCAATGGGGTGCTCTGACAAAGACCCACCCTCATTGAGTTTGGTATAAAACAAATATTTCAAGTATAATGCATGACTTCACTCTGAAGTTTGGTACTGGTTTAATGGAATGTTATTCATACATAACACTTGGCATCTTTCTAAAATTTGGTACTTATTTTTTAAACTATGCAACAATGCACTTGTGGACCTAGCATCGTGGACCTTAGTAACAATGCCATCAAACACTGAAAGTTTTAACAACAAAAGGGCTTCCCTATGACACTTGTCATAATCCTCAGGGATTGTTGTAGGTCTGGTTTCAGTGTTAAAAATTAGTTGAAGATACATTCAATACTCAACAGTCGTGAACATCTTGTGACCTCAAATATTAGAATTCTGTCTAGTTAATTTCTGTGCCTCTGACAGATACAAACCTAGAATAGACTTTAAATCCTTGAGACAACTTTAGATTTTTCAGACTTAAATGTGAAAATTTATTTTTACATACCAACTGTTTTTATTTGCACATGTTTCAAAGATGATACATGATTTTTACAGACCAAACTAGAATATATTCCTTTTTATTTGTAGGGAAAATAAGAAGAGGTAACTGAGGAAATTTATAACTGTCCTATAATGTATGGTAACTGCAAATACCCTTTAGATGTTCCCTCACAACTGCAAATGGTAGCCATGCACAACTAGCAAAGTCGTGACTATTAACCCTTTGTTCTGGTGTGTTTGCTACCACTGTAAATGCTCTTTACACAATTGTGATTTCTGTTATTCATAACTGCACTCACACATGTCTATAAACAAGACATGACTGTCTACCATAGTTCCATGGAGTTTCCTGACGCGGAGATGGGGGGACGTGTTCTGGGGAAGGGGGGCTTAAGTTTGGGGGCGGTGGGGAGCAGTGCTGAAATACATATAGTACTTGAAAAATTAGTTATAAAAAGATGTATAACTGTAGAAGCCTAAGGAATAAGTAAAGTTTAAATAGTACTTGAAGTAAATAGCACACTTAGATATATAGTTAAAGACTCAAATGTATACAAAACTCATGGAATATGAAATCCATGACATCAAATGTTCCAAATGAATATGAAATATCAAAACAGTAACTAGAAGTCTATAGCTTAGAGGAGCCTGCATCCTTCCTACAAATGTGTCTAAGATAGGCCCTCGCTGATGCAACAACCATAATCTCAAGTTTGAGGGCGATTGCCCCAGCGGGGTTGAGGGGCAACACCCCATCTGGGGGTCTGGGGGCAGTGCGCCCAATGGGGTTGAGGGGCAACACCCCTTGTGGGGGTTTGGGGGCAATGGCCCAAGCGGGGTCAAGGGGCAACGACCCAAGTGGGGTCAAGGGACAACACCCCTTGCAGGGTTCGGGGTTGAGGGGCGGAGCCCCCGCCACCAAGCCCAAATTAAGACCTTCAAAACCATACAAACCTTCATGGCGTACATCATTTTGCCTTAACAATAAGTGAAAAAAGAAGAAGCAAGTTTTAACTTTAAATTTTTATGTTTTGTTTTGCACTTTTCAAACCTGCAAGCCTCATTACTATGGACTTTAAACACATTGCAATAATTTCATTGAACTAGTGAACATTGAAAATCAAAATAAAGACATTGGAATGAGAAGTAGAAGTTAAAAAAAAATGTCATTATTTTTTTCATTTTCGTGGGAAACGCCAAGGAGTTTCTTGGGAGTCTTGGGGACGTCTTAGAGTCCCCTTTTGGCTAGAAACGCCGAGGAAACGTCCCCTTGAAAGAGAAACGTTTAGGAGACGATAGAGGGACGACAGAGGGACGTTTCCTAGACGTCCCCATGTCTCGGGGATGTCCCTGTCTCGGGTGTGGTGGGATTTTCGAGGGGCACGAGTCCCCATGGAACACAGTGTCTACAAAGTTTTTCTTCGCAATTTTACCTTTACATAGTGGTAGTAGATATATACTGGATTCTTCACACAGTGGTCAGTGACACACAACAAATTTTTTATTGTTGTCCTTTTCTAAAGTTTCTTCACACGGCCTTTCCTCCATATAGGCATCATATGTCTACAATTCTTCACATGATATTTTAAACTGCTGTCTTCTTGCCTTCTTCAAATTCTAATCTCTAGTATTGTACTCTTCTTAGGCTTCTTGAACAATGCCAATCTGCTTTGATAACAATGTTGGTAAGGATTGACATTGAAAAAATGAGAATGAGAAAACAATGAGGCACTACACAATGTGTGTGAGCCTCATTTATTTTATATTATGGGGCCTACAAATCAGTTATAATGAGAATGTTTTATCAGCATGTTTATGTAAACAAACATTATTATGTTTATATAAGTCTACACAATCATTATTTAATACCATTCATTTCCTGATACACATCCCATTGTTGGTTTCTCATCATCAACAACATGGAGGAGGCTAATAAAGGCCTATTGACTTATTAAAAATAACATAAATTAGATTCAAGAAGAGACAAATGAACAAAAATACCATAAAACTAGTAAAGTGGGCAAAAGAGTAATGAAATAAGAATTTATGAATACAATATGTCTTTGTGGATTGTAGAAACAAGGAAATTCAAGAATGCCTTGTTTCTTTTATTGTTCCAAACACCAAGTGTGATGGTGCAACCTTTTCATTTGAAATTGGGTGATTTATCACACTGCTCATCAATAATGGACCTCCCATTTGCCACCTTCTCATTCAAAATTGGGCAATTTATCTCTTCATAATTTAGGGGCTTTCAACTCCGCCTCAACAACATAAACAATGCCCATTAAATTTTGCTAAAAAAGGATTTACAACAGAAAAATTAAAGTAGTATTTTAAATTTTAAAAAGCTCACTTTTAAAATTCAAGAGACAAATAAATCAAAAATTATTTATTAAATAAAAAATAAGGACTCATTACCTGGTCACATGAAAACTTGCCCTAGCTCATGTCAGTTGGATGTTCATGTAAAAAGATTGCTGCATTTGATTAGAAAATTGGTTAATGGAATGTACTGTATGCCTCTATAGGTCATTTTGAATTTGCCATTTAATGAGAGATATACCAAATCTTGAATTGCGGAATTAGGTTTTGCAAAGTAAGCTTAAATTGATTTTGTCTTACAACATTCTTTACATGTCAAACAGCTCAATTAACAATAAACTATTATTATATTCATGAGAAGAGATTATGTTGCCTGAGGTAGAAAATTATATTCAAATCAGTTTATTTGCTGTTTCCATTGTAGCAATGACGGTAAAAAATGATATCAGAAAATTTACCAGCATGTTACTGTTGTCACTCTGTGCCTTCCCCCCTTACACTCTTTGTTGATGATAACCAATTTGAGAAATTCAAGGTGAATTGTGTTAGATCTCTGCAGGTTTCTAGGGTTTCAGGGCCACAGTCCTAGGGTTTCTCAGAATTTCCTTAAACCCTAAACCCATCGGCTCTTTTTTATTTCCTAATTTCTATTTTTGAGTTGACTGGCTTGGCTCATTGCAAATTGCTTAAGTTGCATCTTCAAATTTCGGGCTACGTCCTTGTTCATCGACTCCCTTACTTTGTTCATCTGTCGAGCCCTTTATCCTTATGCCTTAGTCATTTTTTCCTTTGCTTCTTTCATCCGCGTTTTTTGTGGTGGGTCCCATTCTTGTGCTACTTGGCAATCTCCTATTTGAACGCATCCGCTCTTGATGGCGCAAGTTCTTGATGTGCACTAGCGTCAAAGTTGTGCTCTTGCGACAAATGGTTTCCAACTTT
>VDFB02353493.1:17953374-17980875 GCA_007258455.2 Sequoia sempervirens | reverse complement strand
GAGAGCTCCCCGGTGAACTGCTGTCGACATGACCCTTGCTAATCGCCGAGACATCACAGTGAGAGCCCCAACTTTCGTCGAGACCCTCCATTTTGGCAGGACCTTATTCCCTCAGCAAGACCTATTAGCGATGAAAATGTCTGGCCGACCGGGACATTTCAAAATTGAATAGAACCCCTACTGGTCGGCAAAACAGCTGGAAGGTCTTGCCGACTTTCTCCTTAAAGGAACTTTATGCCAAACTTTGACCGAGGCAGACTTTCAACTGAGCTCCTTGAGAAATACATCAGGGGTATGATTTAATCATGCTCAACAATGTCTCCACTTGGCCTTTATGAACACCTGAAACATAATTTGGTCCTGCCTGGTTGAGCCCATAGGTGAAAATCAGGTAACAATCCAATCATTTGTATGTTTGGTGTAATATCCCAAATAGAATATTTAATGATATCCGATCAGTTTTAACTCCCTTCAACAATTCATAGGGTTTAGTTTTACAAAGAAAACCACATATTATTACTTTGCTATATAATTGTAATATGCTGTTGTTAGGGAAAATGAACAACAAGGGTATCAATGATCAGCCCTGAGGAAGCGACTCTTTCAAACAATTTAAATTTCTTTTTTTCAGCTTCAATCCTTGAGATGATCTCTGATAGCAGGAATTAATTGCAGCCAAACGTGCTATATATTAGGCACAAATTAACCTCCAACTTCAATAACTTAATACCCCTGATCAAATGGGTAGTGCTAAGAAGAATAAGGTGCCGCTCTTTGAAGATATAAATTGCTGCTATGGTCAATGTGCAAGAAGAATATAGCTGCCTCAGATTTCAAACATGAACTGCTATAATCTTGAAAGGGATTTGAATTGCTGCATCCAATTATGAATTGTAGATTTGAAGGATATTTCTTTAATTACCAACTGAAGTTTATCAAATCTGTACAATAGTGATTTCTGTGTGGAATCACTTCAAGGAATTTTGGGTTTTTGTCCTCCAATTCGAGACCTGAGGGTTTTTGTCCTCAGGTTAATTGAATCAAAGTCAAATGCTCCATCAAGGAGTAAAATTCAGAAAATAGATTTTTTCATCAATGCCTCCCACCTCCTTGCTTGGCCTCTCTTAAATAGAGTTTCCCTCCAAAAGATATAACTCTTTAAATGACTCTTGATTGATGTTTGAGGGGAATTATTTAAAATATTTTTTAATCTTAAGAGACGTTTTTATATGACTCCCATAAGCAGTTATTATAATTTATTATTATTTTAATCCTATTTTGAAAAGGGGCACTACAGTCCGCCCTTTCCAAGATTGCTTGTCCTCAAGCAATTGCAAATGAGGATGCCCTAACATTTTTTCTTCATTTGATTGAGTCTTTCTTGGAGATATTGGGATCCTAAATCAATCTTGGAAATACTATGAATATCTCTAATGATGGAGTGTATTTTATTAAATACCTATCTATTGCTAAGTTTTGCTAAACAACTTTGTCTTTCTTGTGTTCAAACAAATTTTATTTGATGATTCATATTGCCTTGCAAAGCTTCTTGAGTCATACCCAGCTCTACTAATTGCTCTATCCCTACAACTTCTAACTTCCCAAGGGATACTGTTTATGAAAAACGATTTCACCAACCAACTTTTGCTGTGCTACTTTGATATTATCACAAGTTGTGGAACTCGAATTAGGATATGTCTCTGCCTTTATTTCAAAAAGTGAGTTATCCTTGTCGACAAATCTCTTTACATTGATTTCAAAAAGTGGGTTATTTGCAACCCAATGGAAAAATTGAAAAGTATTCCTATTATCAAAAATGGAAATCAATTTCCAATTTAGACCATTCAGACTGGCCTAATTTTGAACAATTGTCTTTTGAATCCGTCATTTCTGATTCCCAGTCAGTGTTGGCATTCCCAAATTGCTTATCATTAGTTGTAGATCTAACAATTTCAACAAACTCAAAAACAACAGTAGTAACTACTAAATCCTTTTCTTCAGCTTCTGGCATTGATGTGTTTACTTCCTCATATTCCACCTTTTTAATATCTGATTCTGCATCAGATTTACTCAACTCTTTTTCTGATGTCATCACTTCTTTGCTCCGACACTCGTGGCTTGGCGTCCAAGGTTCCTTGCATGAGAAGCAAATATTTTCTCTTCTTAGTTTGTTTAGGCTATCATTAGTCTTTCTTACGAGAGGATAAATCTTTGTTGATTAGGAGGAGATGCCTAAGAATGGAATTGGGTCCACGGCCCTGAGTGCACTAGTGCTGTAACCCTTTTGATGATTTTTTGGGGTTCTATTTCTAAATGTTCTTTTATCTTCTTTATTTATTTTCTTTGTGTTTCAAGACCAAAATTCCATCCATTATGTAATGTCCCTTTCCACATAATGAATGTTTAAGAGGAAAATTTCTAACCTTTTCATTACTGGAGGTTAGAAAATCAAATGTTACTATAGGGAATATGAGAAAATTAAATTTGAGGCCAAAAAGCTATAGTTCAGTTTGATTTTATTTAATTATTCATTATGATTATTGATGGGGCCACTTTTAAGTGAAGACTTATTTATTACTAGGCGATCATCAAGGTGGTCAATAAATTAAAAGAAGCCTAAGTCTATTATTTTCAAAAAGGGTGATTTATTAATAAGGAGATAAGATCTTTTTTAGGGATCGATGGATTTTTGTGAAAAAGGATAAGAGGCATCGATTGGGTTGAGAAAGGTATTCAGAATTCATTTGATATTTTTCTCTCTGCAGTGATATGAAGAAAATCTACTCCAGGACGAAACCCCTGCCCTTGAGGTCAATGGGACGAAAACCCCAGTTCACTGAATGACTGTAGCATTGACATTGCAGCTTACAGATTGAAGAAGCCGTCAGATTTGATCAAGAAAGTTGCTGAGATAGCTAGGAGCAGTATTGTGGGAAATCGCAGTTATAAATAGGCACTCTACAGGCAAATTTGTGGACAGATCCACTGGGAATTACAAGGCGCCATTCATGCAAGCCGTGGTCTTTTCAAGAAAGGCTTTTTGTCATCAGAAATTCGCAGCCATTGCTGAGTTTATTGGTCTGCATAAATAAAGGGGGTATGTCATATAGATTTGTAGTATCTGGGCTCAATAAAAGTGTGAAATTCTTCAGTTTCATTAAATTTATTGTTTCTGAATTTCATTATACATCAATACTGCTACATGCAATAAATTAGCCTTGCTCAAAATCAAACCTCCTGAAAACTTTTAAACAATATGCACTCTTGCAAATATTTAAGCACTAAACCATGAAAACGAGCTATAAGGATATTTCACTTTAGGTCATTTAGCACACCTTTATAACCACCAAGCTTACCTTCCTTGACCTGTAGCCTTTTTGCTAGTCATTGCTCCATCGCTATATCTTCATTAGCAGAAATTGTCTTTTGCACCTCCATTTTTAGATATTATCATATTCTTCAAACTTTGTCATAGGTTCCTTTAGAAATTTTGTGTGTCTTAGTATGCTTCTTCTCTTTATTTTTAAGTTTGGATTTCTCTTTAGTCTCATGTTTAGGATGCTTATCTTTTAATTCAGACTTCTTTTCTGTAGCCACATCTAAAGTCTTTTTCAGCAGAAATTCCATCATTTGCATGTGCTTGCGGATCTGGTTTCTCTTCCATCTCTTTTGTTCCAACATTAATTGTAGATGCAAAACTCTCTTCACACATCAGTACTGGATTCTCCCTAGTGTCTTCTCCTTTTCTACATCTATCATGACTAACATTTATTGTCTCCTCAGACTCTAAAATCTGAGCTTCCTCATTGTCTTGTCTCCCAAATGAACTATTGTCAGTTTTAAATTTTTCACATCAAAGTCTAATTTCTTTTGTTGTCTGCTTTTCATTGCCAAGCTGGTGTTATTACCACTCTTACCCATGAGTGTCTTGCTATGGGTTGAAGCTCTAACTATTGAGATCACAATATTATTTGGCATGCTACAAGAATTCTCACCAAAGTCATCTAGACTCTTGTGTTTATGGCTGCCCACTAAATTACTACCACTCTTCATATTCATGAAATTTGTGAAAGACATTGCCTATTGGATCTCTGTAAGAAGATTTCTGTAATTTGCATAAGTGGCTTTGATATCTTCCTATATTGAATTTTGAAATTGCACTATAGGAACTTCTCCTCTATGAATGAAAGTGGGACATAGAGGTCCAACAACTGTTCTTTGTATGTGTTGTTCTTGTTATTGTATAACTTCTTGAAGTGCTTGAATCACTGTTTCTGGAAGCATTCATATCATTTTGCATCATGTGGAGCATCTAACCGAACATGTCTATCAAAGTATCAATTTTTTTATATTGCTAATTGTTTACAAATATTTTGCTCATATAAGCATCAACATGAGACCAATAGAAGCTCTTGTGAGCACAAGCATGAGTCTAATACTAACTCCTTTTGAGCAAACACACTAGAAACCACCTATGGAAGACCAAGAGGCACAACTTAGAAGTCCACTTATTTAGAAGCCAACAATGGAAGATCAAGAGTCACAACTTAGAATTCCATATTAATTGTCCCTTTGGGATTTGAACCTGGGTCTCCACAATGAGAACTCAATGCTTTAACCAATTAAGCTCAACCCCTTGGACATTTTTTTTCTTTGCTTGATCAATATCCATCTATTATTAATAATTCCTAATGAGAACAAAACTTAGTGTTTTTTTTGTTTTTGCAAGCAACTCCTCTTAAACAATTCATATAATCATTGGATTTTGAATTTGCATCCAAAATATGAGACTTCTTGTCAATGTTCAGCTCCTCCTCTTCACTTTATTCTTGATTTGAATCATGAGCAGTAAGCTTGTCCCCCTTGATTGAATCGTCTTTTAGAGGTTCACCATTTGATGAAATATCATTGTCAATGCCATTTGTATAAAATATTTCCTCTTCCTTATCAGAGGCAGATAGAGAGGGAAATGCAGAGGCATAGTGTCCTCTTCAAAAAAGTTACTTTTGCTGTGAGATGGAATAGAATCTGTGTGCTAAACAATTTTATTTGATTGGATCTGCACGACTTATCTTTGGCAGCCGACAGCTTCTGCAAAAAACAGCAAACTATTTCCTTTGCTTCTTTTGGCAGTAGGTACCTTTTTAATTTCTTTGGCGGCTTCAGTACATGCTTGAGTTTCTCCAAACCTGTCATCTTTTCCCTTTAGCAACAACTATTATCTTTGGCACCTAATCTTGGGGGATTTTAAATTACCACAATCCTTATTTATTCCATTGTCCACAGTTCCTTATTCCTTTATGGTGATGATCACTTGCTACGATTAAAAAAAGTCTTAGTGCAGTTTATCCTAGCAAGACTTTTTTATCTGAGAGTTATTTGGCAATAGTTGCCACTAATAAGAAAATCAGTAAGGAGACAATTCCAAAGCCTCAACAATATAATGATTATTTTCTTAAGAGATTTCAACTGAATAGCAAATGATGTATGCTTAGGTAATGTAACGTGCCTGTAGATCCTCTAGAGAGTACAAATCAGAAGATTTTCAGGCAGCACCAACCTAAACAGCAGAAGAGCAGTTTAATCAATGGCAAATTGGAAATAGCTATTCTTGGCAAAAAAACTGGTATGATAATACTGGTCCCTCTATGTCCAATTGGAGACGTTTGATCCTGCAAACAGTGTCTAAGTTAAAGTTGTGATCAAGTATAAAGATGAGTTTGCTATACTGGTAAGAAAAATAAGAGATCAACAAAAAGATGTCAGATCCTACAATTTTTTAATTTTATTTTTGGTTCCAAAATATTCATTGTTGCGAATTCTTTGTGATTAATCTAGGAGTTATTCTGTTTAGGCAGCTAGCAAATTTTCATAGTTGAATTTATGTTCCTTGTGCAGCAGTTTTTTAAGCCTCTTGAAATGTAGGTTGACTTTTGATGTTGTTTGAAGGGCGAGACAGATATTAAGGTCTAGGGAAGATGTGGCATCAACTTTTAACCATGTACCCCAGGGACGTGACCTCAACTATCCCCAATTTGCATAAATTTTAGGTGGTCCTTTGGACGACTCCTTTTATTAAGGAAATGGCAGGGGATGACCTAAATGATGTCCCTTTTTCATCCTTGGGGTGGACGATCTAGTAAGAAAAAAAGGATAATGAAGAATGAAGGAAACTGATCAGAAATTTTGAGTGGTTCACTGTTTTCTCAGATTACTTTGCTAATATAGATAAATAGGGAAACTTTTGTGTGATAGTCATGAGTCAGTCTGTCAAAAACAGTAAGAGAGCTATATGGAGTAATTTCTACACACCCTGGAATCGAAACAAGCTAAAAGTAACACTTTTGCAATCATACCTCTATAACCAGCCACAAGGCAAAACTGTCGAGATCTCTTGAATACAGTTTTCCATTGAACGTAGCTTGTGAAATCCTGAGTAGCTTCTTCATATCCAATAAATTTTACATGTAGCCATTTCATTCATTGCAAAATAGCTAATTATTATTTTGTACAATATCCACCCACACTTTGTCTAACAGAAGTATGCGTACTTTTTCTTTTTTGGCTTTTGAATGCATTTTTCTTTTCAAACTTAAGTAAATCTTGAGAAGTAAAGTGTTAGTCTATATTAGAAACATTCAAACTTGACTATTGAATTTGACGAACAAAGTGGAAACACTAATAGAGTTTAGCATCTAATTTTACCAAATTTGACAGCATGGATTGATGACAGTATCGAACCATTGTACCTATTATATGTTGTTTACTTCTGTTCTGAGAATGTGTAAGTATATGAATCACTAATGCAAGAGATATTCTGATGTCTGATGTTTCTGTTTGTGCCGTTCATTCTAGTTGCACTTTGTATATTAAAAATAGATTATAATAAAAGTGGAGTTATCATATGTCTTCTGAATCGTGATATATTAGGCTATTTGAGAATGGATGATAAATGTAAGAATAATTGATGAATAAGAGTTTTCTAATGATTTGATACATATTTGAGCCCTTTGTTTTAGTTGCATGATGTATTCAAAATTAAAATTAAAAAAACTAGATCCTCGCATTTACATTCCTTCTTGATTGTGCTATGATCCATAAATAATTGGATTCACAACCCCCAATGACTCACCAATTATGGATTTTCAGATTATTTTTTCTCACAACTCCCAATAAACTACTATGCAATTCAAAGAGCAAGAAAAAAATGATAAATAAGAGAGTACACATAACAAACACAACATGACAATAGAAAAACCATGATGGGTGAAATAACTCCCAGAAGGACATGCCTTCAACATCCCACTAGTCATTGGTGTTAGAAGATAATGATTCATGGACAATTGTTCAAAGGAGGAAAAAAGGTTCGAAATATGTCTTTCAATTGCACACTAGGGTTAAGAGTGTGAGGTTGAATGGGGAAGGGTTTGGTATTTCTTAGTTTGGATTCTTGAGTACTATTTTGTGCCTAGCAATTTGGTTGTAGTTGTGTTTGTTTTGGCATGGCAGCTTCTTTGCTCCATATGTTGTTAAAGGTTTATGGTCCTTTCAAAGTCAACTTACCTTAATCAAAACATCCCACTAGTAATTGGTGTTACTAGGAGTGTAATGCTATTAAATGGTGTTTTGGAATATTACAATATCAAATTCACTTCTCCTTATGCTTGCATCTAGAAGAAGTTTGCAACACTACCTTTTCTATTGGCAATTGCTGTGAGTCACCTCTTGAGTCACTTGAACCCTCAATTAGTCTCAAAAATCTTCCTATATCCTCTACTTTTGAAGATAAACAATTGTTGTGGAAGAGGAACTATATTTGTTTAACCATCCAAATGACCATTCTTTGGAACCCAACAATCACCGATTGCCACACCAAATCTTTTGTAATTGGATTCCAAAGGAATATCAACATATGATTGATGATTGATTGGCATGCATCATAATAAATGAAATGGCTGCAAATAACAAACAATCACATCTTTTTTAATGTCTCCTCTCATGCGATTCTCCTAAGGAAGGATAATAAAATGGAGAATAATTAATATTATAAAAAAAAAACTGAAATTTAATGAAGTTTAGTTTTAATGAAAAGTCAAAAGGCATGAACATGAAGAGTTAAGTTTATTAAAGAAAAAGGGTATATAAGGAAGATAATCAAGAAGGGGAAATTAATTTGTGTAGATATTTAATATTATTATTCTCCTTGTAGAATATGAACCGTTTTTAACAACCTAAGGACAAAACCCCTTAATTCTTATAATTCATTTAGTGGACGAAAACCCCCAACTTAAGGGAGACTTTATGAACACTTTTGACATTTTACTAAAGATAAATCGTTGTAGATCTGAGGAAGATCTACAGTAGAATTAAGAGGATAAGTTCTACATTTTCTAAAATATATTTTAAGAATTAAAGATAAATTATTTAATAAGTTATTAAGTTTCAATTTTTAAGTTAAATTCATACATAGTTAATTATGTCTTATTAAGATAGGGTTTATTAATCGTAAAGAAATTAAAATAAATTTAGAGCAAGACATTACAATTGGTATGAGGGCCTTGATCTTGCTAACCTACAAGGTCAAAAGCTAACATATGAGCTTGGATCTACAATGGATGCATGAGTGAAAAGAGAACTTAGGAGAGAGAACATAGCAACCTAAACTCTTACTAAAAGAAGACATAGATATGATAGTAAAGATGTTGAAAATTGAGAAGGACCAAGAAAGGTACCATTTGAAGTCCCCAAAATCCTTGACCAATATCAAGGGATGTTTGATAAAATCAAATTTGTACTTTCCTTTGATGACTACTTGGATTGGCTTGAAGAAAGATATTCAAATAAAAGGGGCCTATATAACTACATAAGGAGGTCAAGAATGGAAGAAGAAAAATTTTAAAAAGCAAGAACAATTAAATTTAGAGTCAAAAGACATCATTAAGCAAGAATAGAAGGGACCTAACATACAAGAAAATATGCATGAAATCAAGGAGGAAAAGGCATCACTTGATAGAAGCAAAGACTTTAAGATGGAGGAACACACAACATCCTTTGAACTTCCAAAGGTTGAACCATTTATTGATCTTCAAAGTAGCATTGTGGATGGACATACATTGGAAGAAAATATTTTGAGTCATAAGGATAAAAGTGTTGAAGGTATCTCCACAATTCCTATTTCGGTAGAGGAGAGAGATCTTTTTTTTGGTAGCCTAAGTATAGGGCATGTGGACTCTTTTTTTCAAGTTCCAAACTATTTTTGCACATGGGGTTTGAGTGATCACTTAAGGATCAAAGTGGATCAATTCATGATTAATAGATCACTCGTGGGGGCCAAGTGCCACCATTGAAGACAAGATTGTGGGTGATGGCCAAATGGAGATAGTCATTGTGAGGTGCTTGATGATAGATGATGGCAAGCAAAATAAGGGTCATTTTGATGTACAAGATTTTATGACTTAAGCATAGTATGGTGTTTTGAATATCAAACTACAAACAAGTTAGAGGATACATGAAGGATGAGACTCTAAAACTTCCTAGCATAATGAAGGCAGAGCAATTCATCATCACTTTGGGTGAACACAAGATATGCAAAGACTTCTATATCATGGATCTTGGAGGGTTGGAATCCAAGAGAAAGGGAGTAGAGCTTCAAGGCATTAAAGATGGAGCTCCAAGAGTTGCCATGGTTAGGTGTAGGAAATATCAATGGGTGACAATCACGACCTCTTCCAAAGATGAGATGCTTAATCATAGTGGTATTTGGTCTATTAAGCTTCTAGGATGGCTAGTGAATGGAACAATTGTAAGTTGGGTCTTCCTTGTTGAGAATCACCAACTTGACTTAATAAGAAAGAGTAATGGTTGCAATAGATACAAGCCAAGGGCCACTTTGAGTATAGTCCGCAATTATATATCTGTTGTCCTCAACATTTCTTGCACTTCCCATGTTTTCCTTGCAACCAAAGTGATGTAGGAGCATCATTCTCAATGTGTTTTTATGCTTTGTTTTGATAGTAAGAGTCTTGGTTGAGTTGGTTCAGGTCTTAGGAGGTCCATTGGGATCATAATCCAATGGTTCAGATAGTTTGCATAGGCTAGAAATTCAAATTATTGGTTTCTCGCTAAAATGCAAATTTGAATTCCTAGGGAGTTTTTGGCTTGTGACAAGGTTGAGATTTGTTCTTCAAGTCTTTTTTTTGGTTTGTTGAGCATAATAAGGTCTTAGAGGACCATGGAAGTCAACTAAGATCTTTTCACTTGTTTGTTTCTTAGGTCAAGGTTGAAAGTTGCAAAAAAAGGGCATAATTGTCAAGTTTAATGACATAGACATTAGGTTTTTTTTTAGAAAGAGACATATGCTCGACTTGTAACTATTTTTGGGATTTTTTTCATGTTGAATCAATGAAATACACACTCCAAGAATTGGTGGGAGTAAAGATTTGATGAGATACCATGTTATTTTGGAAGTTTATGACAGTTTTTTCTGTGAAAACAACTAAAAAACAGATTGGAACAGCTCTGTATGACATGATGTCGGGTCTGAACAGGTATAGGAAGATGTAGTTTTGTTCTTAGAACCTAAAGTTTTTGGTTTGGTGTGATTTCATTATGTTTTGAGTGAGATATTGTGAAAACACTGTTAGTTGCACTGTCTCATACCTAAGGTTTTCAATGAGTTTGCAAAATTCATATCTCCAGTTTTAGCCAGTGAAAATTCATGGAATTTGAAACATATCTTCTATAGGTCCTTGTGCACGTTTCCACCAAAGTGTGAATGATAACTCATTACTTTGTATGATTTATAAAAGACAATGTGTTTTACTAGCATTTGGACTGTCATAAACCCTAGTCTATTTGAGGGTTTTATGGAAATTACATTGTTTTGAGTTAATCACTACCAAGTAGGGGTTGAATGAAACTTGTAGAGTGTGATTGAGTGTTTAAGAGCTTAAGATTGGAGCAAAAGAGCGAGAGTTGTTTCTTTTTGGAGGTTGAGTCTAGGAAATTAGGCTTGTAGGTAAGTTTGTAGGATATAAATTATTGTCACCATTGAAAGAACAGAGAATCTTGTGCATACTGTTGTGAAAACCACAGTTTCTTTGTTCTTGAGAGTCCATTGCAGTTGAAATTGTTTTCCCTCTGCATCACAAAGAAAAAAATTTAGTCGCATGGTGGGGGAGTTTACAACCCATTACCATTGTTGTGATGTTTACAACTAGTACAAGGCAGTTTCCAACCATTACATTTTTTGTTTTGAGCAAAAGAATGCAATGTTACAACCAAGGTATGAAAAATATCTCTTGGTTTAATATTAGGTGTAGGAGGTATCACATGTGGAGATCACTAAGTGCAAACATTCCAACATTTTTAGTGTGGTTGGGGGGAAGATTTGGGACAATGTATGATAGTTACAACCACCTTCCAGCCTACATACAATTTGATCCAAACCATCTTGCAAGTCGTAAAGCTTGGGACATCATGGTAAGAATCTTTGGAGTCCAAGGTAAACATTATAACATCAATCTAGAAGAGGTAAGCGTAATTATTGGCATGCATCGGTCACCTTTTTTTGATAGGTACTCTCTAAAGATGAAGTTCAATAATTTGGAAGGTAAGCAAGGTGATTCTAAAGATGCATTGAATGACCTGATGGATGGAAAAAATTTACATGATTTTGAAACACAAGGAAAAGAAACAAAGAAAGAAAAAGAACATTTAGAACTAAAACCCCAACAAATTATCAAAAGGGTTTTAATACTAAAGCAGTTAGTGCCTTGGACCCAATTTCATTCTAAGGAATCTCCTAATCAACAAAAGAAGGTTTTTCCTATTGCAAGAAAGACAAATGACAACCAAAACAAACTTAGATGAGAAAAAATTTGCTTCCTATGCAAGGAATCTTGGGAGCAAAGCCACAAGTGTCGAAGCAAAGAAATAATGGCTTCAAAAAAGGAGCTAGGAAAATCTGATGTACAATCAAAAGATAAGGTGAAATATGAAGTAAACACATCAAGACCACAAGTTGAAGAAAAGGTTTCAATAGTTACTACCATCAGTAAGCAAGTTGGAAAAGTTAACATTGATTGGGAATTAGAAATGATGAGTTTAGCATATGATTGTTCAACATTAGGCCAATATGAATGGTCTAAACAAATAACCCACTTTTTGAAATGGATGCAAAAAGATTTGTCCACTGGGATAATCCACTTTTTGAATTAAAGATAGAAATATATATTGGTTCAAGTTTTGTAACTTGTGATAATATCAGAGTAATGCAACAAAAGTTGAATTGTGAAATGGTTCTTCATAAAGAACAACCCTTGAGACTGTTAGAAGTTGCAAGGAAAGAACAATTAGTAGAGTTGGATGTAGCATCCTAGTTGTGATTGCTTGAGGACAAATAATCTTTGGAAGGGTGGATTGTGATGCCCCCTCCTCTCATGTGATTCCCTTAAGGAAGGACAATAAAATGGAGAATAATTAATATTATAAAAAAAATGAAATTTAATGAAGTTTAGTTTTAATGAAAAGTCAAAAGAAATGTAGATGAAGAGTTATGTCTAGTAAAGAAAAATGGTATATAAGGAAGATCAATCAAGGAGAAGGGGAAATCAATTTATGAAAGTATTTTATATTATTATTTTCCCTTGTGGAATATGAACCAAGTTTATAACAAACTAAGGGCAAAGCCCCTCTAGACTTGAAATTAAGGATGAAACCCCTTAATTCCTATAATTGAGTTAGTGGACAAAAACCCCTAACTTAGGTAGACTTTATAAACATTTTTGGCATTTTATTAAAAAATTATCACGACAGATCAGAGGAAGATTTACAACAAAACTAAGAGGATAAGCTCTACATTGTTTAAAATATATTCTAATAATTAAAGGTAAATTATTTAAAAAGTTATTAAGTTGCAATTTCTAAGTTAAATTCATACTTATGATTAATTATGCAACTCTTATTAAGATAGTGTTTATTATACTTAAATAAATTAAGGCAAATATAAAAATGAGACATTACATCTTTTGGTATATTGTTCCCTAAAATAGTCCACGTAAGCAAAATATCCAACAATATGACCTTTCAAAGTCTGGCTAGTCATCCACTAGAACTACCTATTTAACCACCATTGTGCACTTCAACATGTGTGCTTCAACACCCTTGGGTGTTTTTGATGAAACACACACTTATACTTCTCAACTTAATCAAGCATAGTAATATTACTTCGAGCCCTAATTATCCAAGCAATATCATTCATCCAAGATGTAACAATTAAGAACATGCACAAGAGACATGATTTTACGTGGAAATCCTTATGAGAAAAAAAAAACATAACAAAATCTTGCTTGTATAAATCTTCTTACAAAATTTGTAGGCACCAACCCACTGGAGACTCCAATCCCCACCACTGAGCACCAACTCAACAAAAGACTCCAATCTCTTCAATAAGAGGCCCCAACCTCCATAAGAACAACATGATAATTTAACTTGCAACTTCTTAGATCTGCCCTAACCCTTCTCACAAATCTGCCAAATTTTCTCTCATAAATTAGTGATATAGTCTTCACAAAATTTACAATAATGTCTTCTTAAATCTGCCACAATTTCTTCACAAATATGTCACAAAACTATTCTCTAAATCTGTTGATATATAGAAAGATATTCATTAAAAGCTTCTCTTGAAAAGTCCTACACAATCCCCTATTATATCTCTTCCAAGGAGGGCGACTCCTTAGAAAAGGCACTTTTTTAAGAGAGGTAACCTTACATTTATAGACACCTCTTCACGTAGGTCTGCCAACATTTAATAATAATTTTATATTTATTTTTAATTTCATTGCCCAAGGTGGGCACACCTTTCTAGGGGGTCGTCCCACTTTGGGAGGCCCTCAAAAAAATATGAAATTAATTTTATTTTTAAATTTAAACACCCCTAAATGGGGCGGCTCCAAGGGGGGTCGTACCAATTTATTTTAATTTTATTTTGCAATTTAAAAACCTCCAACAGATGCATAACATGGGTAGGCCCATGTACAAAATTTCTTCCAATCCTTTGACATCAATGGTAACATTTTTTCAACAATCTCCCCCTTTGTCATTGATGGCAACCTTGCAAAGTAATAATCTTGAAATGTAATAGGACCATAGTTCTCCCCCTGCCTGAAATGATCCTCCTTACTCTACTCCCCCTTTGACATCAATGGAAAAGGTCTTTCGAGGTTGACAGATAAGGCAATGAATGGCTCTCCCTGAACATATGCTTTTATTGATGAACTAGTGACTGGATGAAATTGATATCATTCCCAATTTCTCCCTCAGTTACTCAAAAGTTTCTTTTGATAGTGGCTTTGTGAAAATATCTGCAATTTGTTCCTTTGTAGCAACATACTCCAACTTCGCCTGTTGATCAACCACTTGCTCTCTTAGAAAATGACATTTGATTGAAATGTGCTTCATTTTGGAGTGCATAATTGGGTTCTTCAATATGTTAATTGTACTTGTTTTATCACAAAATATGGAAATGGGGTGCCCATACTCAACCTTGACGTCCTTCAAGGTTTGCTTCATCCAAAGGACTTGAGTGCAACAAGAAGCTACTGCAATGTATTCTGCCTCTGATGTGGACAAAGAGACTGACTCTTGTTTCTTATTTAACCATGATACAAGATTGTGGCCAAGAAAGAATGCACCTCCACTTGTGCTTTTCTAACATCGATATTGTCATCCCAATCCACATTTGTGTATCCTATGAGGGTGAAATCTACACCTCTTGAGTACCAAAACCCAAAATCTGTAGTGCCTTTTAGATACTTGAATATTCTTTTCACTACTTGCACATGTGTTTCCTTTGGTGCTGCTTGAAACCATACCACCAAACCAATTGCTTGCATAATTTCAAGTCTTGTTGTTGTCACATATAACAAAATTCCAATCATGGACCTGTATAGAGTTTGTTTTGCCTCATGAGATTCATCATCTTTGCTCAATTTGCATCTTTTTTTTTAATACAACAGGGGTGTCCCTGCGACCCAACCCAGCGGCCCAATAGCCCATATCTTGGGTACCTTGGGCAAGCTAGGGCGAGACTAGTCCCCTGCGGGTGAGATCCCATGCCTGCAAGAAGTCCCACCTCCTAAACCCAGGAGTGCTCAATTTGCATCTTGTAACCATGGGAGTACTCACTAGATTGCAATCCTCCATTCTAAACTTCTTCAACATTTCTTTAATATACTTGGTTTGTGAAAGGAATATCCCCTTATCTAATTGGAAAATTTTCAACCCGAGAAAGAATGATAACTCACTAAGCATTGACATTTTGAAATACTTTTGCATGTTTATTGCAAATTCCTGACACATCTTATCATTGCTACCTCCAAAAATAATGTCATCCACATACACTACAATAATCAACTGCTAATCAACTTCAATTTTAATGTATAGATTGTTATCAACAATACCCTTTTTGAAACCTTATTGTTCTAGATACTTGTCCAATCTTGAGTACCAATCCCTGGGGGCTTTTTTTAGCCCATAAAGTGTCTTCTTTAACCTACATACATAGTTCTCATTCTCTAATAGGATAAACCCTTTTGGTTGTTCAATATACACTTCTTCCTCCAACCTTCCATTAAGAAAATCTAACTTGACATCCATATGATAGACTTTGAAATTCTTGAAACAAGTGAATGCTAAGAACATCCTTATAGCCTCCATACGAGCAACATGAGCAAAATTTTCTTTGAAGTCAATTCCTTCGACTTGAGTGTATCCTTGCATACTAATCTTTCCTTGTTCCTCACAACTTGGCCATCCTCTTCAACTTGTTCCTAAATACCCACTTAGTGCCAATCACATTTTTATCCTTAGGTCTTGGGACAAGTTCCCAAGTATCATTCTTCTTGATTTGATCCAACTCTTCTTCCATAGCCTTTATCCAATGCTTGTCTTCACTCGCTTCTATAAAATTCTTTGGTTCCATTTTAGAGAGTAAACACAAGTTTGCATGTTTGGATGAACTAGCTACTCTCATCGTTTGAATTTTTGTATCTCTTTTACCAATGATAATATTTTTTGGATGATTCTTTTGAAAAAATCTGGATGGAGTCTTGGGTGGTGCTTTTGATGGGGTTTTTGGATTTCTTTGTTCAACTTCTCTATTTTCAGCTTCCTCTACTTCTTCTTTGATACTATCTTATTGATGATAAACTTCTTGTACAATTTCCTTTTGATGTCTTTCTTCATCAACTCTCACATTTGCACTTTCAACAATTTTGTGCAATCTTTTGTTATAACATCTATAGGCTTTGCTTCTCATAGAATATCCAAGGAAGATACCCTCATCACACCTGAAATCAAACTTTCCCAAGTCTTTGTCATCTCAACTAATATAGCATTTACTTTCAAATACTTTAAAATACTTCACTGACGCAAGCCTTCCCTCCAAAGATTGTATGGTGTTTTGCTATTGTTCACCTTGATTTGTGCTTGATTTAAAACGTAGACTATTGTATGTGCCGCTTCTTTCCAGAAGATGTCAACAAGCTTAGACTCATTCAACATTGCTTTTGTCATTCCTCGAATTGTCCTATTTTTCCTCTCAACAACTCCAATGCTTGTCTTCACTTGCTTCTATAAAATTCTTTGGTTCCATTTTAGAGAGTAAACACAAGTTTGCATGTTCAAATGAACTGGCTATTCTCCTCCCTATTTGAATTTTTGTCTCTATCACCAACGATCAAATTTGGATGGAGTCTTGGGTGGTGCTTTTGATGGAGTGTTTGGATTTCTTTGTTCAACTTCTCTATTTTCAGCTTTTTCCTCTACTTCTTATTTTATACTATCTTCTTGATGATCAACTTCTTGTATAATTTCCTTTTTATGCATTTCTTCATCAACTCTCACATTCACACTTTCAACAATTTTGTGCAATCTTTTGTTATAACATATATAGGCTTTGCTTCTCAGAGATCATCCAAGGAAGATACCCTCATCGCACCTGGAATCAAACTTTACCAAGTCTTCGTCATCTCAACTAATATAGCATTTACTTCTGAATACTTTAGTAGCACTTGCACCAGAAGGAGGTGCAAGGATCACGCCGACAGAAAAATATTTTTGAATTAATATGTTAAAAAATACAATTTGATTTGTGCATAGGAAAAAAAAATATTTTCCATTTTCTGTAGGTAAAGATATTAAAAGTATGATGCATAAGAAACGATGAAAATCTTAAAACTTAAAAATGGGAAAAGTAACAAAAGATAAACTTGCAAATACCTTTTGTACCATGATCTGCAGTAAATGAAGCGAATCAAAGTATCATCAAGAACACCATTTTGTTCATACACTGCAACCATTGCATTCCATGCAACCCCATTTGGATGATGCATTTTGTCAAACAATTCTTGTGCTTTCTCCATGCTTACCATATTCTGCATACATGTCAATCAGCATAGTCACAACATCATCTGACAAAAATGACTTTCAATCACATTATAATTTCTCTTCAACCCTTTGGTTAAGAACTTCAAGAATTTAAAGTTATGAATTCCATTATATGGAAGACAACTATCATCTTACTTTATTTTCTACTAGAATAAAAAAGGTGTAGTTAGCTCGCTATTGTATTTGATTTTGTTATATAGTCAAATTTGTTCTAAATTGTACGAACCTCTATTCCTTTTGAGAGATGATTATCACAATTCACTGAAATTTGGATTAAATTTCTAGAACTTTGAAATTCTACTAATAATGTACTATTCAAACATTTTCAAAACATAAGAAAGATATTAAAAATGGGGAAAATAACAAAAGATAAACTTGAAAATACTTTCTATACCATGATCTGCAATAAATGAAGTGAATCAAAGCCTCATTACGAACACCATGATGCAGTCATTGCATTCCATGCAACCCCATCTAGATGATGCATTTTGCCAAACAACTTATGTGCTTTCTCCATGCTACCATATTTCACATACATGTCTATCAACATAGTCACAACAACATCATCTGACAAAAGATGGTTGTCAATCACATTATGATGGATATCCATACCCAATTTTAAAGCTCCCATTTTGGTACAAGTTGGGAGAACACTAACAAAGATTGACGAGTTTAGCTTTATACCTATCAATTGTAAACAACCCCATTTTGTGGGCATCCCACAATCATCATATTCCATGATAACAATTTGATGAGGAATTTTGTCAAACAGTTCCTCTACCTTTGTATGTTTCCACATTTTACAACTACAAAATACACTTAAAATAACAAAATATAGAATAATCATATTTGAATTTATGAATAACCTTTTAACAAGCAGAGATTTTTTAAATATTGGTTGTCAATTCAAGTTTATTTTCAAGCACGGGGTGAAGAATATTTCAATTGCCTAGTAGTTGTTTTTTCCTGGTTGAGACAACTTTCTAAAGAGCCATGCCTTCATTTAACAGATAACAAAATTGTTTTAGAATGAAAGAAAACACAAAAAAAAATGATAACGACTACTAATGGATTACAAAAAATAAAACTTGTTGAGACCATGGCAAGTGACTTACCTCAAGATTCTTCAAAAATTGTGTCATGCTATCAACAATTCAATGAGAAAAATGGGTAAACTTTGTAAGAAAAGTTTATGAAGCCCTACCACAACAGAGTTGTTTAAAATGAGACTAACCAAAATGAATCTCTTTAAAGTTGTTGCTTCAATATATTCATAGTAAAGGCAAAGTGAATTTGAAAATATTGAGGTTCTAGGGCCAGACAATACAACAAGGATTGAGTTGATAGGTTACATGGTAGGGACAAATAAAGCGGGGGATTAGACCGACTAAAATTTGTTTTCACACATGCCGCAAGGATATCAGAGCTAATTAAATCAGATACAATTCAAAGATTTGATTCAATCTGACGGTAATTGAAAATCAATAGTTTAACAACAACCCACTGATTCAATCTGATGACAATTGAAAATCAATAGTTTAAGAGCAACTTCAAGCAATATGTAACCTATAGACTAATAAACATGTCCAATCAATTATTGTATAACATAAAATTTAATTTAATCAAAGAAGAACATAATTTCAAGTAACAACCATGTGATCGCTTTCTGTGTTGTGGTTATTCTTTTCAATAATGATAATCGCTTTCTATGTTGTGTGGTTTTTCTTTTCAATAATGATGGTCGCTTTTGTGTTACGAGGGTTTTCTTTTCATAACAAGTCATTAGGTTGGCTTGCACTAATCTAGAAGATTCAACTTGTCCACCTTGTCTGAAACAGACTACTAACTTAACAAGTCACCACTTGTCAAATTCAAAGGCTCTTCAAGCTTGTAGGGAAATTTTATTTGGAAGATGTTTGGTGCTTATATATTACTTCAAAATTTCCATAAAATCTATGTTATTAGCTTATGTCGTAGTAGAGCATGGAACTATAGTTTCCAACATCGATTAATTTTTTCCCCAGCCAATCAGAAACGTTAGAATTTCGATCATCAAATTCAGTTTCAATGAATACAATATTCTAATAATGGAAACTAATCGATTTGTACTGAAAATAGGAAAAAAGACTTCTTTCATGGATTGTTTATTATTAGTCATAATGTTTTGAAGTGTTATGGGCTCCATCACTTGTATCGAAATAGTAGGTACTCAAGTTGTGGCAGACAAATAACACATGAGCATACAAGTGGATATCAGACGGTTTTAGCAGGTTACGTGTTGCTTCCCCACCACCTTGCCAAATGTTGTTGCTTCTATAATGCACCTGGACAGCGAGATGCCCTTATATTTTTGGGGATTTTGTTTGAATTTCTCTACAGCTACTAATAGTCTTATAAGGGAGTGAGGGTTTAGTTATAGTCAAAAGCAGTAAAATTGCAGTTACTTGGCCAGACATTTTTATTTTTATTTTTATGAGAATGGCTCCAGATTTGTGCATATATTGGCTTGTTAAATGCCCAATCTTGACAATGATGATGATGTCTTAGATTGCAAGGAGGGGAGGCGGCTTATAAAACAAGAAGAAGAACACAAAGTATGAATTTGCAGAACCTGTAGCTTCTGTACATGCCCTAAAATGTTGACAATGCTCTTAGATTTGAATGAAAGGGGATAATATCATTGGATTATTTTATCCGCACAATACCCATACTCACATCTACAACCATTGAGTCCAGTTCTGGCTCTATGCCTAGAAAATCATCTTCACATAGCAATTGAACCAATATATCGAGCTTTTAGAAACAAAAGGAAATAAAAAACTAACATAACAAATTTTCTATCTTTTATGGTGTGAGGCATTCTAAAAAACTATCCATGTGCCTTCTCTGCACCTCCACGGTTTGCGTGCATTTTTACCATGGCAATCTCAACTATAACATCTGACAACAATCCCCCTTCCTTTACCCTTTGATAGATGTCCATACCTTGTTCCAAAGCACAGCCAGGCATAATGCTGGAAAAAGTTGTGGAACTTTGCTTTGCACCTGCCAATTGTATTTGCTAGAATGTGTGTGAAGCCTTCTAAAAAGTCCATTTTGTGCATATCCTACAATCATGGCATTCCAGGAGACCGTATATCTTTGAGGCATTCTATCAAACAGTTCATTGTCGTGTCTATACTTCCACATTTTGCATACATGTCTATTAGAGCATTTGAACTATGGTATCTGAAAAGAATCTTCTTTTCATTATGCTCTGATAAATTTCCATAGCCTCTTCCAAGGGACCCGTTTTAACATAGGCAGAAAAGGATGTTGGAAAAGACTATGGATTTGGCTTTACACCTGCAAGTTGCATAGTTCACTTGCCTTGTCTACACTTCTTGCATGCATGTCTAGAAGAGAAGTGACAACCGTAACTCTTGACAACAATCCCCCTTCCTTTATCGTTTGATAGATGTCCAGCTTTGCATAGGTTGGATGCTGACAAAATAGTTGAATTTGGCTTTACACAATTCAACACCAATGGTACTCCAGGACCATAAACACTCGGTTCCTTAATAGAATCCCATAGATTATCAAGAGTATAATATTCTACTCCACAAGTTAGCCATCCTTTCATACACGTCTATAAAACCAAAGAACATACCTTGATCGGGTTACAACAAACAAGTTCAAAGAGGAGTGGAAAAAAGCATTCAAGAGTATTTATCTTAATAGGAAAAGGGAAAAAACACAAACGAATCACTGAAAAGATTTGAAGTAAGGGTCATTGCAATTTTTACATTCAGTAGCAACAATTCTTGATGAGAAAAAAAGGATAGAGCTTGCAAGAAAAATATAAGCAATTTTTTTTTGTGAAATGAAACGAACCAAAGCCAATCTCCCTACATTTGTTGATTCAATTTATTTATAACAAAGGTAAGGTAGATGTTAAAATATTGGATTTTGGATTTGTGAGTTGGACACAATTTTTTTTGTAGACTTGATTGCAAACTAAATCTGATTTGATTCAGAGATCGGATATGATTTGAAAGCACTTATTACAAAGATATTTTACAGACAATTGTCAGCTAAAAAAAATAAAACTGAAAACAACCAAGTACTTTTTAGTTTGTGGAAACTCAATAGTTGTATGACGGCGTGAAACAAATATGCGGTTGAAACCTTGCACAGGTAAGTGCACAAAGATGGTTCCCAAAAAGGGGACTTAAGTGGACAACTTTTTTTTGAAATTAGGAAATACTAACCTTGGACGTGAAATTGAGGATAGTTACACTCAAAATTTTGAGATGGAACAAAAACAAGGATCGAAGTGCTCTGAGTCTACTTTTTAAACTACTAATTTATTTTGAAAATGGTTGAGATTAAGGGGTTCAAACGAGGGATGTACACAAATTGGTGTTGTTTTTGTCAGAAAAAAAATAACATAGCAACTCTTGTACGACCCTTGTATGGTGAATTTTTTTTTAGTATTTTTAAAATCACTATGGTCAGAAGTTAGCTAACAGTATGTAGTTGATGCATGATTTTTCTGATAATTTTTTAATGAATATTTGATTTTTTACTAATTTTCAAAGTGGACACTTCCTGAAAAATAGAATTTTGGTCGTGCTACCCCTACAAATTTTGGAGACTAATTGACTTTTTTTTTTCAATTTATAGAATGGAGTCTAGTTTCTAAAAATGTAATTTATTTGAAATTTCGATGAACAGTTAATTTATAACAAAAAAAACACCAAACACTGCTTTTTGCCAAAAAAAGACATACAAACAAAAGAAATTATGGATGAAAGGCTTAACATTTTCAGGAAGTGGAAAAAATTACATCATTGGATAGTTAAGAGAGAACCTAACATTACCTAGATGTTCGATTTGTTTGATATTGAACCACATGCAATCCTGACAGTGAGCACAAACCCAATTATGTGAAAAATTGTAGAATTTGCAAAAAACACGTCTCTGGTTGTTGGGAATTCCCTTCAAGCCTTTGGTTTGGTATTCCAAGGCAAATACCATTCCCAAGGCTCGAGGATTCCCAAAGCAAGATATAACGCGTGCACATTATTATGCGAGTGTGTTATAACACACTCACATTATATCTCAGTTTTGACATAGATTTTTTGTTTGTGGGGAGCATGTCTAGCAAGACATAATGCAAGCATGGTATACCGCACTTGCGTTATGTCTTGCTTTATGTTAAATGCTACTCTATTGAATGTATGTTTGTATGTTTGTATGTCATGTATGTATGTATGTATGTATGCCTGTATGTATCAATGCATGTATATTGTATGTATGCCTACTTGTATGTAAGATTGCATCTATGCATGTACATGTATGCTTGTATGTATGTAGGATTGTATGTACATATGTATTATGCTTGTATGTATGTATTTATGTATGTCTTTAGAGGGAGGGAGAATTTTAAGAGAGAGAGAGAGAGAGAGATCTAGAGTTGTTTAGGTAGGGAGGGAGGTGGAGAGAGAGAGAGAGAGTTATGTAGGTAGGGTGCCAAAGGAAGAGACTTGAGAGTGTGAGGGGGGTGAGAGGGATAAAGGGATAAAGTGAGAGTTTAAGAGAGAGGAAGTGGAAGAGAATGGGTTGGAGTGAGAGGGACTTAGCTAGGTAGGGTGGGAGGGATAAAGGGAGTGAGAGAGAGAGAGGGGGAGAGAGAGAGATAGAGAGAAAGAGAGAGTTATGTAGGTAGGGTGCCAAAGGGAGAGACTTGAGAGTGTGAGGGGGTGAGAGAGGGAGAGACTTGAGAGATAGGTAGTGAGAGGGAGTGCGAGAGGGAGGGAGTGGGAGAGAGAAGGAGTGTGAGTAATGCAGTCAAGGTAGGGGGATCCAATTAAGGATTGTCCAGCCTTGCAGCCTGATGCACTAACTTCTTGATCACACAAATATGCAACAGAATTTAATAGTTAATCAATAGAAAGATAAAAGACCATCAAGAACATCGGACACAAGATTTATCCTGGGAAAACCCTAACAGGGAAAAACCTAGCCTTCAAATCTCATCCACATTATATTATAATCTCAAAACACACTACATATGCCTCTAGGGCTTACAAATTCTAGGCCACAGCCCAGGGATTACAGAAGAACATTCTCCATCAACTCTTTCATTTGACGATCTACCTATAGGTCTTGCACTGCCTCACTGATCGGCGATCTGAGCAAGCCACCTTGCAAGTTGCCTCAAGTTCCTCTGCTCTATGATCCTTCCGACTCAAAATACTTCATCACCGTGCTTCATACTTTGTAAGGTTGATCTCCCTCTTCGATCGCTGCTTGTAACAATCCTCTGTCTTCTATTTATACCATCCACAAAACATTTAACTCTTAACATGTCGGCCCAATTACAATGGCTAATAATATAATGTGCCAACTCAAATAGGTCGGCCTCAAACAACAAATTACAATGTGGATCAATCAAGGTCGGACACAACAAAGCCAAGACCCAAAACAACATCCCTGATCATGAAACCACATTCTAGATTATCCCTCGAAGATCCACAACACGCCTCAATGCCCTGTCGGCCAAGAACATGAAAACATAAACTCTTCAAAAGAAAATCACCAATCACAGGCACACATATCAATGTGGACCAACAACACATGATCTGGAAACATCCACGAACCTCATAAATCACCACTACAACATCTGCAACAACTCAAGCTATCGGAATCACATCATCCTCCTTCTAGAACACCAACCGGAATAACTAAACATCGTCAGCACATAGATCTTCACAACTCGATCGATCCTTCATGCGGACCTCTAAAACTTCCGGTGAAAACACTAGATACATTCTACATCAAACCCTTTAATCCACACCTTCAGATTATCATCACACTAAGCTAGCCAAGCCAATGGCTAAACTAAACTTCACTGTCAACTGCTTCAACTTCCAGATGCTCCTGCATCAGACTCTCGAGGTTATTTGAAAAGTGAGCCTCTTCACTTTGGTCTATACTATGTCAAATCCAATATTGTCTCCTTCAATGGTTTCAACGACCTGTCCACAGGGACTTGCAACTTCCTCAAGGTCGGTGTTTTGTTCAAGTCCACCCTACGAACTGCCTCAACCTCTCCAAGGTTCGGCGCTCTACTTGCAGGCCTTGCACTGCCTCACTGGTCGACGATCTGAGCAAGCCACCCTGCAAGTTGCCTATGGTTCTTCATCTTGTCATGGTCAAGGTTTGGCGATCTACTTGTAGGCCTTACACTACCTCACTGGTTGGTGGTCTGAGAGAGCCTTCTCTGCAAGTTGCCTCGGGATCAATTCCTTCATTCACACTTCACCAAACTTTCTCCTTAATATTAAAGCTTCACTGTCTTCCGATTCCACAAGGAAATTTGTTTCCTCCAAAGGTTCCCCTTCCTCTAGATAAAGTAATTTAGGTTCTTCTTCATCTGCACAAACTATCTCTGCATCCTTTACTACTGCTCCTTCATCAGGTTCTCTGACATCATGTTCTTGATGACATTCAATACTTGATTCTTTCTTCCTCCAAACTCCTCCATGCTCTGCATAAGGTATTCTTTCTCTACATCTTAATTCCTCTTGTCCTCCAACATACGAGTTCTTCCATTTGTACAATCTTCTAAGCACACAAGTAACATGTTTCCACTTTGCTCCATCAATCCATCCATAATCCATCTACTTACAACTTGTCACAGGCTTTCTCCTTCTCATCTTATCCCAACACATATTTTCAGAATGATTCCTTAATCCACATAACTTACAAGGATATAGATCCCAACACAATTCCTTCTCATGTCAATGCCTATTGCAATGTGAACAATACATACTTTTTCTTCCCTGATTCAAACTTGCAATAACATTCTTACCTCTGCCATATCCAAGGCCTTCACTTTTTGATCTCATCACCAGATCAATAGGTTCTATAACTCCTTGCTGCTGCTTTCCCAATCCTTTTCCTTCATATCCCATTCTCTGCATGATTTTGAAACCAATACCATCACCAACAATTTTAGGCTTCATTACCTTGTTACCTTCAACTTCACCCAAAGAAACTTCTGCAACATCACACAAATCAGAAGTATGACAAGAAACATCACACACTTTAGGTTTAGATCTCAAATTCTCATTCTCCTTCTGGCATGCAATAAGTGATTGCTCCAACTGATCAACATGTTTCTTCAAACCAGATATCTCCTTCCTCTGCAAACTGTTCTCTTTATTCAGCTCTTTCAAACTTTCCTCCAGAACAATCTTGAATTCTTCTACAAATTTCTTTTTAAGGTCTTCCAACATATCCAGCTCTGCTTCTAGTTCTTCATTTCTCTCCCTCAATTCTGCATTACACTTCTTGATTTCGCATAGTTTCTCCTCCAAAGTATCCCTTTTACATACTAGGGTTTCATTTTCCTTCTTCATCCTCTTTCCACTCTTCCCCATTGCAACAAATCAGATAAACAACCAAACTTCAATGCTTATAGACTCGCAACCAGCTCTAATACCATTTAATGCAGTCAAGGTAGGAGGATCCAATTAAGGATTGTCCAGCCTTGCAGCCTAACACACTAACTTCTTGATCACACAGATATGCAATGAAATTTAATAGTTAATCAATAGAAAGATAAAGGACCATCAAGAACACCAGACACAAGATTTATCCTGGGAAAACCCTAACAAGGAAAAACCCAGCCTTCAAAGCTCATCCACATTATATTATAATCTCAAAACATATTACATATGCCTCTAGGGATTACAAATTCTAGGCCATAGCCTAGGGATTACAAAAGAACATTCTCCATCAACTCTTTCATTTGATGATCTAACTACAGGTCTTGCACTACCTCACTGATTGGTGATCTGAGCAAGCCACCCTACAAGTTGCATCAAGTTCCTCTACTCTATGATCCTTCCGACTCAAAATACTTCATTACCATGCTTCATACTTTGTAAGGTCGATCTCCCTCTCCAATCACTGCTTGTAACAATCCTTTGTCTTCTATTTATACCATCCGCAAATCATTTAACTCTTAACATGTCAGCCCAATTACAATGGCTAATAAGATAGCGTGCCAAATCAAATAGGTCAGCCTCAAACAACAAATTACAATGTGAATCAACCAAGATCGGCCACAACAAATCCAAGACCCAAAACAACATCCCTGATCACAAAACCACCTTCTAGATTATCCCTTGAAGATCCACAACACGCCTCAATGCCCTGTCGGCCAAGAATAGGAAAACATAAACTCTTCAAAAGAAAATCACCAATCGCAGGCACACAAATCAATGTGGACCAACAACACATGATCTGGAAACATCCACGAACCTCACGAATCACCACCACAACATCCGCAACAACTCAAGCTATCAGAATCACATCATCCTCCTTCTAGAACACCAACCAGAATAACTAAACACCGTCAGCACACAAATCTTCACAACTCGATCAATCCTTCATGCGAACCTCTAAAAATTCTGGTGAAAACACTAGATACATTCTACATCAAACCCTTTAATCCACACCTTCATATTATCATCACACTGAGCTAGCCAAACAGATGGCTAAACTAAACTTCACTGTCATCTGCTTCAACTTCTGGATGCTCCTGCATCAGTGAGTGAGAGACCTGAGAGAGGGAGAGCTTGTGGGAGGGAGTGACTTGATAGAGGGAGAGAAAGAGGGGGGTGGAGTGAGAGGTACTTATCTAGGTAGGGTGGGAGGGATAGATAGAGAGATGGGAGAGAGAGAGAGAGAGAGAGAGAGAGAGAGTTACCTAGGTAGGTTGCCAGAGGGAGAGACCTGAGAGAGAGAGTAGGTGGGAGGGAGAGACATGAGAGAGAGGGGGAGAGAGGGAGTGGGATAGAGTGGGAGGGAGATAGATAGAGATAGATAGAGGGAGCGAGAGAGGGTGGTAGGGATTGATTGGACAAGAGGTACATAGAAAGAGGGAGAGGGTAGACAAAGACAATTAAAGAGGGTAGGAGAGAGGGAGGGAGAGGTGAGATGTATAGATAGAGAGAAAGTGATAGGGGTTGAGGGTATAGGGTTGAGGGATTAGGGTGG